>CM062816.1:330764033-331197572 GCA_031772625.1 Pinus tabuliformis | reverse complement strand
AGAAGCCATGAAGTACAATGAGGGTTTTGAAAAAATTTACTATTTAGGCAGAAAGAAATTTAAATCGTGCACAAACTAAGTCAATATGGTTCGGAATCCTTATTATGGCCTATTTTTGGAAATTGAGCGGTCATTCTTCATCTTCCCATGTAATTGAAATTTCGATCTAGGCACTCTGGAAACTCAGATTCACGTTGCCACTGTCCCATGTAACAAAGAATTCTGGAAAAAAAAAAAGAGTTGATTTAAATCAGCGATATCTCCTTCATCCGGGACTTCAATTCGACCGCTTTTTTTTTTTGAAATTGGGTATTTTTTAAATAGGAGATCAGATATGCAATCTTGTTTATGAAATTATTCACAAAAACTACAAAATTTGACAAGAAATCCGTCCACGAATTGCAATTAGAAAAAATTCTGCAATACAGCTGATTTTAAAACAGCGATATCTCCCTCATCTGGACTCTAATTCAGCCAATTTTTTTTTTGAATACAAGTTTTTTTCAACAAAGAATCCAGATATGCTTATTTATTTTCTTAAATTTATACTAAAATTTTCATATCTGATCTGCAAACTCGTCGCCTCAAAGAATTTCTGCAAACATAAAAATAAAAATAAAAATGAAAAATCTCCCTACTTTGCCCAAGAAAGTGCTCTGATACCACTTTTTGTACCATGGGCTCATCACATTAATTCGAACTACTTGTGGTCCCTTACATGATGCAGGTTAACCACTTTATTTATTAACTATGGCCCATAACATTATTACATTATTCCCTTGGGTACCTCCCTCTGTACCTCATAATATCGCCCTAGGTTTACTTCATATACTATAGTTTTATGCATGTTTCCCATGTTCCCTTGCGCAGATGTGAGCCACTGGATTGTCTCAAAAATTGATCCTGAGACAATGATACTAAGCAGTTTCATTGGAGCAAGGCTTACTTCCTTTAGGACAGAGGATTATCAGGAGCTATATCATTTCCCATTCTGAGTGAGCAGGATGGATGCACCATTTTACACTCCCAACGACAGAACGAACATAAGAGATATCTTGAAGTGTTGCGTAAAGGAGCCAACAATGTTTAGGACGACACCCAACCAGATATATAGGATGAAGACACTTTGAAAGGCATACCAATTCTTGGTCAACTTCGCATGTCGCTTGTATGGCCAAGGGAGTATAAAGACTTCCCTTAGAGTTGGGTTGCTATGTTGGATCAACTAGCAAGTGAAGGAAAACCATTCACTTGGTCTGACATGTTGGCTCTCCATTTGAAAGTACATCTATCAAATGCTTGGAGTCTGTCCAAGGATAAAAAAGAAAAATTATTCATGTTACTTGATGCAATCTGTGCCCACCAATAGTTTCCTAGCATGGGTTGGGCGCAGACACGTTCAGAAAGTGTTGTGAACATATATGCAAGTTGCTCTTAGATTGCAGCTACTGAAGAGTCATGGCTATAATATGTGACCATTTCATCGCCCATCTATACAAAATGATCTTTGAACAAGATTTGCCCTGCATGTCCCAGGTAGCAATGGAGGTGTTGCTGAATATTGCAGATTCGTACGCATCACCTGAAGGCACCTTCATCAGAATGTACAGTGCGGAGAAATCTCTGCATGTGTTGCCGAGGTTTTCCATGGACAAGTTTGTCATGGAGGAGGTTGCATACCACATCTCGATAGGGTTATCAGCTAGATTGCACAAGAAGAAGAAGGTACCATGGCCCATGCTTCCTATGCAAATTGGGTTGTACACGATCGGGAGTATGAAAGAAACGAATGTTGATGTTGAAGACTTCAAGAAGTTTAAGTTCGGCACCAGGATTTTCAACCCGTACGACCCACATGGTTTATGCAGGGATCACTATGTGAGGGTGTACTATCCTTGGATCCACGGGGTGTGTCATTGGCGAAACGAAGACCCATGGAGATATTGTTACAACTCTTATAGGCTCAATGAACTGGTAAGATTTGCAGTGGAATGACTAGTAGCACTCAAAGCAGCACCACCATAGGGAGCAGCGACAACAACAAGAGCAAGAAGCAAACCTAAGCAGGACAAAATCAAGAGGAATATTGTCGAAAGCAGAGAGACGTAGCAAAGCTACAAGTTTAAGGAAGACCCACATGTGTAAAAGGTAGCTTTGGATATATATGTGAAGAGGTGACGTCGTGACAAGAGACTAACACGAAGAAAGAGGGAGAATCAAAGCCTAGAAGATGTAGAGAGGATGTTCCAGGAAGTCAAGTAGAATCTCAAGGAATAGCAATCGTTTCGCAGAAGAGAGAGGGAAGCGTAGCATGAGCATGAGCAAGAACAGGAATAGGAAGAAGGACAACGCACATAGACAATGCAAACTACACTGATACAAGTTGAAGACTCTAAACGAACAACAGATGAGGAATAGGGTGAGAAGCCAGAGGAACAGGAACATTCTTTGTAGGATGAACATATAGTAGAACAGATGGACATGGAGATGGAGTAGCTGGAATAGGATCAGGATATCGAGCTTATGCCAAAAGAAACCAAGGTCACTCCATAGGATTCACCAGCTCCAACAGTAGAGCAAGTCCTGAGTGAACATGGGGATACCATTCTCCTTGAGGACCATCCAGGAATAAAGGTGTACAACATAGCCTTTGATGAGTAATAACACAAAGTTATACAAGCACGTAGTGCACGCACCCCAGATGAGCATGCGTCAACTATGCACTTGGAAGAATAGGTGATTGTGTCAGATGTACAAAGACACCCAGCCGTGTTGGCTGATGCTACAAAGGCTTATGCCAAAGCCACCAGCTCAAATGTTAAGTTCTTCATAGCAGAAAACATGTGCATGGCTAAGGAGTTGCAAGTAGCCAAGGAGAGAGAGGAACAATCAACATGGAGACTGTATGACAGGTTCATCACCATGGACAAGGTAGTTGTCCACCTACATGGTCATCAACAACACTCTACCAAGATAACACGAACATGCACAGACATACAGGCCGTAGTTGATCATGTACAGACATGGACAATGAGGTACAAGGGAACCTCACTTCACTTTCACAAGATGATGAAGCCACAGGTGGAATTGGACAAAGCACACATTCGGAATCAGATCTGGAACTATGAGGAACTCCCACCGTTCATCACTAGTATTGAGGCTTTGTATGCACGATTGTATAGGAGTTTGGATGTCGTGGTGAGAAAGTATGGCACCCCGTCGATTAGTATGCTCACCGAGGCCAAATATAAGAACCAAGTCAGACTGGAGGTCAATGCGTACTTTGATCAATTGATAATCACGACCACCAATGTATATTTGCAAGTCAGCACATATAACATGCGGATGTACATTGTTGGTTCGTCCTTGCTTAGAACTAAGATGCACATGTTACAGGATGAGTTGGACCGAGGTTCCAAATCAGTATTCCAGGAAGCAATGGAGGCAAGAGTTCATTACCAAAAGGACACCATCAAAGAGTACATAGACACCATTGCAAACTATCAAGCATGGAATCAATTCATCACCAAGGATCATGGAGTGAAGTTTGATGAGTTGGTCTTTCCACAACTGTCAGAGTCTTAGTGTTGTCTTCTCTAGATGACTCAAGCCAATTTTGTCCCACATGGGTATATGTGGAAAATGTATCATTTTTGTAAACATGAAGTAAAGTGGAATTCCAAGTGTCATTAGTGGAATACAAACAGTCATATGTAATGTAAAGATTCATGAGGGTAGTCCAAGAGTCACAAATGGGAATGTCAAAGGTCACCCCACCCTTGTTATAAATAGAACCTCATAACTCATAGAAGAGGCTTTTGGGAGCAAATCATTTTCTAGGCATTGATTAGAGACAGCTTGGAGAGTATTATGACGAGCCTTGGCTTCTCCACAATGTAGAGAGAGCACATCTCTTTAGAGGAGTAGGTGGTGTTGACTGTAACGTTCCACTATTGGGGCTAGTGGTTTTCATGGTTGTATGTATGGATGGAACTTTCACTTTATATAATATAATAGAGCTAACACGTTTCATGCATATGTTGTTATTGTAGTTCGACTATTCTGGTTACTTTACAAATATATGTAGTTTTACTTACGCATTGATGTATGGACTATTTTGTATGTGACTATATGAATATTATTGAAGCGCGTTTTTGGTTTAACTCATCACTTTGGATTTTCGACTATTCTACTTTCCAGCTTGTGATGTCATTCAACTCGTGTGTTCGTTTTAGGTTGCATACTATTACAGGCTTCTAAGGGACACACTTATTTTCCCCCTCCTTGTGTTAGAACCTCCCCATGCATCTCTCCTAATTCGCTGCAAGGTCACACATTTTCTTTTGACAGTCATATCTTGCTTTCCTCTATGTGCTATTCGAGTCAAAGCATAACTTTACTACCCACTACTGGGACTCCTACTCCAAACAATCTGAGGTCTAGTTATGACTTCTTACCCGAGAGATCCCCTAACATGTTGGTGGGTCCAACATCATCATCATTTATGGCGCTAGAAGGAGGGCTAGATGACAAGCTGAATCCTCAAAATCTGTTTTTAATCTTCACACATCTATCATGTCTTATTTTACACTACATCCTCTAAGATGTTTGTCTTATGGAGATGACTTTGAAGTCCCGGAGGAGTTCTGAAATCTCTTGTTATAGAAAACATATGAAGGTGAACGTGGAACATCTTGGGAGAGGCATAGTCTTGCTCTTTCCAATCTATGTGAAAACCTTAAATCCTGTGAGGATTATGTGATCTTCACGTTGTTTGCATTCACACTTCATGGGAACCAATTGTAATGGCTTGTCACACTGCCCGAAATATCTATTCACTCATTTGGTCACTTTGTTTTAGATTTATCTCACGATTTCCATGACTTTGACAGTCGATCACTTAATAAAAAAATTCTCGGATTACGGAAAGCCCCGGGTGAGTCTATGGCACAATTCTCGTATCACTTTCACAATATTGCATTTCAATTCCTAGAGGATGAAATTGATTGGAAATTTCTTAATGAAATATTTTAGTATCTTCTTCACATGTCTGAGAATCCACATATCTTAGAATCATTTAAACCAACCCCGACATACCTTGATGTTAGAGCTACTAAATCCAAGGTGGGCATGGTTGTTGTTTAAAGTGACTGTCTATCCTCATCTCATCAAACAAATATGGCCCCGCAGTTTGAGGTGGGAGAAGGCGCGCATCTATCTATTGAACTGTCACATCTTCCCACCCAACCTTCTCTTGATCTCTGTGCATATTTGGCTGACAAGGTTTTTTGTTTTCACGTGGACTTACTTCCTCAATCTCCATCCTCGTGTTTTGTTGATCCTCCAAATTACACTGTGTTGTCTTCTCCCGTTCTGAACTCCACAATTATTGTTCACAAGGATCAAGTTCTCAACGGAGTTGGTGTTGAGTAGCCAACCTGCACTATCATTTATGATGAGTATGTGTGGGAATCTGAAGAAGAACCCATGGTGAAGGATGACCTCCTTCTATCCACACCTCGTATGCTTTTCCTTGACATATTTGGTGATTCTTCCATTGTCGATTTTCCGTGTGAGAATACATTCCGAAATGCATATACTTCTAATCATTCACAGAATATACCGAATGATAGTCCATCATTTCATAGTAGAGAGGACACATGTGTGTTCGAAAATCCACTCAATATTTCATCTTTACTTTCCGAAAATGCAGAGGGTGAACATTATTGCTTCTCATCAACCCCTCTATACGATTCATCAAATCATGAGGATGTCGATGAACATATTGAATTTTCTAATCATGGTTGTCATGATCTCTTTTCTCCTTCATTCGATCATGATGTTGATTCATTTGTTTTAGATCTTTGTAAGCACCTATCTTCGATGATCAACATGTTGATGAAGTGGAAACCCCACAAGATGTCGAGGCACTTCAACACGAGTTGATGGTTATGTCAGGTCCTCACTGTCTTGAGGTCGGTTCAACTCTAGATCAGAAATCCATTGAAACACCCAAGGCTCTGCATCACTCACCTGTTTGCATTGAAGATCCATCTAGTTCACAAAATTCACATCCTCCACCTGAATCACATGATCCCATTGCTCATGCATTGGAGGAATCATACAAAACGAGCACTCTTTCCGAGTGTAATCTATCTTTATTTCTCATGTTTACTCACTTATCACAATCAAAAGAGTGTACATGTTTGTCTGCATGCAGTGCAAAGCATGACCATGATATGTCTGCAGAATGCTTGTCTTGTGCTTTTATTCTTTCCTTTCCTGTGGAAATGTTCAAGCTTGGAGCATGTTGGTCTTCACTGTTATATCATTATTTTTTGCTGGTTTACACATTTATCTTTCTTGTAGACCATGCCTTCACAAACATGGGTCAACCAATGTGCCAATGGCTACATTGGAAATATCACTTTATGTGAAGAGGCCCATGCACTTCTTAGTTTAGGAGTAGGAGTAGTGTTTTCTTTCTTTTTTTTATTTGTTTGCATGCTTTCTTTTGTTTACTTTGTTTGCGTGGATTATTTTCTTACTTTGTTTTCTTGCTTTTCATTCAATTACTTCTGTTTCTCTACTTGTTTTTCACGCATAGGTTTAGTTTCACATGAAATCGTGTGTGGCTTTCGAGACAAGAAAGGTCAAGTACAAGAGGACTTGCACAACTATCAACACATGGTTATCTGTTGTCATCTATCTTTATGAAAGAACTTGTTGTCTTCATTCATTGATACCCTGATGGAAAATACGTTATGTTCAAAGTAACTCTTGGTGAAAACACAATGCTTGCACTTTTAACTAGAACCACCTACTCTAATCGGTTCTTTTGGGTTAAACCTTGTCAGCTTAGTCAAGTAGAGTAATGTGAGGGGGGAAAACTTAACAAGTATTATCAGAGGTATATATAAAATACTTCTTTGAAGGGACAACCTATTCTTCTCTCAATAAGTCAAGAATCCTCTTTCGCCTCTGCAATAAATAAGTGCATATGAAAAATCTTTTGAAATTGAAAAAATGAAAAATGAGAAAATAAATAAGGTGAAAGAAGAGAAATGATTCCTATGAAGAGAGGTGATGCGAGTAACTCCACCGGGGTACTAACCAGGCTCACTGGTAGCGGATCGATGCTTGTGTCCCTGCGTGACTCTATCGGGGTACTGTCCAGGTCTGTTGGCAACAGAGAAACACCAGAGATGAAAATAAGATTTTTGACATCTTTATTACTTGTGTACCAATATATCCCTCATCCCCAATAGAAACAACTGACTTGACTTGGCTTGGAAGGTGTGTTGACCGATCAAGAGAATGGTATGGGACTATATCTTTAACTCAAGCTTAGTATTGAAGCGATGACAATTGAAGAATAGAACAATACTTCTGGAGGTGTTGGACTCAGTTTTCATGAACAAGGTCCATATAGAGACCTGGAGTTATACTAGTGTGTCGCCAATGTTGTAGCGGCTACAACCACCCTCCAAAATTTTTCCTTTGCTTCATTTTGGAGCCTCCCTCCTCAAAATCATCACAACTATCCTACACTGATCAGGTACTTGTGTTTATTTGAGTTCATCTGTCATTTCATAGCTTGTGTTCAACTCACTTGTCTTGTCAGTCAACCACAAGCACACCCAGCACTTGGTTCATATTTAGTCGATCAGTTGTCATGGAAAACTGCACATACCTGGAGGGTAGCTTGTCTTCCCCTCTAGAAATACGCAGAGTAGCCCATCAGCTGCCCTGCACTTAGAAATTGCGCAGAGCAGGCCAAGAAGTCTTTCTCTAGAAATTGCATAGAGTAGGCCAGCCAGCACTGCTCTCTGAAAATGCACAGAGCAGCCTAGCATCACTACTCTAGAAAATTGTAGAGAGTTGGCCAGTCAGCCAAGGCCTCTCAATCCAGAAACAACGCAAAAGTTTTCCCTCACCGACTATCTGTCGCATTTGTTGGAAGGTTGTCCAGTTCCCTCCAGAACTGCCCAATCCTTCCTTGCATACCGGGAAACTTTTCCAGAAAAAGAAAAAAGAAAAAAGAGAAAAAGTATCCCTATATTTTCGAGATCTTTAGTAGTAGGAGTTACATGCAAAACTATTTTTAGAAACTCCCCACCAAGTGTCACTTTTTCCTAGATTTGTGGCATTCTCGTCATAAGCCCTAATTTCACCAAGTCTATTTAAATGACACCTCAAAGCTCATTCTTCACATTTGATCTTGGAGTTCTGGCATTCCCAAGGAATCTAGGAACCTTCGGCACAGTCGGTGCAACTTTTCCAGTTAAGTTTTTCTTTTCATGCCCTTTACCGCTTTTTCTATCGCTTTTTAGTTTTCAGCTTGTATGAGTGTTGTTTCCTTGGTTTTATTGAACGAATGTTTCCACTTGAATGCATTTTATCTTGTAGAAGAGTTGTTTCAAGTTTTTCATTACCTTTCCTTAGTGTCGCACGCATAACATTGTTTCTACACTCAGAGTCTCCGTTTCGGTGACTCACTTCATGAGCTTCCTAGTTTTGTCGTTTCACTGATTTTTGTACTTGCTTGAATTGAATGAATTTTTATTTCACTAAGATCTGCACCAGCTTCACACAGAAATTCACTCATTCATGTTTTTTGATTCCCATTGGGTAGATCTGGGTTGGCTTGGTCCTGATCTTGTCTCTCCCAGAAAGTTCTACTCATTCCTGGAAGTCAAGGCTCTGTCTTGCCTCCAAGAATTGCGTAGAGGATGCCAACATTGTCCCTTGGTCGTGCTCTGTGCAATCCTGGGAGGTACTGCCTAGTCCTTCCCACTGGAACTACGCAATGCGTAGTTCTGACCAACAACCCGAACTGACTGTTCTGCGCAATGCACAGTTTCAGTCAGTAGTCAACCTCCCTGGACTATGCATTGCACAGATCCAATCAGCAATCAACCTCACTGGTAGCTGGGACTACATAATGCATAGTTCTAGATGACAATCTCCCAGCTTCCATAGTTCATTGCTGCGCAATCTTACCCAACAGTCACCAGTTTGTTCCCTGAATGTTTCTCAAATTTGTTTGATGTTTTTAGCTGACATTGTCTCTCCATGAGTGTCTTCTCTATCTCTAGGTACCACAGGTTTTTGAGCAGCTTCTCAGCAGTACATGTATCATGGCCTCCAATAGAGTGGGATCAAAAGATACATTTGAAAGAAATACTGGGGACATGGTTAAACAAGCATCAATGAGCTTGCCCGTGTACATAGACACACACCTATTCATTAAGAAGGAGATCAAGATCACATGTAAAGACATCAACACCATATTCTTAGGAATATTTCAGGAAAATTTTGAGGATTGATAGTTCTATGTGAACATCCATAAGTCAGGACTATAAAAGGTTTCATGTAGGTTGCCTGTGTTCCCTTGTGCAAATGTGACCCACTAGATTGTCTCACATACTGATCCTAAGACAATGATACTAAGCAGTGTCAATGGGAAAGGTTGCTTCCTTTAGGACAAAGGATTATTAGGAGATATATCATTTTCCATTCCTAGTGAGAAGAATGGATGCACCGTTTTACACTCCAAATGATAGTAAAAACATAAGAGATATCTTAAAGCCTTGGGTAAAGGAGCCAGTAAAGTTCAGGATGGCACCCAACAAGATGTACAAGATGAAGACACTCTGAAAGGCATAACAGTTCATAGTCATCTTTCCATGCCACTTGAATGGCCAAGGGAGTACAAAGACCTTTCCACAGAGTTGGGTTACTATGTTGGATCAGCTAGCAAGTTACGGAAAACCGTTCAACTGGTTTGACATGTTGGCTCTCCAGTTGAAAGTGCATCTATCGAATGCTCAGAGTCCACCCAAGGACCAACAAGAAAAATTCTTCACATTTTCTTACATGCTCGATGCACTTTGTTCCCGTGAACAGTTTCCTGGCATGGGTTGGGAATGGACACCTTCAAAAAGTGTTGTGAACATATATTGAAATTTTCTCTCAGATTGCAGCTACCAAGGAGTCATGGCTAGAATATGTGACCATTTCATTGCCCCTTTGTACACGATGATCTATGAAAAATATCTACCCTACATCTCCCAGGCAACAATGGCAGCATTTCTAAACATTGTAGATCGGTATGCCTCCCCAGAAGGCACCTTTATAAGGATGTATAGCATAGAGAAAGCTCTTCATGTGTTGTCGAGGTTTTCCATGAACAAGTTGGTCATGTAGGAGGTTGCATACCACATATTGACTTAGTTATCAGCTAGATTGCACATGAAGAAGAAGGAACCATGGCCCATGCCTCTTGTGTGAATTGGGTTGTACGCGATCGGGAGTCTGAAAGAAGTAGATGCCGAGGTGGAAGACTTCAAGAAGTTTAAGTTCGGCACCATGAGTTTCAACCTGTACAACTCACATGGTTTATGCAGGGACCACTATGCGAGAGTGTACTATCCTTGGATCCACAGTGCATGTCATTGGCCAGAGGAATATCCATGGAGATATTCTTACAACTCGTTTAGGCTCAATGAATCAGTAAGCATTGTAGTGGAATAGCTAGCAGCACTCAAGGCAGCAGCACTGTAGGGAGTAGCAATAACAGCAACAATAAGCACAAACCTACGTAGGAAAAAGGCAAGAGGAAGATTTTTGAAAGCAAAGAGACAAAGAAAAGCTACAAGTTTAAGGAAGACCCACTTGTGGAAAAGGGATCTTTGGAGATAGATGTGAAGAGGTGACAGTGTGACAGGAGGATAACACAAAGAAAGAGAGAGAAGCAAAGGCTGGTAGATGTGGAGAGGATGTTGCAGGAAGTCTAGCAAAAGCTCAAGGAAACACAAGAGCTGTGTAGAAGAGAGAAGGAAGCGCAACATGAGCATGAGTAGGAATAGGAACAAGAGGAAGTACAAGGCGTATAGACAATGTAAACTACACTAATGAAGGTTGAGGATTTTGAACCAGTAGCAGATGAGGAATAGGGTGAGAAGCTGGAGGAACATGAACTTTCTCTACAGGATGAATAGATAGTAGAACATATGGACATGGATATGGAGGAGCTGGAATAGGATACCGACCTCATGCTAAAAGCAACCGAGTTTGCTCCACAGGCTTCACCACCTCCAACGACAGAGCAAGTCTCGAGTGAACAAAGGGATACCATTCTCCTTGAGGACCATTCAGGAACAGAGGTGTATAACATAGCCTTTGATGAGTCTCAACATAGAGTTGTACAAGCATGTAGAGTGCGTACCCCAGATGAGCATGCATCATGTGTGCACTTGGAAGAATGGATGATTGTGTCAGATGTACAAAGACATCTAGCCACCTTGGCCAATGCTACAAAATCTTATGCTGAAGCCACCAGCTTGAATGTTAAGTTCTTGATAGCAGAAAACGAGTGCATGGTTAAGGAGTAGCAAGCAACCAAGAAGAGAGAGGAACAATCAACAGGATCCTCCAGAGCAGAGATGAAAATCTCCATACTTGATGAAATATCAGCTCTTCAGGTAGCCACGCAGAGACTGTATGACAGGTTCGTCATTGTGCACAAGGCAATTGTCCACCCACATGGTCATCAACAATGCTGCACCAAGATAACATGAACACTCTCAGACAAACATGCTACAGTTCATCATGTACAAACATGGACAATGAGGTCCAAGGGAGCCCTACTTCACTTGCACAAGATGATGAAGTCACAGGTGGAGTTGGACAAAACACACATTTGGAGTCAGATCTGGGACTATGAGGATTCCCCACCACTCATCACTAGTATTGAGGCATCGTATGCATGGTTTTACAGGATTTTGGATGTCATGGTGAGAATGTATGGCTCCCCGTCAATTGGTACGCTCACCAAGGCCAAAGAGAAGAACCAAGTCAGACTGGGGCTTGATGCATACTTTGATCAATTGATGCTCACGGCCACCAGCGTAGATTTACAAGTTAGTATAGATCACATGCCGATGTACATCATCGGTCCGGCCTTGCTGAGGACTAAGCTACACATGTTACATGATGAATTGGACCAAGGATACAAATCAGTATACCTGGAAGTAATGGAGGAAAGAGTTTGTTTCTATAAGGAAATCATCCAAGATTAAATGGACACCATTACACACAATCAAACATGGAATTAGTTTGTTGCCGAGGATCACGAAGAGAAGGTTGATGAGTTGGCCTTTCCACAACCATCTGAGTCTTAGTGTTGTCTTACTTGGCTCGCTCAAGCCAATTTTGTCCCACATGGGTATATGTGGAAAATGTATCATTTTTGTAAATATGATGTAAAGTGAAATTCCACGTGTCATTAGTGGAATACAAACAGTCATATGTAATGTAAAGATTCATGAGAGTAGTCCAAGAGTCACAAATGGGAATGTGAATGGTCACCCCACCCTTTATTATAAATAGAACCTCATAACTCATAGAACATGCTTTTGGGAGCCAAGTGTTTTCTATGCATTTCTTTGAGAGTATTGTGACGAGCCTTGGCTTCTCCACATTGCAGAGTGAGCACATCTCTTTGGAGGAGTAGGCACTATTGATTGTAACGTTCAACTATTGGGGCTAGTGGTTATCATGGTTGTATGTATGGATGGAAGTTTCACTTTATATAATATAATAGATCCAACACATTTGATGCATATTTTTTTATTGTAGTCTAACTATTCTAGTTACTTTAGCAATGTATGTAGTTTTACTTACGCACTGATGTATGGAAAATTCTATATGTGATTGTATGAATCTTATTGAAGTGTGTAGTTGGTTTAACTCATCACCTTGGATTTTTTACTATTCTGCTTTCTAGCTTGTGATGTCATTCAGATCGTGTGTTCCTTTGAGGCTGTGTACTATTATAGACTTCTAAGGGACACACTTCTTTTCCCCCTCCATGCGTTAGAACCTCCCCATGAATCTCTCCTAACTCAATGTAAGGTCACACACTTGCTTCTGACAAGGAGATCTTGCTTACCTCTGTGTGTTATCACAGTCAAGGAATAACTTTACTACCCACTAGTAGGACTCCTACTCCAAACGGTTTGAGGTCTAGTTGGGACTTCTTACTGGGGAGATGCCCCAATATGTTGGCGGGTCCAACACCGTCAACATTTCTGGCACTAGAAGGAGGCCCAGATGACAAGATGAATCCTCGAAATCTATTTTGAATCTTCATAGATCTATCATGTCTTATGTTGCACTATGTCCTCCGAGATATTTTTCTTATGGAGATGACTTTGAAATCCCAGAGGAGTTTTGGAATCTCTTGTCACATAACACGTATGAAGGTGAAGGAAGGGCAACTTGGGAGAGGCATAGTCTTGATTTTTCCAATATATGTGAAAACCTTAAATCGCATGAGGATTATGTGATATGTACGTTGTTCTCATTCACACTTCGTGGGAACCCATTGCAATGGCTTGTCACACTTCCCGAAAAATCTATTCACTCATTTGGGCACTTTGTTTTAGAGTTATGTCATGCTTTCCATGACTTTGACTGTTGAGAACTTAATACAAAATTCTTAGATTACGGAAATCCCCTGATGAATCTGTGGCACAATTTTGGTATCGCTTTTGTAATCTCGCATTTCAATTCCCAGAGGATGAAATTGGTTGAAAATTTCTTAATGAAATATTTCAATATCTTCTTCACATATATGAGAATCCACATATCTTAGAATCATTTAAATCGACCCCAACATACCTCGGTATTAGAGCTACTAAATCCAAGGCGAACATGGTTGTTGTCACAAGTGACTGCCCATCCTCATCTCATCAAACATTTCTGGCCCCGTAGTGTGAGGTGGGAGAAGGTGCACATCTATCTATTGAACTGTCACATCTTCTCACCCCACCTTCTCTTGATCTCTGCATAGATTTGGCTAACAAGAATGTTCATTGTCACGTGGAATTATTTCCTAAACCTATGTCCCCGTGTTTTGTTGATCCTCCAAATTATACTATGTTATTTTCTCTCATTTCAGACTCCACACTTGTTGTTCATGAGGATCAAATTGTCAACGGAGTTATGTTGAGCAACCAAACTACGTTATCATTTATGATGAGTATGTGTGGAAATCTGAAGAAGAACCCGTAGTTAAGGATGACCTCCTTCTGTTCGTAGCTCTTCCGCTTTTCCTTGACATCTTTGGTGATTCTGCCATTGTCTATTTTCCATGTGAGAATACATTCTCAGATGCATCTACTTCCGATCATTTATAGAATACACCAGATGTTAGTCCATCATTGCATAGTGGAGAAGACACATCCATGTTCGCAAATCCACTTAATATTTCATTTGTCTTTTCCAAAAATGTAGAGGGTGAACATTTTTTCTTCTCATCAACCCCTTTGTACGATTCATCAGATCATGAGGATGCCGATGAACATATCAAATTTTATGATTGTGGTTGTTGTCATCTCTTTTCTCCTTCATTCAATCACGATGTTGATTCATTCATTGTCGATCTTTCTAAGCCACCCGTCTTCGATGATCTACCTGTTGATGAAGTGTAACCCCCATAATATGTTGAGGCACTTCAACTTGAGCTGATGGTTATGGCAGGTCCTCACTGTCTTGAGGTTGATTCCACTCTAGATTAGAAATCTGTTGAAACACCCAAGGCTCTATATCACTCACCTGTTTGCCTTGAAGATCCATCTAGTTCACAGAATTCACATCCTCCACCTAAATCACATGATCCCATTTCTTCATACACAATGATAACTCTTGCCAAGCATAAGCTCTCTTTCTTTCTCATGTTTTCTCGTTTGTCATGATCAAAAGAATGTACATGTTTGTCTGCACGCAGTGTGAAGCATGACCCTGATACGTCCATAGAATTCTTGTCTTGTGCTCTTTTTCTTTTCTTTTCTGTGGACATTTTCAAACTCAGAGCATGTTGGTCTTCACTGTTATATCTTTCTTTTTTGCTAGTTTACACATTTGTTTTTCTCATAAGCCACGACTTTACCAACATGGGTCAACCAATGCACCAATGGCTGCATTGAAAATATCACTTTACATGAAGAGGACCATCCACTGCTTAGTTTAGGAGTAGGAGTAGTGTTTTCTTTCTTGTTTTTCTTTGTTTGCATGCTTGATTTAATTACTTTGTTTGCATGGCTAGTTTGCTTGCCTTGTTTTCTTTCTTTGCTTTCATTTAGTTTTGTCCTTTCCTTTCTGTTTCTTTTCTTGTTTTTCACCCATAGGTTTAGTTTTTCATGGAACCATATGTGACTTCGAGACAAGAAAGGTAAAGTGCAAGAGGACTTATACAATTATCAACACTTGGTTATTTGTTGTCCTCTCTCTTTATGAAAGAGCTTGTTGTCTTCAGTCAATGATATCTTGATGGAAAATATGTTTTGTTCAAAGTGAGTATTGGTGAAAACACAACGCTTGTACTTTTAACTAGTACCACCTACTCTAATAGGTTATTTTGGGTTAACCTTTGTCATCTTAGACAAGCAGAGTAAGGTGAGGGGGAAAACCTTAATAAGTATTGTCAGTGGTATATATAAAAGACTTATATGAAGGGACAACCTCTTCTACTCTCAATAAGTTGGGATCCCTCTTCTGTATTTGAAATAAATAAGTGCCTACGCACAGTCCTTTGAAAATGAAAAAATAAACAAGGCATAAGAAGAGAAAGAATTCCTGCACAGAGAGGTGATGAAAGTAACTCTGCTGGGGTACTAACTAGGGTCGGTGGTAGCGGAGCGATGCTTGTGTCCCTACGTGACTCTGCCAAGGTACTATCCAGACCTTCCGGGAGTGAAGCAACACCAGAGATGAAAATAAGACTCTAAAATCTTTATTACTTGTGTACCAATATGCCTCTCATCACCAATCGAAAAATGACTTGACTTGGCTTGGAAGGTGTGCTAACCGATTAAGAGAATGGTAAGGGACTATATATTTAACTCAAGCTTAGTGTTGAAGCCATTACAATCAAAGAATCGAACAATAATTCCATAGGAGTTAGACTCTCTTTTCACAAACAAGGTCCATACAGAGAGCTGGAGTTCTACTAGTGTGTCGCCATTGTTGTAGCAGCTATAACCACCCTCCAAAATTTTTCTTTCACTTCGATTTGGAGCCTCCCTCCTCAAAATCATCACAACTATCCTACACTGATAAGGTACTTGTGTCTATTTGATTTCATCTATCATTTCACAACTTTTGTTCAACTCACTTGTCCTGTCAGTCAACCACAAGCACACCCAGCACTTGGTTCACATTCAGTCAATTAGCTATCGGGAAAAACTACGCAAACCTGGAGGGAAGCTTGAATTCCCTCCAAAAATGCACATAGCAGCCCGGCAGCTTCCTTACACTCAAAAATTACACAGAGCAAGCCAGGCAATCTTGCTCTGGAAATTGTGCAAAGTAGGCCAGCTGAAACTGCTCTCCAGAAATGAGCAGTTTTAGCCAACTTTACTGCCATCCAGAATTGTGCAAAACCTAGCCTAGCTGCATTGCTCTCCAGAAATGTGCAGAGCACCCAAAGCCAACTGCACTATTCTATGGAATTGCGTAGAACTGGCCAACTACATTGCTCTCTGGAAATGTGCAGAGCAGCCTAGCATCACTGGCTTGGAAAATTGTGCAGAGCTGGCCAGTCAGCCAAGGCCTCTTAGTCCAAAAACATCGCAAAAGTTTTCCCTCACCGACTGTCCGTTGCACATGCCAACAGGTTGTTTAGTTCCCTTCATAACTACACAATCCTTCCTTGCATGTCGAGAAAATTTTCCTAAAAAAGAAAAAAATAAAAAGTGAAAAAAAATCCATAGATTTTTGGGATCTATTTTTAGTAGTAGGAGTTACATGCAAAACTATTTTTAGAAACTCCCCAACAAGTGTCGCTTTTTCCTAGATTTGTGGCATGCACATCATAAACCCTAATTTCACCAAATCTATTTAAATGACGTCCCAGAGCTCATTCTTCACATTCGATCTTTGGAGCTCTGGCATTTTTGAGGCATCTAGGAACCTTCAGCTTAGTCGATGCAACTTTTCCGGGTAAGTTTTGCTTTTCATGCCTTTTGCCATTTCTCTGTCACTTTTTAGTTTTAGGCTTGTATGAGTGTTGTTTCATTGGTTTTATTGAATCACCACTGATGTTTCAATGCATTTTAGCTTGTAGAAATGTTGTTTCAAGTTTTTCATTACCTTTCCTTAGTGTCGCATGCATAACACTAGTTTTGCACTCATAGTCGTCGTTTCAGCGACTCACTTAATGAGCTTCTTGGTTTTGTCATTTGACTTATTTCTACACTTTCTTGAATCACATGCATGTTTATTTCACTCAGATCTACATAAGCTTTTCACACACAATCACTCCATGTTTTTCGGTTGCCATTAGGCATATTCGGGTTGGCTTGGTCTAGATCTTGTCTCTCCCAGCACGTTTTGTGCATTCCTGGAAGTCAAGGTTGTGCCTTGCCTCCAGGAATTGTGCAGAGGCTACCAACACAACCCCTAAGATGTGCTCTATGCAATCCTGGGAAGCAGTGCCCAGTCCTGCCCACTGGAACTATGGAATGCGCAGTTCCAGCCAGCAACCTAGCCTGACTATTTTGTGCATTGCACAGTGTCAATTAGTAGTCAGCCTCCCTAGATTGCACATTACTCAGATCCAACGAGTAGTCAGCCTCACTGGCAGCTGGGATTGTGCAATTCACAGTTCCAGCTGACAGTTTCCCAACTTCCCAAAGTCATTGCTGCACAATCTTGCTGATCAATCACCAGTTTTTTGCCTAAATGTTTCTCGAATTTGTTTGACATTTTTAGCTGAAATTGTCTCACCATGAGTGTCTTCTCTATCTCTAGGTACCACAGGGTTTTGAGCATCTTCTTAGTAGTATAGGTGTCATGGCCTCCAAGAAATCTGGATCAAAAGACACAATGGAAAGAAGTATTATAGACGTGGTTGAACAGGGGTCAATGAGCTTGCCCGTGTATAGAGACACACATCTATTCATCGAGAAGGACATCAAGATCACATGGAAAGACATCAACACCATCTTCTTAGGCAACTTTGAGGAGAATCTGGAGCATCGACAGTTCTATGTAAAAATCCATAAGTCAGGACTATACAAGGTTGCATGCAGGTTTCCCATGTTCCCTTGCGTAGATGTGACCCACTCAATTGTCTCACACACTGATCCTCACACTATGATAATGAGCAATTTCAGTGGAGCAAGGCTTGCATGCTTTAGAACAGAGGATTATCAAGAGATATATCATTTTTCATTCCCAGTGAGTAGGATGGATGCATCGTTTTACACTCCCAATGGCAGAATGAACACAAAGATATCTTGAAGCGTTGGGTAAAGGAGCCAACAAAGTTCAGGATGACACCCAACCAAATATACAGGACAAAGACACTCAGGAAGGCATACCAGTTCTTGGTCATCTTCGCATGTCGCTTGTATGGCCAAGGGAGTACAGAGACCTTCCCACAGAGTTGGGTTGCTATGTTGGATCAATTGGCAAGTGAAGGAAAACCATTCAACTGGTCCAACATGTTGGCTCTCTAGTTGAAAGTGCATCTATCCAATGCTTGGAGTCTGCCCAAGGATCAACAAGAAAAATTCTTCATGTCTCCTTACTTGCTCAATGCAAGTTGTGCCCGTCAATCTTTTCCTAGCATGGGTTGGGCATGGACACCTTTAGAAAGTGCCATGAACATTTATTGCAGGTTTCTATTGGATTGCAGCTACCAAGGAGTCATGGCTAGAATATGTGACCATTTTATTGCCCCTCTGTACATGATGATCTTTGAACAAGATCTGTCTTGCATGTCCTAAGCAGCAATGGAGGCGTTGATGAATATTGTAGATTGGTATGTGTCTCTTGAAGGCACCTTCATCAGGATGTACATTGCAAAGAAAGCTCTGCATGTGTTGCTGAAGTTTTCCATGAAAAAGTTGTTCATGCAAGAGGTTGCATACCAAATCTCGATAGGGTTATTTACTGGATTATACATGAAGAAGGCACCATGGCCCATGCTACCTATGTGCATTAGGTTGTACATGATTAGGAGTCTAAAATAAGCGTATGCCCAGGTGGAAGAATTCAAGAAGTTTAAGTTCAGCACCGGGAGTTTCAACCCGTACAACCCACATGATTTATGTAGGTACCACTGTGCGAGAGTGTACTATCCTTGGATCCACGGGGGATGTCATTGGCTAGAGGAAGACCCATGGAGATATTGTTACAACTCCTCCAGCCTCAATGAATCGGTCAACCTTGCAATGGAATGACTAGTAGCACTCAAGGCAGGAGCACCACAGGGAGCAGCAACAACAACAACAACAAGTAGCAAACCTATGTAGGACAAAGGCAAGAGGAAGATTTCCCAAAGCATAGAGATGGAGAAAAGCTACATGTTTAATGAAGACCCACTTGTGGAAAAGGTATCTTTGGAGATAGATGCGAAGAGGTGAGAGCGCAATAGGAGGATAGCACAAATAAATGGAGAGAAGCAAACGATGGAAGATGCCAGTAGGAGGTTGCAGCAAGTCTAGCAGAAGCTCAAGGAAGAACAAGAGCTACACAGAAGAGAGAAGGAAGTGCAACATGAGCATGATCAGTAACATGAACAGGAAGAAGTGCAAGGTGCACAGACAACGCAAATTGCATCGATATAGGTTGAAGACTCTAAAATAGTAGTAGATGAGGAACAATGTGAGAAAATGCAAGAACATGAACTTTCTCTGTAGGATGGATTGATAGTAGAATAGATGGACATGGAGATGGAGCAGCCAAAACATGATTAAGATACCGACATCATGCCAAAAGCAACCGAGGTCACTCCACAGGCTTCATCATCTCTAATAGTAGAGAAAGTCCTGAGTGAACAAGGGGATACCAATCTCCTTGATTACCATCCGAGAATAGAGGTGTAAAACATAGCTTTAATGAGTAAAAACATAGAGTTGTACAAGCACGTAGAGCGCGCACCTCGGATGAGCATGCATCACTCATGCACTAGGAAGAACAGGTGATTATGTTAGATGTACGAAGACATCCATCCACCTTGTTCATTGCTACAAAGGCTTATGCCGAAGCCATTAGTTTGGACGTTATGTTCTTGAGAGGAGAAAATGAGCAAACGGGTAAGGAGTTGGAAACAACCAGGTAAAGAGAGGAACAATCAACAGGATCCGCCAGAGCAGAGATGAAGATGGCCATACTTGATAAAGTATCATCTCTTGAGACAGTCATGCAGAGACTGTATAACAGGTTCGTCACCGTACACAGGGCAATTATCCACTTACATGGTCATCAGTAGTGCTGCACCAAGATAGTGCGAACACTCGTAGACATACATGCCACAGTTGATCAAGTACATACATGGACAATGAGGTACAAGGGAGCCCCACTTCACTTGCACAAGATGGTGAAGCCATAGGTGAAGTTGGACCAAACACACATACGGAGTAAGATCCAAAACTATCAGGAACTCCCACCGCTCATCACCAGTATTGAGGCTTCGTATGCATGATTATACAGGAGTTTGGATGTCATGATGAGAAATTATGGCACCCCTTCGATTGGTACGCTCACCGAGGCCAAAGAGAAGAACCAAGTCAGACTAGAGCTCGATGCCTACTTTTATCAGTTGATGTTCATGACCATGAGCGCAGATTTTCAAGTGAGCCCAGATAACATGTGGATGTACTTCACTGGTCTAGCCTTGCTCAAGACTAAACTGCGCATGTTACAGGATGAGTTGGACCAAGGTTCCAAATCAGTATACCTGGAAGCAATGGAGGCAAGAGTTTGTTTCCAGAAGGACATCATCAAAGAGTACATAGACACCATTGTGCACTATCAAGCATGGCATGACTTTGTCATCGAGGATCAAAAAGAGAAGGTTGATGAGCTAGTCTTTCCATAACCATCTGAGTCTTAATGTTGTCTTGTCTAGCTCACTCAAGCCAATTTTGTCCCACATGGGTATATGTGGAAAATGTATCATTTTTGTAAACATGATGTAAAGTGAAATTCCAAGTGTCATTAGTGGAATACAAACAGTCATATGTAATGTAAAGAGTCATGAGGGTAGTCCAAGAGTCACAAAGGGGAATGTCAAGGGTCACCCCACCCTTTGTTATAAATAGAACCTCATAACTCATATAGAAGGCTTTTGGGAGCCAAGCTTTTTCTAGGCATTGCTTAGATAGGGCTTGGAGAGTATTGTAACGAACCTTGGCTTCTCCACAGTACAAAGCGAGCACATCTCTTTGGTGGAGCAGATAGTGTTGACTGTAACGTTCCATTATTGGGGATAGTGGCTTTCATGGTTGTATGTATGGATGGAACTCTCACTTTATATAATATAACAACGCCAACATGTTTAATTAATATGTTGTTATTGTAGTCTGACTATTCTAGTTACTTTAGAAATGTATGTACTTTTACTTACACATTGATGTATGGACTATTATGTATGTGATTGTATGAATGTTATTGAAGTGTGTTGTTGGTTTAACTCATCACTTTGGATTTTCGACTATTCTACTTTCCATCTTGTGATGTCATTCAGCTCATGTGTTCCTTTTAGGCTACATACTATTATAGGCTTCTAAGGGACACACTTCGTTTCCCCCTCTGTGTGTTAGAACATCCCCATGCATATCTCCTGACTCACTTCAAGGTCACACACTTGCTTCAGACAAGGATATCTTGCTTATCTTTGTGTGTTATCACAGTCAAGGCATAGCTTTACTACCCACTACTAGGACCCCTACTCTAAATGGTTTGAGGTCTAGTTGGGACTTCTTACCAGGGAGATCCCCTGACATGTTTTCGGGTCCAGCGCCATCAACAAGTGCTTAGTGGAAGGGGTTGTGTTATGATCAAGTTGTACCTTCCCACAATTTCTAGATAAGATTTTATAGCATTAGAGGAATGTATTTGATCTCGATCAGATTGATGTGACCGACAGAGTAATGATGAGGGAGTATAGTATAATGGTCATGAGTGTAATAGAATTTTTATAAGGTCTTCAAATTTATTCTAAAATCATCCATGAATTAAAACCTAAGCTCTTATATGAAAAGTAATTTTAACATCCTACATACCTTTACTTCTGTCAACTTCTTGTCATTCTTTTGTTGTGGATTTTCTAATGTAGAATTCAGACTTGGCTGCAGAATTGAAGATCGGCCACAAAATGATATAAATTTTGTTTGCTTCTTTACCATTTCTTGAATTTTCATTTTTTGATCAGGAGAAGACTTCTTTATTGCTGCTACTGCTTCTGGTGGCTAGTGAAAATATGGATCCCCAGAAATATTGCTTGCCACCTGAAATTTATTAGAAAAATAAGGGTAGAAAGAAATACAGACAAGAAATAAGGGATTATGAAAATTTAAACCGTTAAGAGATCTTGTTTTTTAGTTAATATTTTATGTATAAACATACCAACATAGTTGGTTTTCATGTTTACACTTTTATTATTATTATTCTTATTTATTTATTATTATTGTTAAATTTTTTATTTCATTGGAAAAATTACAATGAAGTTGGAGAGTGACGAGAAGAATCTCCTTTCTTGATCAACTTGAATTCATAATTCTCTTGCAAATATTTGACGAATTCTTCCTTTGTTAGTGGTTTATGATACAACCTTAATCTATGATCATCAACAAGGAAAGAAATTTGTTCATCTTCAATAGTTTTGATTTTGGTTTCTCCATTATAAAAAATAGTATCAATGTGATAAGGACCAAGCCAATGAGTTTGGAATTTCCCTTGAAAATCTTTGAACTTGGAATAAAAAAGAAGAGTCTAGTCACTTTGCTTGAACTTTTTAGCTTTAATGAATTTTTCATGCCACTTTGATCTTTTCTGCTAAACTATGTTGGTTCTTTGAATAATGTCTTTTTGAATCTCATCTAACCCATTCAATTGTTCTAATCTCTACTTCTGAGCTTCTAATAGATCAAGGCAGAATTTAGTTGATGTTCTGAAGGTCTCCACTTGGAACTCAATTGGAAGAAAAACTTTCTTTCCATAGACAAGCTCACAAGGAGTATGTCGAGTTGTGTTCCTCCATGTAGTTGGGTATGCCCATAGTGCTTCTGGAAGCTTTTCTACCCAATCCTTCCTATGCAAATGAAAAATCTTGGTAATAATTGCTTCAAGAACTTTGTTGGTGGATTCCACTTGTCCATTGGCTTGTGGATGATATGGAGTAGACTTTTGATGATTGATCGTATATTGCTCCATGATCTTTTGAACCAACTTGGATGTAAATTGAGTACCCTGATTTGTTACAATTTCTCTTGGAACACCAAAATGAGTAAAAATATCCTCGAAAAGAAATGTAACTACAACATTTTTAGTTGCAAATAAAAGAGGTTTAGCTTTTACCCATTTTGTAACATAATCCGTGTATGTACCTTTTATGTTTAGATGTAGGATTTATTGGTCCAACAAAATCTAAAGCCCACTTCTTAAAAGGTTCTAAAAGTACCTGTGGTTGTAGAGGCATTTCATCTGATGGAATGGGATCCCCCATTCTTTGACAACTATCACATATTTTGACATATTCTTAGGCATCCTTGAAAAAGGATGGCCATTAATATCCCAAAAGAAGGATTTTGTAAGCAGTTCTTTTATGGGAAAAATGTCCTCCACATGGCTCATCATGACAAGCTTTTAAGATTTCAGGTACTTCATCTTCTTGAACACATCTTTGGATAATTAGATGACGTCCAATTTTGTACAATTCTCCATCTGTCCAAGAATAAGGTGCACTGGTTTTGATCACTTTATGTTTTTCTCTGTCTAATAGTTGTGGAAGTAACTTTCCTATAGCCTTAGCAATATTTGTAAACCAAGGTGTTTTAGTAGATACTGCAAAAATATATTCATCAGGAAATTTATCTTTTACAAGAACATCCTCATTATTATTCTGCATTCTAGAAAAAAATCAACAACTGTATTTTCTTTTCCTGGACTATCAAGAATCGTAATGTTTAATTCTTGTAATAATAACAACCATCTTGTAATTCTACCATTAATAACTACTTTTTTCATTAGATATATAATGGAAGAATTATTTGTATGAATGAAAGTTTCATAACCAGTGATATAATGACAAAATTTATTACTGGCATGCACAATAAATAAAAACTCCTTTTCTAATACAGTGTAATTTAACTCTACTAGAGTCAAATTTTTGCTTGAATAATAGATATCATAAGGAGTTAAATCTTTTTGTCCTAAGACAGCTCCTAGAGTCGTATTTGAAGCATCAGTAGAAATATGGAAATCAAGAGCCCAATTAGGTCCTCTTAAAATTGGTGCTTCAGTAATATATTGTTTCAATGTCTCAAATGCTTTATGATAGTTGGAATTTCAAACAAATTCACAATCTTTTTTAAGGAGTTTGAAAAGTGGAGACACTATTTTTGTGAAATTTTCTATGAATATTCTATAATATCCAATAAATGCGAGAAATCTAACATCTCATTAACAAACAAGAATTGAAATTTTAGAAATTATTTCTACTTTAGATGTATCCACTTTAATTCCGTCACTTGAAATGTGGTTTCCTAAAATAATCCCTTCATTCAATATTTCTCATGGCTTAATGAAAGGTTTTCCTCTTTACATCTAATAAGAACTTTTTCCAAATTTTCAATAGCTTCTTCAAAAGTATCATGACACACAGTAAAGTCATCCATGTATAGTTCCACATAATCATGAATTAGATAAGAAAAGATACCTAATACTGCTCTCTGAAATGCGGAAATTGAATTACATAATCCAAAGGGAAGAATCCTATATACATATGTTCCCCATGGACATGTAAAAGTAGTTTTATATCGATCTTGTAGTGCTAGTTGGATTTGTTTATATCCACTTAAACCATCTAAAAATGAAAAATACTTCTTTCCTACCAAGGTATCTAATATTTTATCTATAAAAGGTAGTGGAAAATGACCTTTCAAAGTAGCTTTGTTTAATTCCCTATAATCAATACACACTCTCCATTTTCCATTTTTCTTAGGAACAATCAGTATAGGTGACACCCGTTGACTATCTAATATTGGATAGATGAAGTTCAAATTAAGTAATTTTTTGTAATTCCTCCTAAGAATTTATTTGATATTAGGATTCATCCTTCTCTAACATTTTGTAACTCGTTTGAAATTTTCTTGAATATAAATATGATGCATACAAGTTTTAGGATCAACCCCTTTCATATCAGTGTACTCACATGCATAAGCATAAGAGTGTTTTTGTAGCATCTGTATCAATTTCCTCTTTTGAAATTCTTCCAAATTATTGTTAATATTTAATATTTTATTTGGAAAAATTTCTATTTGAGAATTGCCAAACTTTTCCATAAAATGTAAATCCATTTGGGGAGATGATAGATATTAAATATTTCATTGTGCTTGAAAACTTTGATCTTGCTCACAGTATGAAAAAGAATAATTATTATTCATTAAATTTATCAATCGATCTTCTTCATATAATTGTGAAAGAGTATAAATTGGTTGCATATCACCAAAGACTTCATTATCATCATCTATCCAAATTTCACTTTCTACTTCAATTATTATTTTTGCAGGAGGATACAATGTAAATTTCTTAGTGGAATTTCCGTCAGAGATATACATATCACCAAATCTATAACTTATTAATGCATCAATTGTAGCTAGCTAGGTCTACCAAGGATCAATGGATGGCCTCCTAAATTATTCTTGGTAGTTAAAATCTTGAAATCTACAGAATATTCCCAAGAATCTATAGAAACAGACATATATTCTAATACTCCATCTAGTTTGATAAACATATCTATCCTCTAATTGTAATAATTTAGGAGTATATTGAAGATTAGGAAGCTTAAGTTGCTCCATTGTTTGTTTACTCATGATATTAATGGCTACTCCTAGATCAATTAAAGTGTTTGGAATTTCAATACCATTGATATGAACTTTCACAATGGGACTACCAGGATCTAGATATTTTTGAACAATAGGTTTTCCCATCATGGTATCAACAATTTTTCCTATCAGTTGGATTTTTTTAACATATTTTCTCTTTCTTCCTGGTTTTCTAATGTATAACTCCTTAATAGTTTTCGAAAATATTGGTATTTACTTTATAGCTTGGAGTAAAGAAATTTTGAGTTAAATATTCTTAAGTTTGTCTACCATATCATAGCCTGATAAAACAATTTTCCTTTCTATTCCTTTATCAATTTTGAGCCTTTCAGTAAAAGGTGGATCTTGAAAAGAAATAGAAGGTTGTTCTACTAGAGGAACTATAGGAGCTTTCTTTATTTTCTCATCATTTGATTGTACAAGAACATCTTCCATTGGAGGAATATTGTTTTGGTCAACATTTACATCTTTCTCATGAACTTCATCCACTTTAGATTTTTGGATGAAGATTTTTGGTGACTTATTTTGTAAAACCCTACTAGATCTAAGTTGAACATCATTTAGACCTAATGGGACAATCATACAAGCTTGAAATTTTTTTCCTTCAACATTATAAATGACTTGATGATTTTATTGTTCGGATTTGGAAGTGGTTGGGCAGGTAGTTGATTGGGTTTTTGAGGAAATGATAATGAAAGTTGTTGATTTCAATTTTGAAAATGAGAAGGTTGAGTTGGTTGAGGAGGATAATATTGTTATGAAAAATAAGGATAAAGTTATTAGAATTGAGGATATTGTGGATATTTTCCATAAGTATTTTTCCAACCTTGTGCCTAAGATGGATTTTGTGATTGTGGGGGCCAAGGTTGCCTTGAAATGGGTTCTATCCAATTTTTCTGTGGGTGTGCATATGATTGAGTATTTAAACCTTGAGTCATATTTGAATGTTGATTTTTCCATGGTGTTTTAGTAATAAAACAAAGAGATTCAACTTGGCTTGTTCCATATTCATCTTGAAAAACAACTTTAAGACCAGGTATCGAAGGACATTCCTTCATATTATGATTTTCAACACATATGACACAAATTTCCATACTATTAAGGGGACATTCTCTTAAGACATGTTTCTTCCTACACTTGGGATAGAAAATGGATAATGTAGCATTCTCAACCTTTTGCTTGTTTTGTATCTTGAGGGTATCTAGTTGTTCACTAAGACTCCCTAGGATATATGTTTTGAAATTATCAAGCAAATTGCCTATTTCAACTCTACTTACTGTTCCATATGCATATTTATTAATCATGGACATCACATGATCTCTTGGATTTTCTCCAGTTCTAACCTTACCCCATGAAATATGTTTACACAAATCACAAATTTCTCCAAATGAAAGTTGTGAAACATCTCCCTTGCCCATTAAATTAAGAATATCAATCCATTCATCTCTAATGGATTTTAACAAAAGATATTTTATTGTTTCATCATCCAAATTATATATCTTATCCCTTTTGATGTTGTAAGAAAATATTTCAACTAAGTCTTCAAGGCTTTCATCCTCTTCCTACATCATCTTAAAGACTTCATCCTTAAGTTTATGGGGCATGCAATAATCCTTATATTTTTCTAAGAACACATTTTTCACTGTAGGAATTTATAGGGTAAGTTCCTCAGAAAGAATACCAAAAAGGACACCGCTCACAACCAGATCTCAAATCAATACACCAGTATTTTTGACGTGGTTAAAACCCTCAGAGTGCAAGGAGGGAAACAGTCCACGGCCTGTCCCAACGTGGGTACTACAGGCAATTTATTAATCAAAGAATGAAAATTTACATAAGCTTCTCTCATGCACGGATTACCCGAACAATGACCCTCCATGCGCTTTAAATAGAACTCATGGACCAATCGGGTGTCAAGCCACGGATCAAGTGTCGATAATACCGAGGTGAGAGTGAACCGTCGGATCACTACATATCGTGACCATCGGATTGTAAGTTACAATATGTACAACGGTAAAGAAACACACTTTACCTAACTCTATACCTAACTCTAAACTAGACCAAGTTGAACTTAACTATATCCTATGTGTCGGAATATCCTAACATCCCCCCTTAAGAACAACTTGGGATAGGATTGAAGGATTTACAAATATGACACAATAGGAGAAGGAAGGAGGCACTAGAGCCTATCCCCCCTTAGTGACAACTTCCTGAACTCCAAGCATATATCGAAGTTTAGTGAACTTCGCCTCTGTGAGAGCCTTTGTGAAGATGTCTGCAACCTGATCATCTGTTGGACAATATTGCACTTCAAGAACATGGTCATGAATGAGCTTTCTGATGAAGTGCATGTGTAGTTTGATGTGTTTGCTGCGCTGATGCTGAACTGGATCTTTGCATAGCTGAATGGCACTTTGATTATCACACCAAAGTGTGGTTGGATGCTGCTGCTCAAAGCCAAACTCTGATAGGATCTGACGAAGCCACAAGGCTTCCTTACTAGCTTCCACGGCACCACGATACTCTGCTTCTGCTGACGAAAGAGAAATGGCAGCCTGTTTCTTACAAGCCCATGTAATAGGTCCTGAACCAAGAGTGAAGACATAACCGGCAGTAGACTTCCGATCATCAGGGTCACCAGCCCAATCAGAATCAGTGAAACCAACTAACAGAGGAGCTGCTTTGGCACTGTAATGAATCCCAAACTGTACTGTACCTCGAACATAACGAAGTATTCTTTTGGCTGCTTTCCAATGACTTTCACGGGGGTTTTGCATAAAACGAGCAACAAGGCCAACAACAAAGGAAAGATCAGGACGAGTATGGGTTAAGTACAAGAGTTTTCCTACAAGTTGACGGTATAAGGTAGCATCAACTTCAGGAGAAGTACAAGAGACTGAAAGTTTGACTCCAGACTGAAAGGGAGAAGGGGCTGGCTTACAGTCTTCCATGTGAAAATGACGAAGAATATCACAAGCATACTTGGACTGGGAAAGGGAAATACCTTCCTTGGATTGCAAGACTTGAAGACCGAGAAAATAGTGTAAGTGTCCTAAGTCTGTCATTTCAAATTTCTTTTTAAGGATAGACTTCACATGGTTTATAAGGTTGGGATCACTACCAGTAAGGATAAGATCATCAACATAAAGAACAAGGATGATAAGAGAGTCACCCACTTTCTTGGTGTAGACAGTATTGTCAGAATGACACCTAGAAAAGCCAGATTCTAAAAGAAAGCTATCCATTTTGGCATACCAAGCCCGAGGAGCTTGCTTGAGACCATAAAGGGATTTCTTAAGTCGACACACAAGGCTGGAGTCTGTTTGTATGAAGCCAATGGGTTGTTCCATATAGATTTCTTCCTGCAAGTCCCCATGCAAGAAGGCAGATTTAACATCCATCTGATGGACTTCCCATTTTAAAGAGGCAGCAAGGGAAAGAACAAGGCGGATAGAGTTCATTTTGGCAACAGGGGCGAAGGTTTCAGTGTAGTCAATGCCTTCAACCTGTGAAAAGCCCTTAGCAACAAGACGAGCTTTATGTTTATCAATTTTGCCATCTGGTCCATACTTGGTTCTGTAAACCCATTTACATCTAACAAGTTTTCGTCCCTTTGGTAGAGGAACAAGATCCCATGTATCATTTGTCATCAATGAATGATATTCTTCATTCATAGCTGCTTCCCAATGTGGATGGCCTGAAGCTTCTGCAAAAGTGTCAGGATCATGATTTACTGGAGCTTGAGCCAGTAAAGAAGAGGCTCTTTCAAACTGAGAACGTGTACGTCGCTGATCTGTAGGATCACCGGCAAGATCACCTGCTGCATCTCGAGTAGCACGGACCCATCTTGGAAGTTGAGGATCCTGAGAAGGTGGGGGAGGATTGTCATCCTCACTTTCATCATCTGAAGAAGAAATGTTTTCAAAAGTAGAAGAGATAGGAAGAGGTGGCACATCCGCCGGACTAGGCTCGCAGGCCGATTTATTTTCATCAAATTTTACATCTCTTCTAATGATAACATTTTTGGACTTAAATGGAATAAGTCTATAACCTTTTACATCTTCAGAATATCCAACAAAAGTACATTTCTCACTCTTAGGTTCTAAAGCTTTATGCTTTTCATCTGGAATATGGGCCCATGCTTCACTTCCAAACACACGAAAGTGACTTACATCTGGTTTAATGGAACTCCAAGCTTCTTCTGGAGTGATATTCTCTAGAACCTTAGTAGGAGTGCGATTGATTATATAATTTGCACAATTAATTGCTTCGGCCCAAAAACTAAGACTGAGTCCTTTAGATTGCAGCATACAATTAGCCATTTCCTTTAAGGTGCGATTTTTCCTTTCAGCTACACCATTTTGTTGTGGAGTGTATGGAACAGTATGTTGCATTTGAATTCCATTTTCAGTGCAAAAGTTGATGAATGTGTTTTTAACATATTCTCCACCATTATCAGTTCTTAGCTTAAGAATTTGATGTCCAGATTGTTTTTCAACAAAGGCTTTGAAGGCCAAAAAAGTGTTAAATACTTCGCTCTTGAGTTTTAAGAAGTATACCCAAGTGCGTCTGGAGAAATCATCAATGAAAGTTAAGAAGTACTTGCAGCCAGAGAATGAAGCAACAGGAAGAGGACCACATAAATCACTGTGCACAAGCTGTAAAGGGGCTGAGGCGTGCCAAGAGGCACGTTTGTCAAAACTGTCCCGATGATGTTTTCCGAGTACACATCCGGAACAAACACCATCTCTGCAAGATACCATAGGAAGACCTGTCACCATATTTTCTTTACATAGATGCTGAAGGGAGCGATAGTTTAAGTGACCAAATCGCTCATGCCAAAGTTTGCTCACTTCATCATTATGAGCAACAAATACTGAGGGAAGATTTGATGACCCAAAGTTGTGAAACTTATACAACCTTTTGGAATCATCAGCAAGACCAGTAGCTAGAATCTGTTTAGGATCTTTTAGATCCTTGATTACAACATCATGAGGTGAAAATTCAACAATTTTACCTTCACCTGAATGAGTTATCTGATAGACAGATAGAAGGTTGCAGGATAAGGTTGGAACACATAATACATCATTAAACTGACCATTGTCTAGATGAACAGTTCCAGTCCCTACAACATTAAGAGATCTATCATCACCAATATATATATTTTTGGTGTTACAATCATTTAAAGAAGAAAACATGGCTTGGTTTTTGGCCATGTGACAAGAGGCTCCAGAATCAATGAGCCACTCATGAGAATGAGAAGAAGAAGAAGATACATTTAATGCATAACCAGACTGAGATGATTGATAATGACATGCAGAAAGTGCCATTCCGGAAGTTGAAGTTGAAGTAGGCTCCACATGGATGTTATGTTTCTTCATTGCGGCTTCCAAGGCTTCCATCTTCTTAAAGCATTTAGATTCTAAGTGGCCATCTCGATTACAAAAGTTACAATGTCTATCAGTCTTCTTCCATTTGTTTTTATTGGTCTTATCATTTTGCTGAAATGATCTTTCATTTTGAGGCTGAGATGGTTTAGGACCATTCTTTTGAGGATATGACTTCTTAGGATTCTTTGAATTTGGTTGCTGCTGGGCGGCTAACGCTTTCGTGGAAGAGTTTCCAAGATTAAGAAGACCAAGGTGTAAGAGTTTTTCTTGTTCTCTTATTAAGGAATCACAAAAGGAGTCAAAGGAAGGGGCCTTGTAGTCTTGTCCTTGACAAATGAAAGCTTTCCTTGTAGAATGGAAAGTGGAAACAAATACAGAGTAGGCTGGTCCCAACTTAGTAAGGATGGAATAAATAAGGTTACCATCTTCTTTCTTAACTTTAACACCTTCCAAGAGATATCTAAGGGTCTTGAATTTGGACAAGAAATCTTCAATGCAAGAAAAATTATTAGGATCCAAAGTAAGCAGCTCATTTTCAAGTTGATGGGCTCTAATTTCATTTTTAATTCCAAAAACTTTAGCAAGTTTTTCTAATGCTTCATGAGGAGTCTCAAGTTCTGCAATGTGGAATCTAAGATCAGGAGAAACAGACATCCCTATCAAACCACGTGCTTGATCTTGTCTATTTTCCCATTTTGCCGCCTTGTCTTCATCTTTTGGTTTCTTCTCTTGGTCTGTGGCTATTCTGTAGAGACCTTTACTTCTAAGTAAATCTCCCATGTAGGCTACCCATTGGAAGTAGTTAGTGCTGTCAAGAATGACTTGGCATGGACTTTCCATTTTTTGAAGAAAAACTGAAGCTGAAGATGCTGAAAGTAAGTGGTCCAATGGATAGATCTCGAAAAAATAGGCGGTTTTAAAAAAAACGGCTCTGAAAAAGGCTTCCGGATGAAGAAGTTATGGCTTTTTAAAAAAAATTGTTGACGTTGCCGGCAAAGTGCGCGAATGTGCGGGAATGAAAAAAATCCGCCCCCACAAAATGGAGACTTGAACCCAAGACCTCTACTCTCTCAAAATAGCTTTGAACCAATTGATCTATACAAAAAATTTGAGAGAGAGAGAGAGAGAGAGAGAGAGAGAGAGAGCGGGGGGGGGCTTGATTTGCGTGCTTGCCTTGAGAAAGCTCTTTTTCCCTACAAAACACAAAACACAAAACCCAACACGAATATGCAAAGAAAACAAACCTTGCGGCTCGAAGTTAGCTTTAGCCAAAAAACTAGAAATTTAAAAAAAATCTCAAAGTTAGCTTTAGCCGAAAAACTAAATATTTTTCTCAATGTTTCTGATTTTCCGAGATCACACTAAGGTGCAGGGAAAAGAGCATACGCATGAGAAAAATCCTTCCTTTCTGTTTCTGATTTGCCCAGATCGCACAGAGTCGCAGGGCAAAGAGCATACGCAGAAATGAAAGGTATAGATCCGGTTAAAAAAAAGGCTAAATAAACCGAAACCGAAATAAGCAGAGAGAAAATAACAGTAAACTGCAAAAAACACTGTATACCTCCCGATCTAAAAAATGACGCAGCTAGGGCTACCGGAAACCTTTTCGCGTGAAACGAAAGGGGTTCCTCACTGAAACAGATGCTCCGAACGCAACAGAGCAGTCCTCTCGGCCCGAAAGCAGTCAGAAACAGCAGATCTAGGAAACAACAGCCGCATGCAGTTCTACCGGCTTCAGATTTGGATCACCAACGGACGCGGCCCTCAAATAGCTCTGATACCATGTAGGAATTTACAGGGTAAGTTCCTCAGAAAGAATACCAAAAAGGACACCGCTCACAACCAGATCTCAAATCAATACACCAGTATTTTTGACGTGGTTAAAACCCTCAAAGTGCAAGGAGGGAAATAGTCCACGGCCTGTCCCAACGTGGGTACTACAGGCAATTTATTAATCAAAGAATGAAAATTTACATAAGCTTCTCTCATGCACGGATTACCCGAACAATGACCCTCCATGCGCTTTAAATAGAACTCATGGACCAATCGGGTGTCAAGCCACGGATCAAGTGTCGATAATACCGAGGTGAGAGTGAACCGTCGGATCACTACATATCGTGACCGTCGGATTGTAAGTTACAATATGTACAACGGTAAAGAAACACACTTTACCTAACTCTATACCTAACTCTAAACTAGACCAAGTTGAACTTAACTATATCCTATGTGTCGGAATATCCTAACATTCACTTCTTCCCATGTTCTAATAGTATGTGTTCCTATCCCATGAACCATTTAAGTTATCCATATTTTAGAGTTTTTGGGAAAACTTTCAATTTTTAAGGATCAAGTAAGTAGTCATAAGTTCTACATAAAACTTCAAACTCAAAAGGAAATGTTTCAGGATCCTCATTTCTCAAACCATGGAAATTAGGAAGGATGGACGGTGATATTTCCTTCATTGTGGCTATGGTATCTTCATCAAATATTGGAAATATAGAAGAATCTAGTTCTCCCCTACCACCTCTACCTCGAACTCCTCCTCTATTTCCTCCTCCGCCTCTTCCACCTCCAATCCTAGGTTCACCATTTACATTATGTACTTCTCCTTCTCCTTCCCTTGCCATTGTAGATTCTTCAGAGCTAATATAAGGTTCTATAACAGGATTGTCTATATCGTCTTCTGGTTCCTCTACTAATGGAATATTATAATAAGTTTCTTCTTCTTCTTCTTCACGAGGAACCTCTATTTCTTTTCGTGGAAGTTTCTCTCTTGTTGAAGAGAGGAAACTTACTCCTTGTGTTGGGGATGTAGGCTCTTCAACTACAACTTCGGTAGAGGAAGTTGGTGAATATTTTGGTTGGATTTCATATCTATGCACCTCAGGAAGTCTATGTCTACCTGTTAATGATGGAATGGTAATATAAGTGGATGGTGTGGCACTACGAGGTCTAGTGGGGGTGAGTGGTGATGTTGGAATTGAACTTCTACCTCTACTTACAAATCTACCCCTAGAATCCCTTTCTCTATGCATAAATGATTTTTACCATGCTTTAATTATGCATCTAAAAAGTTGAATGCACCTAAAATGATATGCAAATCAGAAATAGAATCCTATATACACCTCCTCGGCAATGACACCAAAATGTTGGGTAATTTAATTGTTCTTAAATTACTTCATTAATTGTCAACCAAGGTTCATGTACTTGTGAGATGAATGTGCACTATATATGCTAGGATTATTTCTATGGATTGATTGTTTCTAAAGATGAAATTAACCTAAGAATGGACAAATGTTTTTGATGAGATTTAGAGAATAATTATGCACATGTTCTTTCAATTTAAAGTTACATTAAAACCTACATTACTTTGCAGAATTGAAAATCTATCTTAATTGCAAAATTCAAAACCTACTTCTACTTGCATAAAAGGAAATGCTAAATTGCAAGAAAAAGAATCTAGTGCTACTTGTAGAATTGAAACCACTACAATCACTATTTTGCAGAAAATAATTTCAACACTAAATTGTAATAAGAAATTTTTATACTATAAAAGGAAATTGCATCGAAAGGACCTAACTTCTAATTGCAGAAGAAAGATTAGATGGAAAACTTGTAACTCTAAAATGATTACTTGTGTGCGCAGTTAATTCTAAAAAATTCTTATTGTTATCATCTAAGAAATTGGCTTGAACTATGAAATTTGGAAAGAGAATGCATATAAAAATTAAATCTTTTTAGTATTTTCCCTTTATGAGTACTCTGAAATCAAAACAACAATTGGTCAAAATATCTCTATAATGAAAATGATTAAGCAAATTCTGAGAGAAACTACTATGATATAAGCAAACTAGAAATGTAAAACAAAATAAAAGAACCTCACAACTCGACATGGGGCCCTCTCGTGAGTGGAGGTTTGCTAAAAATTAAAGGATCTTTTATGCACGCATGAAGAACAAAGAAATTATATTAATCTAGAACAGAGCATCACCATTGAAAATAAACCACAATTAAACTTAATAATTGAACTGTCTTCTGGGTCTTGCCTTTTGGCCTTTATACAGATTTCATTAAACAACTTTTAAGAGTTCTATGTCGATATGAAATGATCTAATTCGACATCTATGAAATGGATTTAGTTTAAAACTCTATCTCCTTATGACTTTCTACTGAAAGAACAAGTCATAAGAGATTCTTCTTGAATCATATCCTAACAATTGAACAGGTATTCAACATGCTCGCTTGATGTCGTCCTATTCTCCTGTTGCCTTTACTTAACCGTTGCACTGTCATTCTCAGAGTTTGACTCTTAGATCTCTTAATATTCATAGCCTTCCAAGTCATTCTGATAGGTGGTAATCCATGTGGTAAACATTTTTCATCTCTAGACACTCTTCATCCTTTTGCTAAAGCACTACAACCTGTCTAACCATGGATATTGCTGCGGAATTTAACATTAGTCGTAGAATGTTTACGATTCTGTTATTGTAAGAATGTTTCTATTATAATTCATAAAGAAACATATCTTATAAACATGGCTGATATATACCTTTTTATAATTTGAACTTGACCATGAGCGTGTTGAGAATGCTACAAAAATGGTGACAAAAAGGTGAAAGGAGATGGAAAAGGGTAGTAAAAAAGGAAACAATTTCAGACGTCAACAAAGGTCAATAAGGGCAGTTGGAAATTCCAACAACAAAAAAGGAAAATAAGTTTTTGGACAACAACATCAGAAAGGGAAGCATCAATAGTAGGAGAAGAAAAGCAAGCAACAGAATGCTAAGAAGCAACAACAAGGAGAGAAATAGAAGAGAGCCAAGCATCAACAAGAAAGAGTACAAGGAAGAAATGCAAATTTCCATGGGTGGTAGATGAAGAATCAAGAAAGGTCCTTTCCCCCTCAAGGATAAATCCCTCAAGGTAAAGGTTTCTTGAGTTCACAAAAACCCTTTTAGGGGTATTGTTTTTCTTGCAATAATTTTGGACATAAGGCCATTGACTGTAGATGGCATGCAATAAAAAAATAAGTGTTGGGTAGCAGCAACCCAATAAAGTGCAAAGAAGTGAAGAGAAGGAATGATTGGAGTAGTAGAGGTTGCGACAACAACACTGGAAGATATGGTAATCTCTCTGCCCCATTTTTAAGCCATGTTGAATTCTACAACTGTGGCAACTTTGGGCATGAGGTAACACACTACATATATAATAGAATAAATGATCCGACATGAATCAACCCCTGGATTTAACCAATACCTTTTACTTCCGTGATGTTGTTAGAAGTTCATTTGAAAGAGCATAAAGGAACATATATGCATTTTGTAAAGAAGAAGGAACATGACAAGAATCAGCAACATAAAACACAAGGCGTTGATAACTGATTTCGTCCAGGAGGGACTACGTCTCTGGGCCCCAGTGTCAAGATGGTGTAGGTTGCTGCATTAAGTGTTGGAATGAGTGATGATGTACATGAATGTGTTTTCTCTATCATGCAAGGAATATGCTCTCATACAGGAGTAGCTCCACGAGATGTTCCACTGCAGGAACTCTCATTCACAAAAGGACTCCAATCAGCATGACATAATTTCATGTATGATAATAATGAGCATCTTGCTAACATGGCATCAAAGGGATCTCAATTCAAACATAAATGGCGACACATGAGTATCCCATCAACATGGTGACAAAGGTATCTCAATTAAAACATGACAATAAGTACATCTCACATCAAGAACAAAACAAGATCCCACATCAAACATCAAACAGGGATCTATACAACACAATGCATCTCAAGCAAAGAGACAAAGAAGTAAATGATCACACTGCATATACATCACATCAAGGAGTTATCTAAAGAAGAGGATGATAAACTGTTGGATCCGGTTGTACCATCAATCTTGTGGTGTCGAATATCATGGAAATGACTGCTCACACATTGAATTCTTACACCTACACTCCACTTTGAAAAGTGGCTGAAAAATGGAATGATCAAATCAAAAATCTAATTACACCATCAGATTCGTGGCACTGAATAGTGTAAAATCGACTGTCAAATTTCTGAATTCTGACAAAGTGAAAATTTGGGGCTATAAGAATCTTTTAGATTCCCCCTAGATTCCTCAAAGATTCCCTCCTCTAGGGCATCTGAATATCTTCTTCTCAGATCAAAATTCTAATCTTTCCATTGAGATCCTTGCGAAATTCTGAGAAGAATGAGTATAAAATTGGCTGCATCTGAATCTGGGAAAATTCAGCCTTTAAGGAATCTAGAAGATTCCCTCAAGATTCTTGAAGATTCTCCTCTGCTGGGAATCTGAAAATCTACTGCTCAAAAGGTGAATCCAACCTCACCATTATGTTCCTTGCAAAAATTTGAGAAAAATGACTGTAAACTTGATTACATTCTGATAAAAAGAATTTTTACCTCCCAAGGAATTTTTTTGGCATCTTAAGATTCTCTACAAAATTTTGTCTCGAAAATCATGCCATCATTCTGCCTCCTAAAACTACGTCATGGTTCCACCACACCATTCCTTTAGACTTCGTTCCATTTAAATCCACCTCCGTTCTCAAATCCACTCCTCTGTTCGGCTTCTTTCCGTGCAAATGAATTTGAAGGCTTAAATAAAAGAACATGGGCGGAGATTACAACAACACCCTTCTGGCGCATTGGTTAAGGCAGAGCGCTTCAGGCGGCGAGGTTGGGGGATCAAATCCTGACCCCTCCAAAAATAATCATGCATATATTTTTTGTAATGACGAATGGTTATATGTTCTGGGGCACGGTTTAGGTGAGTTTGTGACTGTTTGAGTGGATGCAGTTATGGTGGTGCGCTATTGTGATTTGGTGTGAGGGCGCATGGGATGCGGGCCGGCCACACCGGCCGGGCAAGTTCAAGCCCCGCCACCCTCAGAATACAAGGCAAGTGATATGGTAGCTAGGTGTGGGCCGGGTCCACCGAAGGTGGCTCGTCCACCCCTATATAAAAAGTTTTGCTATAACGTCGTTTGTGTGGTGTTTGGAGGGTCTGGTGAGGTCATGGACACCGACCCATTTTAAATATCAAATTTTGTTATATATATATATATATATATATATATATCTATATATTATTTTTGTCATTAATTGGTCTTTTTAGATTTTGTCTAATATAACGGATATTAGACAAATTAAGTATCCAACAAATTCGCCCGCTCCTCAGGAGCCATATTCCATGTCCGGGGCTCAGTCAATTTGTAGGACCATTAAACCTTGCCCACATGGTAACTTTGACCAAAACACTGACTGGCTCTTTCTTCCTCATACAAGCTCGGATTTGAGTGTCGTTTGCACCATTGGAATCAGGGCGACGAGCATTTCGATCTGGTGCTAGTTTGGGAGTGATCTGACCACTTTTAATTTTGACCCTCTCTGAGTCCTCTTGGACTTCTGCATGTGTCTACAGCTACCTGGATCAATCCTCCCCACTGAGGAGCTTTTGGTCCTCCAAAAGCATGGAAATAATCTGCCACTTCTTTGTACCTTGTTTGCATTTACAAGTGTCTAATATGTCACCCTTCCTTCTCCTTCACCTTTGTCCTTCGGAGCCATAAGCGATGAGCCGACACCTGCAACTTCTGCAAACATGTAGTACATTGTTTTTGAAAATTACATGCTTATCAACATGACCAACTAATGACCCAAGCATTCCATACTTGCCACGAGTTTATAACACATACTCGGTGGTCAAGTTTACATCAAAATGGAAATAATACCCTAGCTATGAAAACAAGGCCAAATAACATTGTTGCGTCAACAAGTGATGGAAGACTCATCATCACTGCAACACATGATTTACAAAAATAAGGCCAAACATTATTTTTTCTTTAACAAGTGATGAATAAAAAACATCACTTTCATAGTTTAAAATGCATCACAAAATAAGACCAGACATCATTGTTTCTTAACAAGTGATGGAAAACACATCATCACTTTTACATTTTAAAATGAAACAAATGATTTACCAAAGCACGACCATGACAAGCTATCATATATAGAAACCCTTTTTTGCTTATCAATGTGAATGGGTCACCCCCTTATGGTGGTTTTTCTTGCCGAATGATTTTCTCAACTCATTCATGCACAGATGCTTTGTCCTTGAGGCGCTGCTCTAGATGGAGCCTCCAACATGTGGCTCTTTGATGGCCACCTCTATCGCAATGACTGGAATAGGTCTTTTTCCTCTAGATCTACTTTACCTTCTTCTTTTCCTGCTATTCAGAGGGTCTTTCATGCCTCAACCTTTTTTGTGCTGCTATTATTTTCCAACACTTAGAAAATATATGGTTATGTAAACCACAAAAGGTACATGTTTTTCAATGCCATGTTTTACATTCATCATTAACAACATGATTGTAATCGAAATGAACATTCGAATATCGAGACTGGTTATACCTTTCCTTGTTGTCTCTGGTGTCATTATGGTGATGAGAGCTTGCCTCAACTCTTTCCCTGCAATGGGCACTGCCATGTGATGATGGTGATGTGTTCCCATCATTCTTTTCCCTTGATGATTTCAAAAATTTCTGGGAAGCATCTGACACCTTCGAGCATTCTCCTTCAATGTATCTCAAGCCTGCAAATCAAGGTCTTTGCACAAGCTCCAATGGCTTAGTTATACCTTGGTTATTAACACCAAGTTCTTCTCCTTCCTTGTACCTCATCCTGGTAAGGAGCCTCATGTTTGTCCTTGTAATTGGAATCTCCACATTTCCAACAGAAATCATACTATGTGAAGATGAAACTGAAGGGAAATAAACATCTTTTACCTCCATTGTTGAGTTAGAAAGATCTGATGAGCGCTTCTCATCATCTGTTGTTGGTGGTTCGTTGTCTGTCCTGACGCATTCCCCAATTTCTTTCTTGACATATCCAAGTCCTATCTGACGGGGCAATTCCTCTACTTTGATGGGGTTGACAATGCCTTGGCCATTAATGCCCAAGCCTTTTCCTTCATACCCCATTTTCTTCAATAGTTTGGAACCAATTCCCATGGTATGATTTTCAAAAATAGTGAAATGAGCATCAGGAAACATACATGAATATGGAGAATTACTTTTTACCTCACATGGGTCACGCTGCAGCTTTTCCAAGGGCTCGTCTTTAGTTTGTAGACGTTGTAGCAAACACTGTTTCTCCTCTTTCTCTTCTTGTAGAAGTATCTTCAATTCATCGTTATCTATTTAAATACTCTGGTTATTGTGCTTCAGTTCTTCCAGGGCCTCTTCCGTGGCTCACAACTAAAGCTGCACTCGCTGCTTTTCCTCTGTCTCTTTTTGTAGAGCTTCATATATTATTTCCACCTTTTGGGAAATTTTTAGCATGGTCTCGTACATCACTTTGTCATCCTCCATCACTGCATGTTCCATTGTTCACGCTCGCAATTCACATCCACGTGAAGACTGCTTTGATACCAAACTTGATCTGAGGTGACTCAACTCCCAGATTTAACCAAGATCTTTTACTTCCATGATGTTGTTAGAATTGCATTTAAAATATCATAAAGGAACATATATGTTTGTTGTAAAGAAGAAGGAACATGACAAGAATCAGCAACATAAAACACAAGACGTTGATAACGGAGTTCATCCATGAGGGACTACATCTCCGGGCTCTAGTGTCAAGATGGTGTAGGCTGCTGCATTAAGTGCCAGAAAGAGTGATGATGTACATGAATGTGTTTTCTCTATCATGCAAGGAATATTCCCTCACGCAGGAGTGGCTCCATGAGATGTTTCGCTGCAGGAACTCTCATTCACAAAAGGACTCCTATCAGCATGACATAATTTCACGTATGATAATAATGAGCATCCCACCAACATGGCATCAAAGGGATCTCAATTCAAACATACATGGCAACACATGAAAATGTCGTCAACATGGTGACAAAGGGATCTCAATTAAAACATGAAAATAAGTACATCTCACATCAAGAACAAAACAAGATCCCACATCAAACATCAAACATGGATCTATACAACACAATGCATCTCAAGCAAAGAGACAAAGAAGTACATGATCACACTGCATATACCTCACATCAAGGAGTTATCTGAAGAAGAGGATGATAAACTATTGGATCTGGTTGTACCATCAATCTCGTGGCGTCGAATATCATGGAAATGATTGCTCACACATTGAATTCTGACACCTGCACTCCACTTTGAAAAGTGGCTGAAAAATGGAATGATCAAATCGAAAATATGATTACACCATCAAATTCGTGGCATTGAATAGTGTAAAATTGACTATCAAATTTCTTAATTCTGATGAAGTGAAAATCTGGGGCTACAGCAATATTTTAGATTCCCCTTAGATTCCTCAAAGATTCCCTCTTCTGGGTTATATGAAGGTCTGATTCTCAGATCAAAATTCTTATCTCGCCATTGATATGCTTGTGAAATTCTGAGAAGAATGAGTATAAAGTTGGTTGCATTTTAAATTTGGGAAAATTTAGCCTCCAAGGAATCTTGAAGATTCCCTCAAGATTCTTGAAGATTCTCCTCCGATGGGAATCTGGAAATCCACTGCTCAAAAGGAAAATCCAACCTCGCCATTGTGTTCCCTATGAAAATATGAGAAAAATGACTTTAAACTTGATTACATTTTGATAAAAAGAATTTTTACCTCCCAAGGGATTTTTTTGGCATCTTAAGATTCTCTACAAAATTTTGTCTCGAAAAGTATGCCATCATTCTGCCTCCTGAAACTACGTCATGGTTCCACCACACTATTCTTGGGTCTCCATTCCATTTAAATCTGCCTCCGTTCTCAAATCCACTCCTCCGTTCGGCCCCTTTCCATGCAAATGAATTTGAAGGCTTAAATAAAAGAACATGGGCGGAGATTACAACAACACCCTTCTAGCACGTTGGTTAGGGTGGTACGCTTGAGGTGGGGAGGTCAGGGGATCAAATCTTGACCCCTCCAAAAATAAGTGCGCATTTATTTTTTGTAACGACGGATGGTTATATGTTTTGGGGCATGGTTTAGGTGAGTTTGTGACTGTTTGAGTGGAGGCAGTTATGGTGTTGTGCTGTTGTGAGTTGGTGTGAGGGCGCCCTGGAGGCAGGCTGGCCACAACAGTCGGGTGGGTTCAAGCCTTGTCGCCCTCAGAATACAAGTCAAGTGATATGGTAGTTGGGTGTGGGTTGGGTCCACTGGAGGTGGCCTGCCCACCCCTTTATACAAAGTTTTGTTATAAGGTTGTTTGTGTGGTGGTTGGAGGGTCTCGCAGGGTCATGGCCACCGACACTTTTTTTAATATCAATTTTTTTTAAATATATATATATATATATATATATATAGTTTGGGATTTGGAGGTGGCGAGGGTCATGGCCCGCCACCTATTTTAATATATATATATATATATATATATATATATATATATATATATATATATATATATATATATATTGTCATTAATAAGTCTTTTTGGATTTTGTCTAATATAAGGGATATTAGACAAATTAAGTATCCAACAAATTTTCCCACTCCTCAGGAGCCATATTCCATGTCCGGGACTCAGTCAATTTGTAGGACCATTAAACCTTGCCCACATGGCAACTTTGACCAAAACATTCACTGGCTCTTTCTTCCTCATACGAGCTCGGATTTGAGTGTCATTTGCATCGTTGGAATCAGGGCAACGAGCACTTCGATCTGGTGCTAGTTTGGGAGTGATCTGATTACTTTCAATTTTGACCCTCTCTGAGTCCTCTTGGACTTCTGCATGTGTTTAGAGCCACCTGGATCAATCCTCCCCACTGAGGAGCTTTTGGTCCTATTGAAGCCCCGAAAATCGGGTCTACAACAAGGGGATACCCACCCGATTCGGACCTTGGTTGGTAGCTCCTTATCCGTTTGGTATAGCGGGTCCGATTGGGGATATGGGACCAGTTTCCCAATCGATGAGTGTGTGTGTGTAGAATTTGATGTTCTTGGTCTAACAGTTCCTAATTAAGATATTCTAATTCTAACTTTAGCCTAATTCTATACTATTGTAATCTAATAAGCAGCAACATCTAAGTCTATACTAACCCGGGATGTATTTCTTCTATTATGCGATCTAAAAAAGATTTTAAATAACAACTGGTAATAAAGATCATTCAATTATTATAAGAAAGGAAATCAATAAAGATGAACCACTTTGCATAAAAAGTTAGACAAAACAGTTGTGAAAAACATATCTCATAATGAGCTATTCATACATTAAGCATAAATAAATAGCTATCACCGTACAAAAATGCCAAATGATAACTCAGGCATTCATGCAATAATACATAAACAACTAAACACTGTATATCACTTTAACACATAAGCAGCAATGTTCAAGAGATAAAAGTACCGTTTATGACTAGTCCTACTCATGAGCTTCAAGCGACAATGATTTATCTCTCCTTGCTCTAACATCCGCTAAGAGTACAGAAGTGCAACATCAGTTGCAGACATCAAATGCAAACATCAACAAATCCTGTTCCATTCATTCATCAAAACCTCCTCTGAGGGTGCAAAAGTGCATGTTCTGAGGACAAGTTTTTGATAAATTTCTGGACCCCTCTCTAAATGCATGAGAAGGGTTTAAATACTACTAACTAAATAACTTATTTACAAAAATTCAGGATGTGGTTTAAATGACCGCCCTTTTTCTAAGAAAAATTAAAGCGAAAATTGAATCCAGAATTAAACTACTTCTGTATTTGGTCTTTGAAATTGCATGTATGCAGCATCTGTTTAAGGAGAGTCGGCTGGCTGACTTCTGCTTTTAGCTGAGCTGAGAAAACGGAATCGATGAGAGCTGGTGCCATTTTTTCGGCCGCATTTATGATACACTTAACAGTCATCCACTGGCTATGCGGCTTCACCAAGTATGCCCAGTAATATTCCCAATTTAACTTGTTCAGCCCTTGAATTGCTTTTGCCTTTTCTTGCGCTCTCTGTTTCCATTCTGCCTCTAGTTGTTGTTTGTTTGGTAAATATCCTGGGGTGGTCTCTGCGATCAAATTTTCCCTGTGCAAATTTTCATTTATACAATCAATAAGACTGCTAGCTATCGTGGCTGTTGTTTTTGCCACTTGTTCCGCCTCCCTGATTTGATCGTCCCATTTGTTAAAGAGCAGTTCTTTATGGTTCTCATTTATCCTTGGTGCACCTGCTCTTTTTCCCTCGTCTTCATCTTGCCAAGCCAAGTACTCAGTCACCCATTTATCAATCAGATCATAGTCACTTCGTAAATCTACCACTTGATTAGTGGTCTTATCACTAATTTCACAATAATAACTCCACTGTGATATCTTTTGGCTCAATACTTCTTGCTGCTGTAGTAATTGTTCATTCAAGGAAATGGATTCCGAAATAAATTCTGTAAGCTTAGGGTTGTCTTTGTGCATCTCTTGTAAATCCTGTAACTGCTTTCCTTTCTCATCCAAACTTTTCTGATATCCTATTTGCATTTGCTGGAAGTCCTGCTGTAACCTTTCCAGCTGTTTTTGTGCTTCATTATTGGTGTTAGCTTGTTGCAACTGTTGTTGCAATACTTGTATCTGGTCTTCCCTTTCTTTTAACAACTGTTGTACCTCAGATGCTTTATCAATAGTCACAGAGGCATATGCTCCTGCGATCTGAGATAGTTTGGTGAGATTTTCAGTAGGATTGCTAGTGGGATCTTTCCACAAGACGTCTAATTGTTTTGCATCTTGAGAGAGTGTATTTTCCAATTTCCTTTTCTTTCTCTATCTTCTTACCACTGCTTTATGCTGTGGGCTATAAAATATATCCAGAGGGGGAATTTCTTCTATGTTGAGTATAATCTCAGAAAATGGGGCAACAGGAATATGCTCCGTATCTGAGACATCGCTGACTGTTGTTGTGACTACTTCTTGTGCTACCTGTGTATTGCTCACAGGTGTTTTCTGGGCTTGTCCTTCAAGATTGATTAGTTCATTGAAGGTTTCCCATTTTTTATCTAATTCGGTTATGACTGGTGGTGCTTGAATGATGAGAGGAGGAGGATCTCTTTGCAGGGAGGCAATAACCTGCTGATGTAGAAGTTCCATTGACTGAGCAGTATCCTTAGCTGACTCTTCGCTCCTATCCTGGTCATTTCTGGATCTTTTAGAGTGTTCGGGCATTTCTTGTTCAGACTTGGATTTAGATCCGTTAGTGCTTGAACTCCCACTGAGACTAACACTTGGAGTTGGTTCGCTTGTGGGTAGGCGTAGTTTCTCTAGAGGGATACTGGCTAACCTTCTTTCTCTGTATATTATGAACTTCTGGAAATCTTCTGGAGATAATTGCAATTGGGCTTCGCGCAAAATCTCTTGAAGTGTGCTTTTCTGTTGGAATATATCATCAAATAAATCCTTTTTCCCAAAGAACACCTTTATCTTGACTGTAGTTGTGAAATTCTGGGCAACCTCATTAGGGTCAAATGGTCTTCCCAGGAATTTGAATAATTGTAAACACGATATATTCTGTACTTCTGTGAATGCGTGACCTACATCAAAGAGCGAAAAGGCCCCACAGGCTATAGGAAACTGTGGCCATATAGCCTTCTTTTTGTCCTTTAAGTCTTTAGTTAGGCCACCTTCTCCACAGGTTTGATATGCAATCTCTCGAGCTAAGAGTTTATCAGGGATATACAAAGGTAGAACATGAGCTGGTGTAGTACTTCCAAATACCCTGACATAAGTGAACAATTCCTCTCCGAACCATCTTGCGATGGGGAGGATGTCTACCTCTGCTTCAGGCGAGCATCTTGGGGGGTCTTTATCATACAACATTCTATACAAGGGAAGCATAATTCCATGACAAATTTGGTAGAAGTATGGAGTGAACTGAGAGTCCCACAACTCCTTATGATAGACATGGATGGGTAAGGGGTCTTGAGTTGTCCAGTTCCAACCCATAACAGGAAACTTAGAAACGTAACATATTGAATCCATAATATATGTCGACAGGTAAAAAGGAGGGTAAATTCTCTGAGCCGTAGCTCTTTTGGACCGGTAACTGACAATGGCCGTGACTAGGTTATCAGATAAAATTTTGGCCCAATCTACAATAGTGGCATTTGTGGCAGCATCCAGTAATGGTAGCCATTCGGATGAAAATTTGTTGATATCTGGCATTCCAAATATTCTACAGAGCATGGCAGTAGCAAAGAAATATGGGGAGGTAAGGGAACCAGTACTGTACATACCGTGTTTATCTTTCTTGAGCGGTTCGTCTCTCCTGGACCAGTCTTTGGTGGTTTCTGCCAGGTTCTGGTTCTCCTTTACGAATTTCTCCATAAATTGTTTGTTATAAGTTGCCTGTGGCTCGGGCAGATGATACATGAGCTTTAAATCCTGTGCAGCGAATGAACCGATGAGTCCTTGACCATGAACCTTGAACTGTCTATTTCTGATTTCTGCGCTATCGAGTATCCACTTGACCATGTCTGTGTATGGGAGGATTTTTGGCCTTGCTGCTATCCGATGTAAGAATGAGCAAGCTAGCTCTGTTAGGGTTGCTTCAGAAGGACTCTGTGAGCCCGCAACAGCAGTAACTTCCATTACTCTGGGGTTCTCCTCTTCGAGCAGATTATACATGCCTTCCCACGTAGCTATTCCCGCGTCTCTGTTACAAGCCATGTCTGTATACAAAGGTGCCATTTCCTTTTCTTCGGAGCTCGGGGCTTTGCTTTTCTTTCCCATTTCAACCTGCGTATTGCTTTGTATCGTCCTCCGTTCTCCGTTCCTGCAATTCACAAGTGAAGTAGAAATGAATGACCAGGAAGGGTGATGGGAGAGTTTTAAATGCCGTAGACATACCAAATACACCACCTTACGTGAAGTGATTCTTCGAAAAGCACGCGTTCATATTCTATTAATAACTGACAAATAACTCCTTTATTAGCATTTAAAGCGCATAACCATGTGTGAGCTTATGGAAAATACTTTTTCTTGGATATCGTGCCCGAAAGATCTGCGATGGAGTGATTTTGCGATTTGCTTCGCAACATCGTAATATCGCAAAATCGCATAAACACATCATCGCAGCGTTGATCTGGCTTGACATCGCAATCATTGCTTTATCACGAGATCGCGATATCGCAATGTCGTAGATCGCAGGAGTTTTATGTATGACAAATTTTGTTAACCTGCTTCTTGCGAGATTCGATCTCGTGATCGGGGTCATCGAAAATTGGTAAATTCTGAAGTGTTTCGTTTAAGTTTTGCTGAATGCGGCGCGATATTTGTTCAATGCCACGATCTCGCAAATGTTGGGATTATATTTGAACGGTGGCATCCCGCTATCTTTTTACGATGCGATTTTAAAGACTTTTTACCTTATCATAAACTTAGATTTTAAGAATCTCAAAGGAGCTTCCTAAGCTTATGATGGTAACTTTATTTGCGGAAAAGAAATTTAAGCACTACTTTGTTTTTCCTAGATTTTAACTAAGGGTCCCCACACATTTAGTATTTCGAATGACACTTAAATGAGAGGGGGGTTGTTGCTGATCACAACAATTGGCGATTCACTTGGAAGAACCAATTATCTCTATTTTTCCTATTGAATTTTCTAAACTTCCAAAACAGAAATTTTTTTAGAAAGTTAAACTTTGTTATGGAAATATAAATTACCTTATGCTCTAACATGTCAATGACATTTTGTTTCAACTATTTTCAACTTTGATTATTTGCTTCCTCAGGCTAGTCCTTGTATTTACATCAGTCACTACTTGGTCTGTAAAAGATAAAACAAAGTCTTCTTTGTAAACAGTTTTAAATATGCTCATTTGTCATAGGTAGAGCCTCTGCTGCCAGTAGGCATTTATAGCCTTGACAGGGTTACCTGTTACCCAACAATGATCCTGTATCCTACATAAAGCAGCCTACAACTTTCAAAGAAAAATCCATATCCACACTTTTTGCTTTGATTTTCTTTTTTACTCTTAAAGAACAATGTCTTGGTTTGGTAGCCAAATTATGACACAGTCATTCACTTGATTTATAACTTTGCTGAACAAGTTGGCTCGTGATGAGACCCCTTGTCTTTTGATTGCAACAATCTTGAGTCATTGCCCTGTTTTGGTGTACAGTATTGGCAAAGTCAGCAAGTTATAATATCTGTGATTATGATAAGCCGGCTCGTGATGAGACCTCTTATTCCTCAAGATAAAGTGTATCCTTGGGTTGTTCCTCTGAAAGTTGTGATTTCCTTAGCAGGGACGAAGTCATTGTTTCCTTAAGATAGCTTCTGGACGACAATAATAGAGTTTTTGAAAACAACTGTTCTACATAGAATCTTTATCTTGTTATTGATACCTTTCATTGTACTGAGATAAAACAATTTCTTCACTAAAGGTTGTTTTCATCAAACTTTATAAAGTTGAAACTAGTATCATATCTAGGCTAGAGTCTTTAACTGTATCTATCAATAATAAAGATCAATTTTCCAAAAGATTTGCTATTTATACAAGCGAAAAGTTCAAAATCTGAAAGAGAATTGGTGTCTTTTTCATAAGTGCCAAATGCAGTTAACGACAGCAGATTTTATTATGGAAAAATATATTTAAGGAAAATGAGAGGTAACTATTCCCTTGAATTATTTATATGATATGAAGAGGGCTAATTACTTCCTTTATTTTGCCTGCAGACTGTCAAAAATAAACTATCAAACTAACAAACTAACTAAATTAATTCTACTCCTATTTTAACTATGTACATAAAATTGACTAGGTATAATGATATTTCCAGTGTAACCATTTTCTCATTTTTATTCCTACACATATATATATTTCAAATATTAGTACTAGCAATAAAGTTTTTTCTGAACTGAGAACATTAAATGTGGAATTAGAATGCGCAACTATTGTTAGAATTTTACTCGAAATCTCCTTCTTATGAAATTTTCTTTCCAATTGAATACCTATTGGATCATAAAAATCAGGATGGGTTTCCATTATGGATTGATAAACGTTCAATAGGAGCGATGACAGGCCAGATTGAGGATATGAATTTTTGGATTTAACAGCCTGTAACATATTATTAATGTTATGTGTGAAAGTTAAGCCTTTGACAATTTCTAGTGAAAGAAAAGTTTCCAAATATATCTCTCTGAATGGATCAATGAAGAATGGATGGAAATCTTTCAAAGGAAAATTATCAATTAAATTGAATTGCTGGCAATTTTCTAAAAATACATTCTTTTGTTGATATTGTTTTGGATAAGATAGAAGCTTTTCAAAAAACATTGATATTGATTGGAATTGAAATTGAAATAGTTCTACATTCTTTCGAAAAACTTCAATTTTCCAAAAGGGTAATACATCACTCGAATGTTTGATAGTTTTGTGCTCAGTATGCCAGAGTAATATGCCAAGAGTCTGAAAATTAAAATCTAAAGCAAAATCTGGTTTTATACAAAATGAGTGCAAACGGAAAAGAATGCAATGACTATCTGTACAACTAGTGTTATAGCACAATTGGGATCGTTTTGAAATATTTTCTCTTTCACAAGGATTGGCCAGAATTATGGGATTCGAGTAATTTCGAATTCCATCTTGTGAATTAGAAAACAAATTATGATTGTGAACAGGCGTGAAGACTTGATCATGATATGAATCATAGACTGGAATATTCTCTCGGATAGCGAAATCATGCAGATGACTTCTGCTTTAGAATGAGGATGGGTTGAAATGATTTTTGAATTAGAATACCTCTCATTCTCAGATGTTTTTGATGATTCTCTTGAGATAAATCAACATCTTCAACATCAAAGTAATTATCATAAATGACTTCACAGGATTCCCTAGATTCCTCTTTTTCATCCAGTATATTCAAACAAGGAGGGACAAGCCTTTCATGTTTGTTAATGATAACAGGGTGTTCTATAGCTGCTTCTCTATCTTGAAAACCTAATGGTGATTCATTTAGATCAGCCTCTGTATTTTCTGAAATATCATTAATACTGAGGGGGGGGGGGGGGAATTACCATCATTAAAAATCAAGATAAAGAGAAAAATGTGACTCTGAAATAATGCATTTAAAAATATCTCTCTGTGATAACTCTTGTGCATTACATTCATCGTAGATTTCAGGTTTTAGATCATACCGTTGTGTCCTCATGTTTTTTGGAAGAAGATTACTTTGCTGTTCTAACATTGGCATTTGCATTTGTTGAGTTGTGATCATATTTTCTGAATTTTCCTCAAAGTTGCTTTCCAATTCCAAGGCGGCGTTTCTTTCAAAATTGCCACTTTTGTCTTCTTGTATTGGATCAGACATATCCTCCAAGCTTTGGGAAACTTCTTCATCATAATTTATTTGCACATCCAAATTGGATTTCTCATTTATATTAGAAGGAAATTGAACAAAGCTTGGACTAATTTCTACTGGATCGGGAATAGGAGGCAGAGAATAATTATGATCAACACAATCTAGTGATTCTTCACTTATGGGTTCATTTTCAACATCATATTTCAAACAATTAAGATGAAATCGAATATTAAAATCTCTAACAGACTCATCTTCTTTTCGTAGATATTCAATTTCATCATATACCTGATCATAATCATAGCAATCAAATTTACAAACGAAAATCGTGACAAATTGATCCCAGCTGTGAATTGAGGCAACCGGAAGGGTTCTACACCAGTTTCTAGCTTCCGCTACAAATGTGAGAGTAAAAATTCTGCATAAAATGCCTTCATCAATTCCTTGAAAATTTGAATTTGAAACATTTTGAATAAATTGAAGGGCATGATTAAAAGCAGAAGAATTTCTCTTACCATTGAATTTTACCTGAGACAAGAGTCTTACCACTTCGGGTGGAGTGTTGGAAGAGGCACGAACATGGATACAACTCCAAATTGGAAGTTTAAGAGAGGCCATCCTAATTCAAATGTTACAATTGAAAACAAACCCCAACAGACAACATGTTTCAGGCCCTCCTTCTAGCGCCAAATATGTTGAAGCCCCGAAAATCGGGTCTACAACAAGGGGGATACCCGCCCGGTCCAGACCTTGGTTGGCAGCTCCTTATCCGTTTGGTATAGCGGGTCTGATTGGGGATATGGGACCAGTTTCCCAATCGATGAGTGTGTGTGCGTAGAATTTGATGTTCCTGGTCTAACAGTTCCTAATTAAGATATTCTAATTCTAACTTTAGCCTAATTCTATACTATTGTAATCTAATAAGCAGCAACATCTAATTCTATACTAACCCGGGATGTAATTCTTCTGTTATGCGATCTAAAAAAGGTTTCAAATAAAAACTGGTAATAAAGATCATTCAGCGATTATAAGAAAGGAAATCAATAAAGATGAACCACTTCGCATAAAAAGTTAGACGAAACAGTTGTGAAAAACATATCGCATAATGAGCTATTCATACATTAAGCATAAATAAATAGCTATCACCGTAAAAAAGTGCCAAATGATAACTCAGGCATTCATGCAATAATACATAAACAACTAAACACTGTATATCACTTTAACACATAAGCAGCAATGGTCAAGAGATAAAAGTACCATTTATGACTAGTCCTACTCATGAGCTTCAAGCGACAATGATTTATCTCTCCTTGCTCTAACATCCACTAAGAGTACAAAAGTGCAACATCAGTAGTAGACATCAAATGCAAACATCAACAAATCCCGTTCCATTCATTCATCAAAACCTCCTCTGAGGGTGCAAAAGTGCATGTTTTGAGGACAAGTTTTTGATAAATTTCTGGACCCCTCTCTAAATGCATGAGAAGGGTTTAAATACTACTAACTAAATAACTTATTTACAAAAATTCAGGATGCGGTTTAAATGACCGCCCTTTTTCTAAGCAAAATTAAAGCGAAAATTGAATCCAGAATTAAACTACTTCTGTATTTGGTCTTTGAAATTGCATGTATGCAGCATCTGTTTAAGGAGAGTCGGAGGGCTGACTTCTTCTTTTAGCTGAGTTGAGAAAACGGAATCGATGAGAGCTGGTGCCATTTTTTCAGCCACATTTATGATACAGTTAATAGTCATCCACTGGCTATGCGGCTTCACCAAGTATGCCCAGTAATATTCCCAATTTAACTTGTTCAGCCCTTGAATTGCTTTTGCCTTTTCTTGCGCTCTCTGTTTCCATTCTGCCTCTAGTTGTTGTTTGTTCGGTAAATATCCTGGGGTGGTCTCTGCGATCAAATTTTCCCTGTGCAAATTTTCATTTATACAATCAATAAGACTGCTTGCTGTCGTGGCTGCTGTTTCTGCCGCTTGTTCTGCCTCCCTGATTTGATCGTCCCATTTGTTAAAGAGCAGTTCTTTATGGTTCTCATTTATCCTTGGTGCACCTGCTCTTTTTCCCTCGTCTTCATCTTGCCAAGCCAAGTACTCAGTCACCCGTTTATCAATTAGATCATAGTCACTTCGTAAATCTACCACTTGATTAGTGGTCTTATCACTAATTTCACAATAATAACTCCACTGTGATATCTTTTGGCTCAATACTTCTTGCTGCTGTAGTAATTGTTCATTCAAGGAAATGGATTCCGAAATAAATTATGTAAGCTTAGGGTCATCTTTGTGCATCTCTTGTAAATCCTGTAACTGCTTTCCTTTCTCATCCAAACTTTTCTGATATCCTATCTGCATTTGCTGGAAGTCCTGCTGCAACCTTTCAAGCTGTTTCTGTGCTTCATTATTGGTGTTAGCTTGTTGCAACTGTTGTTGCAGTACTTGTATCTGGTCTTCCATTTCTTTTAACAGCTGCTATACCTCAGATGCTTTATCAATAGTCATAGAGGCGTATGCTCCTGCGATCTGAGATAGTTTGGTGAGATTTTCAGTAGGATTGCTAGTGGGATCTTTCCACAAGACGTCTAATTGTTCTGCGTCTTGAGAGAGTGTATTTTCCAATTTCCTTTGCTTTCTTTGTCTTCTTACCACTTCTTTATGCTGTGGGCTATAAACTATATCCAGAGGGGGAATTTCTTCTATGTTGAGTATAAGCTCAAAAGATGGGGCAACAGGAATATGCTCCGTATCTGAGACATCGCTGACTGTTGTTGTGACTACTTCTTGTGCTACCTGTGTATTGCTCACAGGTGTTTTTAGGGCTTGTCCTTCAAGATTGATCAGTTCGTTGAAGGTTTCCCATTCTTTATCTAATTCGGTTGTGACTGGTGGTGCTTGAATGATGAGAGGAGGAGGATCTCTTTGCGGGGAGGCAATAACTTGCTGATGTAGAAGTTCCATTGACTGAGCAGTATCCTTAGCTGACTCTTCGCTCCTATCCTGGTCATTTTCGGATCTTTTAGAGTGTTCGGGAATTTCTTGTTCAAACTTGGATTTAGATCCATTAGTGCTTGAACTCCCACTAAGACTAACACTTGGAGTTGGTTCGCTTGCGGGTAGGCATAGTTTCTCTAGAGGAATACTGGCTAACCTTCTTTCTCTGTATATTATGAACTTTTGGAAATCTTCTGGAGATAATTGCAATTGGGCTTCGCGCAAAATCTCTTGAAGTGTGCTTTTCTGTTGGAATATATCATCAAATAAATCCTTTTTCCCAAAGAACACCTTTATCTTGACTGTAGTTGTGAAATTCTGGGCAACCTCATTAGGGTCAAATGGTCTTCCCGGGAATTTGAATAATTGTAAACACGTCATATTCTGTACTTCCGTGAGTGCGTGACCTACATCAAATAGCGAAAAGGCCCCACAGGCTACAGGAAACTGTGGCCATATAGCCTTCTTTTTGTCCTTTAAGTCTTTAGTTAGGCCACCTTCTCCACAGGTTTGATATGCAATCTCTCGAGCTAAGAGTTTATCAGGGATATACAAAGGTAGAACATGAGGGGGTGTAGTACTTCCAAATACCCTGACATAAGTGAACAATTCCTCTCCAAACCATCTTGCAATGGGGAGGATGTCTACCTCTGCTTCAGGCGAGCATCTCGGGGGGTCTTTATCATACAACATTCTATACAAGGGTAGCATAATTCCATGACAAATTTGGTAGAAGTATGGAGTGAACTGAGAGTCCCACAATTCCTTATGATAGACATGGATGGGTAAGGGGTCTTGAGTTGTCCACTTCCAACCCATAACAGGAAACTTAGAAACATAACATATTGAATCCATAATATATGTAGACAGGTAAAAAGGAGGGTAAATTCTCTGAGCCGTAGCTCTTTTGGACCGGTAACTGACAATGGCCGTGACTAGGTTATCAGATAAAATTTTGGCCCAATCTACAATAGTGGCATTTGTGGCAGCATCCAGTAACGGTAGCCATTCGGATGAAAATTTGTTGATATCTAGCATTCCAAATATTCTACAGAGCATGACAGCAGCAAAGGAATATGGGAAGGTAAGGGAACCAGTACTGTACATACCGTGTTTATCTTTCCTGAGCGGTTCGTCTCTCCTAGACCAGTCTTTGGTGGTTTCTGCCAGGTTCTAGTTCTCCTTTACGAATTTCTCCATAAATTGCTTGTTATAAGTTGCCTGTGGCTCGGGTAGATGATACATGAGCTTTAAATCCTGCGCAGCGAATGAACCGATGAGTCCTTGACCATGAACCTTGAACTATCTATTTCTGATTTCTGCGCTATCGAGTATCCACTTGACCATGTCTGTGTATGGGAGGATTTTTGGCCTTACTGCTATACGATGTAAGAATGATCAAGCTAGCTCTATTAGGGTTGCTTTAGAAGGAGTCTGTGAGCCCACAACAGTAGTAACTTCCATTACTCTGGGGTTCTCCTCTTCGAGCAGATTATACATGCGTTCCCACGTAGTTATTCCCGCGTCTCTGTTACAAGCCGTGTCTGTATACAAAGGAGCCATTTCCTTTTCTTCGGAGCTCAGGGCCTTGCTTTTCTTTCCCATTTCAACCTGCGTATTGCTTTGTATCATCCTTCGTTCTCCGTTCCTGCAATTCACAAGTGAAGTAGAAATGAATGACTAGGAAGGGTGATGGGAGAGTTTTAAATTCCATAGACATACCAAATACACCACCTTACGTGAAGTGATTCTTCGAAAAGCACGCGTTCATATTCTATTAATAACTGACAACTAACTCCTTTATTAGCATTTAAAGCGCATAACCATGTGTCAGCTTATGGAAAATACTTTTTCTTGAATATCGTGCCCGAAAGATCTGCGATGGAGCGATTTTGCGATTTGCTTCACAACATCGCAGATCGCAACATCGCAACATCGCAACATCGTAATATCGCAAAATCGCATAAACACAACATCGCAGCGTTGATCTGGCCTGACATCGCAATCATTGCTTTATCGCGAGATCGCGATATCGCAATATCACAAATCGCAGGAGTTTTATGTATGACAAATTTCGTTAACCTGCTTCTTGCGAGATGCGATCTTGCGATCGGCGTCATCGCAAATCGGTAAATTCTGAAGTGTTTCATGTAAGTTTTGCTGAATGCGACGCGATATTTGTTCAATGCCACGATCTCGCAAATGTTGGGATTATATTTGAACGGTGGCATCCCGCTATCTTTTTACGATGCGATTTTAAAGACTTTTTACCTTATCATAAACTTAGATTTTAAGAATCTCAAAGGAGCTTCCTAAGCTTATGATGGTAACTTTATTTGCAGAAAAGAAATTTAAGCACTACTTTGTTTTTCCTAGATTTTAACTAAGGGTCCCCACACATTTAGTATTTCGAATGACACTTAAATGAGAGGGGGGTTGTTGCTGATCACAACAGGTCCTTCAAAAGCATGGAAATAATATGCCACATTCTTGTACCTTGTCTGCATTTACAAGTGTTTGATAAGTCACCCTTCCTTCTCCTTCACCTTTCTCCTTCGGAGCCATAAGCGATGAGCCGACACCTGCAACCTTTGCAAACATGTAGTGCATTGTTTTTGAAAATTACATGCTTATCAACATGACCAACTAATGACCCAAGCATCCCATACTTGCCACGAGTTTATAACACATACTCGGTGGTCAAGTTTACATCGAAATGGAAATAATATCCCAGCTACGGAAACAAGGCCAAATATCATTGTTGCGTCAACAAGTGATGGAAAACTCGTCGTCATTGCAACACATTATTTACAAAAATAAGGCCAAAAACTATTTTTGCTTTAACAAGTGATGGAAACAAAACATCACTTTCATTGTTTAAAATGCATCACAAAATAAGACCAGACATCATTGTTGCTTAACAAGTGATGGAAAACACATCATCACTTTTACATTTTAAAATGCAACAAATGATTTACAAAATCATGACCATGACAAGCTAACATATCTAGAAACCATTTTTCGCTTATCAATGTGAATGGGTCACCCCCCTGTGGTGGTTTTTCTTGCCGGACAATTTTCTCAACTAGTTCATGCATAGATGCTTTGTCCTTGAGGCTGCTTTGGATGGAGCCTCCAACATGTGGATCTTTGATGGCCACCTCTGTCACAATGACAGCAATAGGTCTTATTCCTCCAGATTTTCTTTACCTTCTTCTTTGCCTACTGTTGAGAGGGTCTTTCACACCTCATCCTTTTTTGTGATGCTATTGTTTTCCAACTCTTAGAAAATATATGGTTATGTAAACCACAAAAGGTACATGTTTTTCAATGCCATGTTTTACGTTCATCATTAACAACATGATTGTAATCGAAATGAAAATTCGAATATCAAGGCTGGTTATACCTTTCCTTGATGTCTTTGGTGTCATTATGGCGATGAGAGCTTGCCTCAACTCTTTCCCTGCAATGGTCACTACCATGTGATGATGGTGATGTGTTCCCATCATTCTCTTCCCTTCATGATTTCAACGTTGGCTCGAAAGCATCTGACAACTTCGAGCATTCTCCTTCGGTGTATCTCAAGCCTGGAAATAGAGGTCTTTGCACAACCTCCAATGGCTGAGTTATGCCTTGGTTATTAACACTAAGTTCTTCTCCTTCCTTGTACCTCATCCTGGTAAGGAGCCTCATGTTTGTCCCTGTAATTGGAATCTACACATTTCCAATAGAAATCATACTATGTGAAGATGAAATTGAAGGGAAATCAACATCTTTTGCCTCCATTGTTGATTTGGAAAGAACTAATGAGGGCTTCTCATCATCTGTTGTTGGTGGTTTGTTGTTTGTCCTCACGTATTCACCAACTTCTTTCTTGACATATCCAAGTCCTGTCTGATGGGGTAATTCCTCTACTTTGATGGGGTTGGCAATGCCTTGGCCATTAATGCCCAACCGTTTTCCTTCATACCCAATTTTCTTCAACAGTTTGGAACCAATTCCTGTGGTATGATTTTCAAAACTAGCAAAATCATCATCAGGAGACATACATGAAGATGGAGAATTACTTTTTACCTCACATGGGTCACGCTGCAGCTTTTCCAAAGCCTCATCCTTCGTTTGCAGCCATTGTAGCAAAAAAATTTATCCTCTTTCTCTTCTTGTAGAAGTATGTTCAATTCAGCGTTATCTGCTTGAAGACTCTAGTTGTTGTGCTTCAGTTCTTCAAAGGCCTCTTCTGTGGCTTGCAACTGAAGTTGCACTCGCTACTTTTCCTCTGTATCTTTTTGTAGAGCTTCATACATTATTTCCACCTTTTGGGAAATTCTGAGAATGATTTCGTACATCGCTTTGTCATCCTCCATCGCTTCATGTTCCATTGTTCATGCTCGCAATTCACATCCACGCAAAGACTGCTCTGATACCAAACTTGAATCGAGATGACTCAAATTCCGGAATTAACCAAGATCTTTTACTTCCGTGATGTTGTTAGAATTGCATTTAAAATATCATAAAGGAACATATATGCATGTTGTAAAGAAGAAGGAACATGAAAAGAATCGGCAACATAAAACATAAGACATTCATAACAGAGTTCGTCCTGGAGGGACTACGTCTCCAGGCCCCAGTGTCAAAATGGTTTAGGTCGTTGCATTAAGTGCTGAAAAGAGTGATGATGTACATGAATGTGTTTTCTCTCTCATGCAAGGAATATGCCCTCAAGCAGGAGTGGGTCCACAAGATGTTCCGCTGCAGGAACTCTCATTCACAAAAGGACTCCTATCAGCATGACATAATTTCACGTATGATAATAATGAGCATCCTACCAACATGGCATAAAAGGGATCTCAATTCAAACATACATGGTGACACATGAGTATCTCGTCAAGATGGAAACAAAGTGATCCCAATTAAAGCATGACAATAGGTACATCTCACATAAAAAAAAAAACAAGATCCCACATCAAACATCAAACAGGGATCTATACAACACAATGCATCTCAAGCAAAGAGACAAAGAAGTACATTATCACACTACATATACCTCACATCGAGGAGTTATCTGAAGAAGAGGATGATAAACTGTTGGATATGGCTGTACCATCAATCTCGTGGCATCTAATATCATGGAAATGATTGCTTGCACATTGAATTCTGACACCTGCACTCCACTTTGAAAAGTGGCCAAAAAATTGAATGATCAAATCGAAAATCTGATTACACCATCAGATTCGTGGCATCGAATAGTGTAAAATCGACTGTCAAATTTCTTAATTCTGACAAAGTGAAAATCTGGGGCTACAGGGATCTTCTAGATTCCCCCCTAGATTCCTCAAAGATTCCATCCTCCAGGTCATCTAAAGCTTTGATGCTTAGATCAAAATTCTGATCTCACCATTGAGATCCTTGTGAAATTCTGAGAAGAATGAGTATAAAGTTGGTTGCATTCTGAATCTGGGAAAATTCAGCCTCCAAGGAATCTAGAAGATTCCCTCAAGATTCTTGAAGATTCTCCTCCATTGGGAATCTGTAAATCCGCTGCTCAAAAGGTGAATCCAACCTCGCCATTGTGTTCCCTGTGAAAATATGAGAAAAATGACTGTAAACTTGATTACATTCTGATAAAAAGAACTTTTACCTCCCAAGGAATTTTTTTGGCATTTTAAGATGCTCTGCAAAATTTTATCTTGAAAAGCATGCCATCATTTTTCCTCCTAGAACTACTTCATGGTTCCGCCACACTGTTCCTTTGGTCTTTGTTCCATTTAAATCCACCTCCGTTCTCAAACCCACTCCTCTGTTCGACCCCTTTCCGTGCAAATGAATTTGAAGTCTTAAATAAAAGAACATGGGCAGAGATTACAACAACATCCTTCTGGCGCGTTGGTTAGGGTGGAGCGCTTGAGGCGGGGAGGTTGGTGGATCAAATCCCGACCCCTCCAAAAATAATCACGCGCATATTTTTTGTAACGATGGATGGTTATACATTTTGGAGCATGATTTAGGTGAGTTTGTGGTCGTTTGAGTGGAGGCGGTTATGGGGTTGTGCTGTTGTGAGTTGGTGTAAGGGCATCCGGGAGGTAGGCTGACCACACCAGCCGGGCGAGTTCAAGCACCGCCATCCTCAGAATAGAAGGCAAGTGATATGGTAGTTGAGTGTCGATCGGGTCCACTAGAGGTGGCACGCCCACGCCTATATACAAAGTTTTGTTATAACGTCATTTGTGTGGTGGTTGGAGTGTCTAGCAGGGTCATGGCCGCCAGACCTTTTTTAATATCAAATTTTGTTTTTAAATATATATATAGTTTGGGATTTGGAGGTGGCGGGGGTCATGGCCCGCCACCTATTCTAATATATATATATAGACATAGATTTATTTATTTTTGTCATTAATAGGTCTTTTTGGATTTTGTCTAATATAAGGGATATTAGACAAATTAACTATCCAACAACTGCGCCCGCTCCTCGAGAGCCAGATTCCATGTCCGGGACTTGGTCAATTTGTAGGACCATTAAACCTAGCCCACATGGCAACTTTGACCTAAAATTTGACTGCCTCTTTCTTCCTCATACGAGCTCAGATTTGAGTGTCGTTTGCACCGTTGAAATCAGGGCGAAGAGCACTTCAATCTGGTGCTAGTTTGGGAATGATCTAACCACTTTGAATTCTGACCCTCTTTGAGTCCTCTTGGACTTCTGCATGTGTCTGGAGCCACCTGGATCAATAAAGCTTGCTTCTCAAATGATGCAGCAAAATGAAGCAAGTTTTCCATTGAGGATGAGAAGAAATAGTGAAGCAGAGGAATACGAGTTTGTCTTGAATTATCTATGTCAAAAGAGAAAGCTGAAAGGGGAGGGATAAGTCAAAATAAATCCACGAAGAATGATCCTCTTACCCTTATGGAGGACCCCTCTATGAGGAAGAAAGGCAGCAAGAATATTTGGGTGAAGAAAGAGGACTTGAAGGAGAAGATTCATCTAGCCATAAGCAGCCAAGAGAAACCCTAAACATGGGCAAAGAAGAATATGGATGGTAATGCTTCTGTAAGGACTCGACCATTGAAGGTTTGGAAGAAGTAGGAAGATGATATGCTCAGGGGGAGTAGATCATATGTTTCTCTTCAATAAAGGAAGATAATGGCCTCAAGGGAGGTCGAATAAGTCAGATGCAGGAAGCTAGAAATAATAGACAGAAAGGTGCATCTGATTGTTGAAGGTATGGTCGAGTCCCCATGTTGATTATAGTAATGTATTTGTTTATTTCAAATTTATCAACATTGAAAGAGATAGGAGGGTGTAGCCAACATGGTTTCAGGGAGAGGAACATAACAATACTTTATATTGTACGAGAATAAGATGAGTTGCAACATAAGTGTGTAATGACAAGAGGCCTACAGTCAATATAGGTCCACAGGGTTAGTCCCAACACAGATGCAAGGAAGTAGATGCGGGAGATTAGAGAGAATTGGATTAGGGGGAGATACTTAATTAAGAAATAGTAGGAAACAATTGTCACCCTCAGGAAGAAAGATTGCATGAGAAATGGAAGGTTTACATCTTGGGTGAAATACCCTTATTTCATTTAAGTTGTGAATTTGATTTTTCCTAGCACTGTTGTGTTCATGAAACACAGTAGGTAAAATATTTCATGTCCCTTAGCCTTCAATCGCTATCCCTATGTTAATTGTTGGTCTAAGTTAGTATGGAGTAGCCTTTGTGTGTAAGTGGACATTTCTTTTTGAGAAAGAGCTATAAGAGGTTGTTTAGTACAACATCCAATTTGTACCAATTTCTTGGTGCAATTGGTATTATTTAAGTAGTAGTTGCTATTGTAGAAATATGATCTCAAGGGGAGAAGTGTTTAAGATGTTCAGGATAAATGAGCGTAGATGATGAAGAAACAAAAACAATGAACAACAAGCTCAATGCATCACAAATGATTGGTATTTGTAGCAACAATACAATGAGAAATTTTAATTGGTATCATTTTTTTTAATTGGTACAAAAGATGCATTGGTAGAGACAATATTTAGCCAGTAGCCATAAGGTGTCAAAAACTGGAGAAATTCAAAGCAGAGGTAGTATATGTTCAGCAGGAGCATATCACATATTTCCATTTTATAGAACAACAATAGTTATCGATCCTTGAAGAGAAGTCAACAAAGAAGAATGCACATCAGTAGCTAGACCCTCAGTCATTGACATTCGATGATTGCATGAGGAAGAAGAAGCGGTTTGTAATCCCTGTAGCATTGATGTCAAAGGGGGAGAGAATATTATTGGAGAAGTTGTGATGGCCCATGTAGAGGAGAGAAAGCCATTGGTGGCTCATGCTAGGAGAAGTGTAGAAGCAACATGAGGATTGGCCATCAATGTGGAAAAGTGAAGAGGTGTTGCCATCAATGCCAAAGGGGGAGATTGTTAGACAATTGGCATTATCTATCTAGCTAGTGGAAGTAAGTATGTTTGAATTTATGTCAACAGTCATGTTGGGAGATCAAGTTGGGCAGTTGGAATTGCATGAAAATTAGCAAGTGTGTTAGCATTGATGTCAACCAGATTATCATGGATGTATGTGCTAGAATGATGTTAGTCAAGACACCATTGATGTCCACTAGGCTAGCTATGATAGCACCAGATGCTAGTGTTGATGCGCTTTCTATATCAAGTTCAGGGGGAGTCCTATGGTGTTGCATTCTTAGGTAGAGAATCACCATAGTAGCAGGCCTACTGGAGAATCCATAAAATGATGATTATGTGGTTGGGAGTCCTAGAATTTAGAGGAGATTCTGCCCGAAGAGATCAACTCAGATATTCGTAGAATTATCATAGTTGTTAGTGCGCAGAAAGATCTTTCCAACAGTATGTGGAAGTCCATAAATGGATCTAGGGATGAGAAGTTATTGATAGCTGAAGTAAGGATCTTGAAGTCCTTAGGAGAAGGTAAAATTTTTTTGTCTCTGTCAATCGGAAGTAGGCCTAATTTCGGATCCAAACCTTCTGCGTGCAGTTACTCTATGTTGGATCCAAACCATTTACGACAGTCCTAGGCAGGAGATAGAGAAAGATTGTTTAGATATCTTCGGCAAAATCACATAACCAATATTTTGTCGACGCGTTTCGAACCAACCAGTGTGGTTCATCGTCAAGACAAGATGAAGAACTGATCAGTTCTTCATCTTGTCCTGACGATGAACCACACTGGTTGGTTCGAAACGCGTCGACAAAATATTGGTTATGTGATTTTGCCGAAGATATCTAAACAATGTTATGGATCACAGAAGTCTAAATTCCTTAATAGAGAAAGATATCGATGGGTTAAGGAAGCAAGGACCACAATTGCGCAGGATGATTTAAATGGAGTCTGTCAGTGAGGTGAGACAAGTCATCCATGATCCTATGTCCATGCTACATGGAATTAAATTAAGAACAAAGCCTCATAACAAAATATTTGATTACACAAAGGAGAGAGTTGTTGAAGTGTGTAGGACTGACTAAGATTTAATTCACAGCATGAAGAATCACACAGAGACCCATTCTCCGCATTAATTGTACTACAGCCACAGTTGGTGAGTGAACAATGACCATTCTCATGTTTAATGCAACAACAAAATTTAAGCAAGATATGCAACAATAGGAGGGAGTGTCATGTAGAGGTACACTTTGATACTGTGAATGGAAGAGTGATGGCTGACAGAGACAATGTAGGAGTGAAACAAAACCCGGGATTTCAGTTGAGTAATGGGGGGCAGGGGGGGGAGCAACATTGTTGCAAGTGAATTGTGTGGAGAGATTAGGGTGCGTGTGTGCTACTATGTGAGGCCAAGTGAGTTGGTTATGAAAATGGGAGGTTGAGAGTGCCTATTCAGAGGAAAGAGACTCCGAGAGAGGCTGTATTGTTGCGCTAAAGGAAAAAAGGTCTAGAGCAAAAGAAGAAGGCCAAGAGCTGAGTGTATGTTGTTGAGAGCATAGGAATGAGAACAATGGGCTGCTATAGAGTGAGCAGATAACAATAGAGTGTTGTGTGGGCTGTGTGTTAATGATTATTATTGAGAAAAACAATGGGCTACTATAGAGTGTGCAGAGAACAAAATGCTGAGTGTGGCAAAGGGCTATTGAGGAGAACATAGCTGAAAATAGGTAGAGAAGCTTCTAAGATCAGTGAGAGGTAAGGTTCCTTTTAAGTGTGGGTTGGAGCCTGCCTACAGGAAGTTGGTGCTTCCATCTCTATTGGGTGTCTAAGAAGGCTTGGGGGTTGGCTCCTCCTGTAAGTTGGTGTTTTCATAAATTCAAGGAGATGCAAGTTGGTTCTTGCAAAAAATCCATGGAATTGGTGCTTCAGATGGTGCTTCTGGTAGGCTGATTAGGTGTTTGCAAAAAGAGGGATTTGGTGCTTCCTGCTAGTGGGTGCTAGCAAATAATCAAAGGGATTTGGTGCTTCCTGTGAGTGGTGGATCACAAACAGATTGATATAATATAGTAGGTGCTCTTATTTTTACATCAATAACAACAACAAGCTTTGGTGGTTTTTTCCCGAAAGGGTTTCCATGTAAAACCTCTGTGTCTCATGTGTTTGTTGCTCATGATGTGTATGCTTGTATTGGTTAATATGGCTATTGTTATGGTTTGTTAATAGTTTCTCTCATATAATGGATGCCAAATTTGAATGAGTAAAGATAAATTGAGATAAAAGTTAAAATTAGCCATTCACCACCACTTAGTATTAAAATTGTTTCCAACAGGTTATTCACTGCACTTTAGTGTATTAAATGCCAAAGACCACAATGCCTACATTTTACTGACATTAGAAATTATGCCCACATGTATGTGATCAAAGTGTACCTAACCAAATTCTATTGTCGTAAGCTCTCTGTCCACTCTAATGGAAAATATTGTCCTTTAAACCTTTTTTTTATTTCTACTCATCCTATGAACGAACTCCGAGTTAGTTGTCTTGACAGTTACGTACCAGCAAAATTAATGTCAACATGATCTAATTCACTGTTATCAAAAGCTCTAAATTTCATATTTAAACAATACTAAAGTTTATTAGTCCATGTCCAAACTTTTAGCGTGGAGGTATAGCATTAAAAAAAACCCATGGTTTACTAATTATTTTTTGTTTGAAACGAGCAATATATTGAAATTTTTAAAATCTGTATTTAATTTTTGATAGGTGTATTTAGTTTCTTAAATAAAATAGTTTATTTAAGTCTAGTTAGATACAAATAAACTAGCACAACATGGTTAGTCCTCGCTAGTAAATTTATATAGGCCTCTGGATGGTGAATCATTGAATGGTATAACAATCATAAACCATGAAGGTTTTATAAGAATAGTGGGGAGGGAATAGTCAAACATTCCACTTTGCAGTAAAATATGATAGTTATGAACAATTTATGTAGTAATTTTTTAATCAAATGTGAAAATATAATCATAAATATTATATTTTTAAGTATAAAATCAAAGTTTTGATTAAAATAAATATTAATGTACTAGTCTAATATACATAGCAAATAATTAAGAAGATAGTTAGCACAACCACATTAGTAAATGTGGTTGATATACACATACAAGTGTATATCAACCACATTAATAATTATTAAGTGTATGGTAAAGATTTGACCTCAAAGCCACCTTTACACATGATCAAACCACATTAGCTAATATTGTTGATTATCTGTGATTATTTAATAATTATATAATAACAACCAAACACACACACACACACACACACATATTCCTCGAAAAAAACAATATTTTCATTCATATTCATAAAGGAAAAAGCATTTTGTATAAGCACCTATAGTGCGTTCTCTTGGATATGCCTCAATCCTACCAAGTGGCATAAAAGTCCAATATAAAAACCCCTAGGTTTTACATACATCTTCTGCATCAAACACAATGATATTTGTAGGCATAACAACCTATCAAAAAATTATTCATTGTGCAATTAAGCACCAAGTATGATATAAGAATAAAAAAATAAAAACTAAAGTTATTCTAAAATATATGTAACATAGTCCATAAATAGAAATATAAAAATATACATATTAAAAGTAATTTGGTCTCGATATGACACCATAACCTCCAAAATAGATTCCTCCATGAAAGGCTAGTGAAAAAACTAATAATGTTCAAGGCCTAAAACTTCGGTGACCTACCAATGCCCCCTATCTATGTGTAGGCCTTCTTTAGAAAGTTTGTCAACAAGCTGGTTTGTTCCTTGTAAGCATGATTACATGATAAATAAGTATAAGTGGTTTTGAGATTCATAATATCCAACAAAATATGTGCAAGGGAAATGGAATGACACAATTGGGTCGCATTGACCCAATTCACCACCAGTAACGAGACGTCGAAGATCTAGAGTTGTTCACAAACCTTTTCCATATCAAAGGAAATTAAGGATGTGGAGGCTAATAATTCTTCCTAGTTGTTGGAACCTCTACCCAAACCCATCCTGACATGAAAACAATGTTGTTTTGATAAATAAAAATAAAATAAAAACCATAACAACATGCTCCCTCCTTGTGTGATGCCTCATTAAAATATCCCCAAGGAGAATTGACATTTGGGGACTCAACCAACATGTTCCTACCCAAAGAAATAGGTTTTGATTGCAAGTAGTGAGCCATAATGAAATACCCTCAATAGTAACCTTGACTGGATTTGATACTAAATCCTAAAATATAGATTTGTTGTGGGCCAACCAGATTCCCTAGCAAAGAATGAGAGGAAGAGCACAAAAAAGTATAGTGGCTTTGTTATCAACCCATGCCTTCCATATGTCAAGGAATGAGGCAATTTACCAAAATAATACATCACCCAAAACCACCCTATATGATTCCCAAACATATTTGGTGAAGTAACAATGAAAAAATAGATGAAAAATTGTTTTGGAGCAACTTTGGTAGATAATGTACCAGTTAGGGCCAATTTTGTGCTTAAGATGCATCGCATCTGAAGTCGGGACAATGCCTTCAATGATACACCATGTAAAAAGTTGGAATTTTTATGGACACTTTGATTTCCAAAGAACACACCACCGCTAGAGCAAATCAACATTCTAAGCCAAAATATCCAGTTGAATATATTTAGCTTTCAAAGTGTAGACAACATTTGAATCCGAGGAACAAATAAGTTCATCCTCAGAGTCAGTGAGTCTAATATGAGAAGTATGTAATGCATTTATGTAGAGATCACATTTCCTTCTGAAGATGCCATTTAATTTTACATTATTCATAGACAATCAACCTGTCACCAAATAAAATTATGAGCATGATTATTGATGTGTATAATTTTTGAATACCCCCTATCCCTAAGCCATTTTTTGAGTACGTAATATAGTAAGTGATTGTTTCCACACCTAGGCCATGGATCCATACCCAAAAAAATCCTATTATCAATTCCAACCTTCCATGTTAGTCTAGAGGATATCAAGTGAAGATAATTTAATACAACTCACGAAACTATTTAAATATTTTTTCTTGGCTTGTCTGGTAGGTGAATCTAGTCATCTAATAAATATGGATCAATATATTTTTGATGTACAAACCAGTCCAAAAATTGTTTGTATAGAAGAGGTTCCACCAACATTTTGCATCCAAAGCCTTTGAAAACATGAACATATTTTTAAGCCCCCAACCTCCAAGGAGCTTTAGCATAGAAAGATTATATCATTTGTCCCAAGGAAGAACAAATTGCTCTTGTGAACCTACCTTAGAAAACTTGAAGCAAATCCTTTGAGCCTATTGCAGCACACCTTTAGGAATCCATGCCAATAAATCCGTGGCATACAATTGAAATCCATATTGTATTCATAATGGATTCTTCCCATTTGCATACGAGTGAAATAATTTTATATTGTCATCACCACAATCAAACCAAATAGACCAACTATTAGAATTCTAGGTGGCCTCCCTAGAGTTTAGAATCCCTTTCCTCCACGAGTTCAGGCTAACAAATTTGTCCTTATTTGCCTAAGAATTGGTCCTTATTTTCTAATTATGGATCTTAACACATTTCTATTAATGGATGTCTGGAAAATGAATGCAATACCTAATTAGTCTTATGAAAACTATTTCCAGTAGGCATTGCTCCTTCTTGTTCATCATCAGATGAGTTTTTTTATCATTATGTTCAGATTTACATTCATGACCTGTAGGTTGCATGTTTTCCATGTGTTTGAGGAATGTTAGTCCCGATTGGGAGAGGTGAGGTAAATTACTGGTTCAAGTTTTGGTTTGTAAGCTTTGTTTCTATGTTATTTATCATTTATGGAAGTTTAACTTACTTCTGGGTAGAAGCCTGAGTCCTGGACCTGAAAATGTGGCTCAGAATTTGGGTTCGTTGGCATATAACTAACTAGAAAAGTCCACAGTCACATGGAAGCATGCTTATCAGTGCGAATAGAGGGCTACAATCGCTTACATGCCTTGGCAAGGGAGTGACTGGGGCTCTAGGTTAGTGAAAAAGAGAGTTATCTTAGGGGTTGGACACCTAGAGGGGTTGGGTTGCTCCTGGAGGTCTTGTAGCACCTAAGGATAGTCAGTAAGGTCTTAATTTGTCGAATCCATTTCATTAAGGTCATATAGGAGTTTGAGTCTTATCATAGTGACCCTTAGCTCATGTTTACCTCATAGAAACTAGTGCAAGTGGGTAAATGTGGGAGGATGCAATTACATCTTTAGCATAGCAAGATGAGATCATTTGACCCAAGGAAGAACAAATTGTTCTTGTGAACCTACCTTAGGAAACTTGAAGTAAATCCTTTGAGCCTATTGCAGCACACCTTTGGGAATCCATGCCAATGAATTTGTGACATACAATTGAAATCCATATTGTATTCATAATGGATTTTCTCCCTTTGCATACAAGTGAAATAATTTTGTATTTTCATCACCACAATCAAGCCAAATAGCCCAACTATTAACATCTGAGGTGGCCTCCCTAGAGTCTAAAATCCCATTCCTCCATGAGTTCAGGCTAATGAATTGGTCCTTATTGGCCTAAGAAATGAAATCCTCCCCATTTGTGACAGTGGAAGCCTCAATTTATTGTTCAATGTCCACCAATTCCTCCTCCTCCTCTCTTATATTTTTTGTCTCCCAATCCTTCGATAAGGATTTAATAAGTTTAGGTTTGAAATGAAATGTGATGCCTTCAATAGGCTTGATCCCCCCACATAAATGTGTCAACCTTTTTTGAATAATTCAACAAAACTCTGAAGAGAAATCCAACCAGAGTTCTTCTTGAAGACACTAGTAGGATTTTGTGAGCTACCATTAATTTCTAAAAAAATGGGGGCATTATTAAATACTCCCCCTAAGCCCGCCCATTGTCAAAGAAGGGGAAAATGATGGATCAAAGGCTTACTGACCAGAAATGACCCCAATATTTTTGCAATGAATCCATCCCCCACTAGCATGTTCCATAAGCAGGTGAAATATGACCAGGAACTAAATCAAAAAGGATCTTTGAGTCAAGGAGATTAGAGAAAAAAATCAAAAAATGGGTCGAGTCTTGCATGTTTTCCGCAGGATTCCACCTCCCCATAGAAAATATTAGATCACCACCCATAATCAAGTTGTCCATACAAAGAAAATATATTTTGTAAAGCTCATTCCATAACCCCACCTGATCCTCATGTGGCCCATAAATATTCACAAGTGTGAGGGTAAAATCCAAATCAGTAGAAAATTCCAACACACCTAAACTAGAGTGTAAACTCAAATATTTTTCCACCTAGAACTTTCTGGAGTCCCACCCCAAATATAGTCCCCCAGAGAGGCCACAAACATTTGTTGTACAAAATTTCCAGGTAGGAAGAAATGTTTCTAAAATTTTTGAGATAGACACCCCATCCCCAAGTGTTTATGGTAGGAAAATAATACTAGGTTGTTCAAATTGTAACAAATGACACAATGCAATTTTTTTGGGAGTACTTTCCAAGCCTTTGCAGTTAAAGGATAGCACCTTCATTTTTTCACCCCATGAAGGGGAAATAATGTTGTAAGCTCCCCATCAATTAAAGATTGTCAACCCACAACCATTTCTTCACAGGCCTTTGCTTTAACCTTTGAGATACGTGATTTTCACCCCCTCCCCTTCAACTGAATGACAAAACTTGGGATGTCCCCTAACTTGCCCAAGAAACCCTCATATATAGATAAAATAATCCCCGACTTGAGTTTATGAAGGATATCATTGTTGTCCAGTATGCTAGAACAACCCAGACGAAATCAATGCCCAAGGCACAGAGCATCCTAAAGACCAAAAGGGGATATTGTAGATAACTTGTACTGGGAAAAAAAGTGAACAACTTCAGAGAAAATCCAACACACAAACCCACGGAGCAACAATTTTGATTCATACGAAGATCCGAAAATGAACTATCAAGTAAAGGGACAAGAGGAAGAGCATCAATGGTACCCAGATAAGGGGATTGTGCCTCTAACATGCAAGATAATTATAAGGTAGTTGTCGTAGGCACATACGAGCGAGATACCAATGGATCAGTGAACATTGATTCGGGAACTACAGATCCCAGTGATGTTGGAATATTCTCTACCAACCCTTCAATGGAACCACCCCCAGTAACATCCAACACTTTCACTTTTGCCCTCTATTTTTTGGAAGCATGAGAAAAGCTCAAACAATTTTTGAAGGGCAATCTACAACTTTGGATCAAATTTCCATACTTGTGGCACCACGGACAATGAAAGGGAAGCCCTTCATAATAAAGATTTTGTAGTTGGACTCCATTAATGTCAATGTTCATTGTATCATGAAGCTTCTTTCTACGGTCCAGAATAATAAGTATATGAGCCACTATCAAGTCACGCAACTCCATAAATGAGTAATCAACCTCCAAAAAACAACCCAGACTATTCATCAAGTTTGCAAAGATTTGTGGATTCCACATAAGGGTAGGCAGTCCTAGAAATCTAACCCAAATAGGTACAAAATCAAGGTGTTCCCTACTTGCATCAAATGTTAGAGAGAAAAATTTGAAGATAATAGGGGTCAAGTTTATGAACCATACATGTTTAGAAAGACAATTTTCTACCTCACGATTCTTGAAAACAAGTTGTATCCATTCTTTTTCCAACATATAAATCCTAGGGACCTCAGAAACCCTTGCACATACAAACTGATCTTGCCACTCTATGATAGTTTCTTTGCAAAAATTTCACCCATGGGCTCAACCCACATAGATTTTTCTACAAGGTCCACAACATGGTACATTTTAACATCCTTCCCAAGGCATAAACTATAGGTAGCCGGAAAACATTCCCACTTCAAAACCATCAACTTCTTCCTTTTCTCAAAATCAATCCCTTTGTCACCTAAGTTGGGAGGTCTAGACTATTTAAGTCCACCTCCGAAGCTTCCTAACATGACCCATCCTCAGCATGAGTATGAGTATGACCCTCTTAAGAACCAGTATAATGAGGAGAATAATCCCCCACTAGATGTGTAGGCACATTATTTGTAGGAGCATTCGAATAAGCTTACGGTGCAACAGGAAAACAACCCATAGCGGAGCAAAACAAAAATGATGACAAACAATGGATTAAAGATAGATATGAGGCTCCAAAATCCAAAAAGTCAGTTAAAAACAATCCAAAGGACCCTGTCAAACTAATCTAGGAAAGGGTGGGACTAAAGGAGGAAAACCACCTATAAAACTGCCTTGAGTGAAATGTATTGGAGCAATAGTATGGTTTACCTTCGAAATCGCTAAAGTAGAAAATGAAAAATCAAAAGTGAGTGTTACACCCTTCCATAGAAAATTTTAGGGTCGAAATTTCTCCCTAGGCGAAATTAGGGGGCTATTTATTTTGGTTGGGAATTTTTTTTACAAATAGGGTTTTTAATATGCATCACCCAATATTTATTTAAAAAAAAAAGATAGTTGTAAACCTTTAGCCCATGGAAATTTGATGGGGAGAGTTTAAAAATTTATTTCGCCTTGCAAAATTCAAACTACATTCTCCTATTCGCGTTATTTTTATGGTAATCACAAGTATCAATATATATTTCATCCTATTTTTATGGGAATACCAATTATTTGGATTTTTTTGTCCTCGTTGAATTTATTTTCACTCCATTATATTTCTTTGTTAACCCAAAATTGTTGGAATTTATTTTTTTCCTAGTAAAATTCAAACTACATTCCCCCATTCGCCCTATTTTTATGGTAATGGAAAGTATCAAGATATATTTAACCCTATTTTTGTGAGAATACTAATTATTTAGATTTGTTTCTCCTCGTGGAATTTATTTTCACTCTATTATATTTTCTATTAACCCAAAATTGTTGGAATTTGTTTTTTTCCAGTAAAATGTATCCCTCACTTCATGGAATGTGGAATCATGGGTTTATAGGAATTATCCTTTCCATCATTATTCAAAGAACCATTACAATAGAGATATAGTTTACAATAGAGAGATAGTTTTTCAATTCATCCTTGTTCACCCACATCCATGTTATTTAAATGTTCAAATGAAGAAATTATCGAGCATAAAAATATGAATATGCTTATTAAAATTTTATTTTTTACCTAGATAAACTATTATAAATTTTTCTTATTGTAATAGTAGATACTATCAATAAAACTCTATATAAATAGTAAAGGATATATTATCTTTTTATATTTTTATATGTCTAGATTGAAAAATTGTTTCATCTACTAAATCATTTAACCCTCTATATAAAAGAGAGAGTCGATTTTATAAACCTAAAATACTATGGTTGTAAGATATAACTAATTATAGGCGTCTCTGCATTCACCATCAAACCCGTAGAAATTATTCAAGAATCAATAAAATAATAGTCCAACGAAGATTTTTGTGGGAGTTCACAAATTCCTTTAACATGGACACTCCAAGAAATTCAACGGGCTTGATCCACCATGTATCATGAAAGGGTGATTATTCTCATAAGTGTAGCAATATCTCCTTTCTAATTCAATTAGCTATAAATGAAAGGGTGATTGTTCTATATAAATCTCTCCTTTCTAATTCAATTGGTGGAGCTATATTCGAATGTAGATATAAAAACTACTAACTTGTAATGTCTCCCTTTAACTTACCATACATTTTAAAAAAGGTTACAAAATAGTTGGTTTCTACACGTTAAGATTCACATTAACTCATTTTCATGTATCTTTAAAGGTTTGAAATTACCTTTAGAAATAATAATCTCTTAATTCCTTTGATTTGACATTCACATTTCTGTTTTGCTTGAGTGTAACAATCTTATATGTTTCGTTAAAAACTTATTCATGTTTAAGGTATATAATATAAATCTTAGATCTTAAAAAGTGTTGCACAATAAGTTGTGGATATTAGTTTTCCTCACTACTTAGAAACATTCTATTGCTTACATGTTGTAGTTTTATGGTAAAAGTTTGTGTATAGAATTAAAAAATATAATCAACAAACATACATAGATAAAAAGAATAATAATTAAACATTTTTTACAAAACATTATCAGAGATACTAATTTTATTATGAAATCAGCTCACAAAAAGATAGAAAAGAGAGATAAACGGCTTAGAATTCACCCTCTTCATGGGGGCAACCTCCTTTATGTTACACAAATGAACGATTCTTAGATGATACAAATGACAAGACCTCCTTTATATATATAGGAATCTAAGGGGTCATAATATAATCAGAGCCGACATAACAATAATAATGTAAGGGCACAATAATAACAATAGTGGGCTCTTATGGGGCACAATAATAACAATATGGGGACTACATGGGCACAACAATATAATAAGGGGGTTGTACTAATAACAATAAGGGGTTACACTAGTAGTATAGGGACCTAACATGCCCCTCTCCTTCAAAAAGTGTTGTCCTCAACACTTGAGTAGTTCTTGACGCTTCTATATAAAATTCTTGTCCTCCCATGTGGAATCTTTAGCGGGTAAGTTTTTCCATTTGATTAGATACTCTAAAATTGATCAATTTCGTCGCTGTCGGGTTCTTGTTTTTGTGACTGCTCCAGGTTCCAATATGATTTTTCCTTCCTCGTCAAGTTCTAGCAATATTGTTTGAACTATGATCTTCTGCAACTTTTGAATGAGTGGCCACACTTCTTTGTCCTTATTCCATTCATCCCTTGTTTCGTTTATCCAATTTGGTTGGATAAGAGAAATAGCACAAAATAATGCTTCCACATCCTCATCCTTTCTTGAGAGTGCATCTGCAACAACATTTTTCAACCCTTTTTTGTAGATGATTTCAAAGTCATAACCCAACATATTTGTGACCCATTTTTCTATTCTTCTAAATATAATCTTTGTTCTAAAAAGTATTTAAGACTATCATGATTCATTTTTACCTTGAAGGGCCTTCCCATTAGGTAAGGTCACCATTTCTTAATTGCATGTAGTATTTCCAACATTTCCTTCTCATGAATAGCTTGCTTGAGATGTAGCCATAAAAATACCCAATCACCTACATCAAAACTTCTTTCACTGCGATGTTGATCTACCTGTTGTTTCATTCGATTCTGCACCAAAGTGGCGTTATCCTTTAAAAGTTGGAGAACTTGTTGTTGATGCTCGATGTGATCTTTCACTACTTGAATCTTTTTCTTCTTGATATGTCCTTCTATCTTGAGAGTTTGAGGAGTGGTAATTTCTTCCAATGCATTACAAGATATGGTCGGATTCATTTCTTGATGCTCGATGTGATATTTCACTTCTTGAACATTTTTCTTCTTGATATGTCCTTCTATCTTGAGAGTTTGAGGAGTGGTAATTCTGGCCAATGCATTAAAAGATATGGTCGAATTCCTTTCTTCTTTCTCGATGTGATATTTCACTTCTTGAACCTTTTTCTTCTTGATATGTCCTTCTATCTTGAGAGTTTGAGGAGTAGTAATTATTTCCAATGCTTTACAGGCTATGGTCAAATTCATTTCTTCTTTCTCTGGGGTTGGTTCTTTGTGTATATCCTCTTCTTTTGATGTTTCTTTATCCTTTTCTTCCTCCTCTTCACAATCAATGTAAAATAATTTCTTCTAAGCACACTTATGACCTTTAATGTATTTGTCATCACAATTGTAACAAAGTCCTTTTTCTCTTTTTTCTTCTAATTTTTGTGATGTAAACCTTGTAGGTTATGGAAGGTTAGGAGAAAAAACACTTCCATAATTATAGTTGTGAGTGGTGGGATTCCTTGTTTCCATAATTTCGCTTTCAATTTTTCTTGCCACCCTGAATGCCTTCTCCAATGAATCAGGTTCCCAAAGACAAACCTCATGTTGAATGTTATCCTTTAAAGTCCATGTGAAGACATCAATCTTTGCTTCTCTGGAATATAATTTACCCTTATATTCAATGTTTGAAAGTCTTCAATGTGCTCTTCCATTGAACCCTTTTTTTCGAGATTTATCAATTGGCTAAAGAAGGTGTTACTCTTTGTATCCTCATAATGTGGTATCATTTCTTCCGTGAAAATTGACCAAGTAACAAGTGCTTTACAAGAATGAAGCCCTTTATACCATAAAAATTGATTTGGTTCTAAATATAAAGATGCAATATGTACCTTTTTTAAAATTTGAACCTTGTGTAGATCAAAATACTGCTCCATCTGTAGTATCCAATTTACCGGATCCTTTCCATCAAACTTCCTCATATCACCTTTTCTTGATTTTAGGAGCTTGATTTTGAAATGACTATAACTCTGTAATTTCGAATCTTCCAGTTCTAAAATCGCGACTTATAGTAGCCCTCTGCATCCTATTTCAAATGCCACCAGTCTGATCAAAATTGGATTCTCCAAGAAAGAGGTATGCATAATCTCCCAAGATGACCGGATTATATACCTTTTTAGAAGAGCGAACTTGTATGAAGTTCCACGTGTCACTGTTTCAACCTTCGGATTTGAAAAATATACACAGAAAACTATAGTTTGTCCCTTTTTTTAACTTCTTACGAAATTGCAATCTGATGCTCAGAGAGAAAGTTACAACGACTTTTCCAAGGTCACTTGTTTAAGATGTAATTCGGGAGTCTACAAAAACCCTAACTTCCTCAGATCATATATCCCAAACTATAACAAGACAAGATCTGAAATTCGGAACCGAGGTTCAGACCGCTTTCTTCTCAAATGGGTCTTTGGTTTAGCTTCTGAAACTTCATAGTGAACAAGTTATAGCGAGAATTCCATGATGACCTATTTTAGATGAAATTCTGGAGCTTTCAAAAACCCTAACTTCCTCAGATCATATCTCTGAACATATAGTGAGACAAGATCTCAAATTCAGACCCGAGGTTCAGTGAGATTTCGTATAAAATGGGTGTTTTTTTAACATCTGAAACGTCGCATAAAAAATGTTATAGCGACAATTCCACAATGACTTGTTTGGAGCAACGAAACCCTAGAATCCAAAGCTCTAATACCAAATATTATGAAACTAGCTCATAAAAAGATAGAAAAGAGAGATAAACGGCTTAGAATTCAGCCTCTTCAAGGGGGAAACCTCCTTTACATTATACAAATGAACAATTCTTAGATGATACAAAATGACAAGACCTCCTTTCTATGTATAGGAGTCTAAGGTGTCATAATATAATCAGAGCCGGCATAACAATAATAATGTAAGGGCACAATAATAACAATAGTGGGCTTCTATGGGGCACAATAATAACAATATGGGGACTACATGGGCACAACAATATAATAAGGGGGTTGTACTAATAACAATAAGGGGTTACACTAGTAGTATAGGGACCTAACAAAGTTTGTGCATCGAATTAAAAAATATAATTGCTTATATAGATGAAAGAGATAATATGTTTATGGGTGGAAAACAAATATAATTACTTATATAGATGAAATAGATACTAACTTTGTGTATGGAATAAAAAATTATAATTATTTATATAAATGATTTGCTGGTGGAGACTAAGTGGGGTTGATTCCTTCCCTTCCTTCTATTTGTAAAGGTAGTTTGACTATTTTTTCTGGTACAATTTAGATAAATTTATTTAGAATTCAATGCCAGGTTTTTTCACCTACAATTATATAAATATGCGAAATTCATATATATATATATATATATATATATATATATATATATATATATATATATATATATATATATATATAAAATTTTGTAGTCCAGCTCAAATGTTTTTAAATTGATTTTGATGTAAATTGTTTAAATAGGTTTTCATGCAAAATTATAGTAATACCTAAATCTGCATTTTTCTTAATCAATTCACTTGTTCCATTCCATTTTATTGCATTTTATTGGTGATTTATTTTAGTAATTTTGGTATTTTATTATTATTATTATCATCATCTACACTTCTTTGAGCAAAGAAGCAAGTATTTCGCTAATTTTCTCATTTAAAATTAATAATTTTATAAATTTGAAAACATCTGGTAGAATAACTTTTCTTTTTAAGATATTAATTATATCCAAATATAAAAATTATATATCCAAATTTGTTTCAATGTCATATTCTAAATTGAATTGTCTAATCTTCTTTGTAGTATATGATATTTAAAAAATTTAATTGCACAAACTTATTTAATTATTTTTATAATTAAAAGGACAAGTGATATAAGAATGAATTTAAAAAAATACTAATAATATAATTTATATTTTGATTACATTAGAACTATATATATATATATATATATATGAGAGTTATATTTTGATCAAGTAAGAAAATTACAAAAAATATATTTAAAAAAAATTATATATGCATTTAAACTTATATCTATATGATTATCACCAATTAAAAAAAAAAGTTATTATATTTTAGTCAAAATGAAAGAGATACAACAAATTTCAATGTTATATATATCAAAAATTAAAATATCGTTGATTTACAAAAACCTTTATGTCAATGTATATTTTCCTCTAACAAAAAATTCCATAACACTTGTAAATGACTCAATACATATAAACATATAATTCTTAAAAAATTGTGGACGTAGAGATACAATAAAACTATTTCATTATGATAGAAAAATAATTATTATAAGATATAATGTTTATATTTACTATCTTTAAATTTTTACCTAAATATACTAAGTGCTATGCTAATAATATTTTTATATAACTCAAAATATTATTTTTACCACTCGGATGCAGGTGAAATCAATGTGTCATAATGTTTCACAGGATAGATGGAGGCGCTTGGTACTGCCAGATGCAGACCCACGCGATTCTCCAGAAGCTTATTTGGTTGATGTGTGTGACATTCAAGCGGCTCACTCGGTTCTTGAGGGATCATTTGCAGAGCAAAAGATTTGGCACGCTCTCTACATTTACTACTCGTCCCGTCCAAGGTATGGCTTTGGTTATTTTATCCATGGCGTTCAGGGATTTCATTACCACTGTAAGCGCCCTGCCTTCATGTCTCTGGTTAAAGCCGGAAGTGGGTTTCGGGGGCTGGCTATTCTCTGCAAACAACGGTGAGTTTTCTTTGTGTATTCTGTTTCTTGTTCACCTCTGGCTTGGGAAAGTGTGGCGTTTAGATAGCGGTCTGGTCTCTGGAAACTTTGGCAAGCTTTCAACTTCCCCTGCTACTTTTCCTGCGTCGCTCTCCCTGCATTTACAGTCCTGCCGTCCGTGTCTTAAGTTGGTTTCTGTGTTGTGTAACCTCTCTCTGGGTTCTGCTTTCGGTTTTCCGGATTGTTTCATCACCCTCCGGTCTCAGCCTCTGCGGACTCTCCTCATCATGGTGCACCACAACATGAGGAGTTGTTCCAGGGGAAGTCGGGGAGGGCGTGGAAAATGGTCGGCTTCCAGCTCTGTGGATCCTGCTCACAATCCAATTCCGTATCATGGGTTCCAAACAACTCATTTCACTTTTCAAAGCAATTTGAATAGACCTGTAATCACTGCCAATATCACCATTCTCTTCTCTGAAGAAGAAGCTCTGCCTCCAATTCGGGTGTGCCTGATGTCTGAGCCTCCTCAGGAAGCTTTCAACAGAGCCAGCAGTCAAAGCAACAGACAGGTTACTGCAGGGGAAAGTCTAGCGAAAGATCAGGGGGAGAGACTTGAAAGGAGCGAGGCTCCCAGTGCCTCTCGGCCTCTGGAAACCGTTGTCTCGAGGATTCGGGAAGAGATGGATAGTGACACGCATCCCCTGATGAGGCACCCAGGCAATGAAGATGTTGGACATGAGGATGCATGGAAGGATAACGCCTGTTCGGTGGTGGAGGAACCTCAGCATGAGGACGCTGCATTTTGAGGCCATCTGGGCCCTTCCCTTTTTGGTTTTCCGGATGACTAACATGATCAAGCTCAAGCGGTTTTGGACGCAGCTCGGGTCGGAAATCTTCAGACAGGCGGTCTTAATTTTCTCTATGTTGCTTAGTAATGTAAAAATCTTCTGGAATTTTGAGCAATGTAATGGTCTCTGGAATTTTGAGCAATGTAATGGTCTCGTGCTCTGGTCATATGCTCTAGACAGACGGTTTTCACCTCCTCTTCATGTTTCCTTGGTTAATTCCTGGTGGCTATATCTGCTCTCTTGCTTATGTATCTGGTTCTTCCCTCACAAGGGATAGTTTATGTTGTTCTGAGTGCTCTCGGAGGATGATTCCCGAGGCCTCGCCCCCTTGTATTTTTACTTTGTTTTACAGTTAATAGAATTAGCATTTGCTGAGAAAATATATATATATATATATATATATATATTATTTTGACATTTTAACCATATTCTTTATATAACTCAATATAAAATAGAATATAAATAAAAAAGATATAAAATATAAGTAATATTTTATATAGTTAATCAAAAATTTATTATATAATAATAATAATTATTATTATTATTATTAAATTTTAATATAAATGTTTATATAGGAAAGAATATTTATTTTAATTTATCTTTTAATGTAAAAATTATATACACCATATAGCATAGCATTCTATCTATTGTTGTCAATATTAAATAATAATAAACACAAAAAAAAAGTTTTTTATTAATTTTTTATTATTATTTAATTAATAATAATAATAAAATGTAATATTATTTATTAATTATTATCTTTATAGATGTATTTTTTTAGAATAGGGTTTTTAAAATTTTAATTTAATTATTAGTAGTTATTTGGTGGAACAATTTGACCTACACTGATTTTTAGTACTAGTCACGATAAGGGTTTGAGATTTATCTCAAAAAACTAACTCCTAACCAACCTAATTGCCCTCCAAATGCCACCAAACCAACCCTACTACAACTCACTAGTGGGAGAAAATGATCCTAAAAATGAGTAATCCCAAAACTTGAAATAGGTGGGCACAGAAATAATGTCACATAGATTAATGGTCCTTTGACCTTTTCCAAGATGTTGCATTGATCTCACACTATACCAAAATATAACTTGTGAAGGTGTTGAACACTGAAAACAGCATCGTTGAATTAGCCACCAAAACACTATGTTGAGAAGTAACACTATTTGCAATGACTTTACAACGTTTTATAATTTAGTGAAAAATTCACCAAAATTTAACAAAAATATCTAATTCAATAAAAGATTCGCCAACAAATTATATATACATATTATATAATTGAAAAAATAGCATGTACATTTTTATATGTACCACGGGGATTCACCCATTTATTATACATATAATATTCTTTTTTGGAGGGGGGGGGGGGGGGGGGTGTGGGGGGGGTGTTTCTTAACATTTTCCTTGAAGAGAAGAGGCAATACGAAGAAATTACCTCTCTCTAGACCAAGGGAAAGAAACCCCAAGCCTCTTAGAAGAAGCCAAACACCAAGGGAGCGAAGGCCAAATAACTGAAAGAAGAATCTTCCCTGCTATAGGAAAGAACAAAGTTGCTATAAGAAAATAGAGCATTGCTACAGGAAAGTGTTGAATAGCTACAAGAAGAAGGCAGGGAGCCAAAATAGTTGCAAGAACCTGATCCCCAACTGACCTTGGATCCTATTACAAATTTTATCAACAAGGGAAGATAATACCCCACAAGTTTCTAGTCCCAATTCACCTTGAGTTAGAAAATGAAAGAGGTAGAACCCACTAGTGGATGCAAATTGCAAGTTCCAAGGGAGTTGGGGATGTGGGCCTAATGGAATAAAAGATGAGGAAAATAGGTGAGGAGATGGTTGAATTAAGATTCAAGGAGGAGAACATGAGAAATCTGCTATAGGTAGAAAACATGAGGTTAAGGAACCAACTGCAAGAAAGAGATGAGAAACTTGCCACCATGGAAAGCTTGGCTATTGATGTTATTTAATGAAGACACCCATCCAAAACCTATGCAATGTTCCTCAAGGAGCAGTGGCTTCAATTTCAAATCAAGACCTTAGCACAATATGGTTCACTTCCTTTTTAGGACTACAGGAAGTTCAGTTATTTTTACTAAAAATGCAACATTGAAGACAAAGGTATGATGGTTGAGTTCTACATGCACAACCTGATTCTAACATACATGAAATTTTGAGATCCAAACTCAAGGTTGGGATATGTATAGTTAATGGCATTGGCCTCTTGGCTTGCCCATTTGTAATCTAGGGTCGATGAGATTAAGAGGGTCATGTCTAGAGAGGAAAATGAGCCTCTATGTATTATAGCATAACTAAAAAGTCTCTTGGCTATCATTAGAAACCACAAAATCATTTATGAAGATCCCGGATTAGCACCTCTTTACATGGAAAAACAAAAACAAACATTATTGCACTTTGAGGAAATTTTCAGGCTGCTAAGAACTGAGAGTGTGCAAGCCTGCCAAAGGAGATGGCATGCTCTACCACATGGTCCAAAAATTAGAGAGTATCATTCCCAAAAGAGAATGAGAAATTCCTTAGAAATGACACCCCTCTACAAAAGAATAATTCAAAGGTTCTAGATTAATTGGATTTGGTTGGAACTCAACAATCATTTGTTATTAGGGTTGTAGGAGAGAAGAGATCAAGAAAAAGAGAAAATGGAATGGACTAAGATAGAAGTAAATGAAGGCTTCTACCCTGAGGTGGGCATTCCATCTGAAGTACCTTGGGATGTTAGGGAGACTACCAAGGCCATGAATGAGTTGCAAATAAGTGACTGAGTTTCTCATAGTGTGAGAAACCTCTTCAGTATGGGGGTGATGATGGGCCTCCTAATAGGTACACAACGAGGCCCACCTGGCCATCCTTTATCTTACTTTTATCTCTATATCTCTACATTTCATGACATGTTTTGAGTTATAAGGTGTTCATTAGGTATGGAAAATAATATTTCCATATCCTATAGCCTAACCTACTTGAATGTGCAAGAAAAAGGACATTAAATGTGAAGGGATACATTGTAAACCAGCTATAGGAGATGTAGGAGGTTTTACCCCTACATTTAATCACCTACAACTAGACTTGATCCCTATATTTACCCACTTAAAACATGAGGATCTGTTGAGCAACTGATGCACTCAAGGATTAGGAGTATCTCAAGGAGATATATCCACTTTTATAGGGATTTTGGAGGGAAACATCCCTCCTTCCAAGGAGGTTTCCCCCTCAACCATATTTGTATGAATAAATAATATTAATGGCTCAATAGATTCAAACTTTTAGAGAAGGATAAAGATTGCTAGAGCTAAGAGCTTATACTTATCATTTTCAATTCTCTTATAATGTACTTGAGCGCTATTTGAAATCAATGAAAAGCATTCTGTCATCTTAGATCTGATTATGTTTTAGAGGGTTGAGTCCCCTTGGTTTAGGTCCCAACCTAAGCACTCTAGTCTCTCTCCTTTATCCATAAGATGTCATGGATATCCCACTGGATAGTTCGTCACAACAGAACTAATAATATTATATTAAAAATTTGAGATTCTACACAACTACAATTTTATTAAGCTTTAAGATCTGTATATTTAACCATAATTAGTGCATGCATGTGAATAAAAATTATGCAGAAAAGTAGAGAATGACAAAATAATCTCATGCACACCCATGATACACAAGATATGCTCTTTGGGAAACCCTTTCAAGAGAAAACCTAGTTGTAAGGTGAGGTCACTTCGCTCTCTTTCTCTGTCTGAAAATATGCCTACAGGTACAAAGAAGTAATGTCTATGGCTTGTGGGCTGCTATACTGCATATATTCTCTCTGTGTTCTCTAACTCCTATCTCTCTTGTTTATCTTTTCTCATCTATGGAACAAAATTCTCTTGAAAGAATGGAATGCCTCTTCCTCATAGTGACCCAGTTATAACACAACACAATAGCCTACTAGTGGTTAAGTTTGACTACATCAAATATTAACTAGAGTTACAATATAGAATCTTCTAGAGTATTTTACAACATAATCACATGGCTAGACCCTTTTCCATGAATATTGGCGGCTGACGTGACATCCTCCCAAACTGTAGGTGTGAAAATAGAAAGGTCAATTTCTGAGTGGCATAACTTTTGCATACAGAGTCTGATTGACGTGCTTCTTATGCCATTGGAAATACCTTTGTGTGTAGAATAGAATGAAATGGTGCTACACTAAATCACTAAGGTTTTATCCCCAAAAAATGTCATTTGATGCCTAAAAATTCTCCCATAAGGTTTTAGACGTCATTTTGCCAAACTAGGTCATGCAGGTAAAAACAACCCCGTGAGTTGATCCCTTCACTTTTTCCACTAAAAATGCATCAAGATGGATGAAAAACAATATAATGATCCAATCTAGATCACTCCTTTGTGTATTTTTATTTTGAAATTCCTTCCCTGTACTTATTTAGTAGTATTTCCTTGTTTTCTGGTATGATTTGTTTATGAAAAAAGTTTCTTTTTCAGGCCTGTCAATCATCTCTCTTGTGGGAAGTTTGGTTGTAGACCTTTTGTTAGAAATAAAAAACATATATTTTCTCCTTTTTCAATAGTTCATTCTCAAATTAACTCTCCTTTTGCATCTCTATTTTAAGCAATTTATTAATCGTTTAGTAGTCTTTTCAAGCATCAAAAACATAATATTTCTTCTGTGTGGGTAAAACTATGGGTTTGTAGGGCTGAGAACTGTCATTTTCACTTGTCATCATACCATCAACACCCTCCTTAACTCCTCAACAACCTCTTTAAGTAGACTATCTATAGGGAACCCATTTATGATTTGTTAAAGGTCACTATTCACATTTTTCCTTGTGCAAGATGAGGTCTTGAGGAGCAATAGGCTTGGAAATGTACCTCATATACCCTTCTCCCACCTTGTCCCACCTTTTCTTGCCTTTAAAAAACGTTTTAAGCCCAAAGAGTTCTCTCGTATATGATCATGTAGCACCCTATCCCGACCCTGTAGCACTCTGTAGAGGCCCTTCAAACTTGACCATAATTGTCCTTTGAGCTTGATATTTTCATTTCAACCCTATACAATGACCTCTAGGCTTTGAAACCAAGTTTGAGGAAGACTAGAGACCACTTAGGACTTGTCTTTTCACCACTATAATTCATTCCTATAATTAGGGTTAGTAAACAAGTTCATGAATTGAATGATACAGGGATGGTTTACATCATTACTTTTTAAAGCACTTATTGAACTTTGTTACTAGGATATGATCACTTTTGAATGCAATGATTTAGAGTTGATTCCATGAGTTAAATTAGGTTTTCTTTCTCTATTTTATGTTTCCTGTAATAGGCTAGGGTTTCCATTTCAAGCATTTCCATTTATGCAAGTAGATTAACGTTTGTTTTTATGCAACATTTCTATTTCAACAAGTAGATTATAATTTTCTTTTATGCAAAATTTCCATTCTTATAAGTATATTAGCATTTAATTTTATGCAACATACCCATTTCTTGCAATTATCTTAGAATTCACTTTCATGTAACATTTTAATTTTTGCAAGTAGATTAGAACTTCCTTTTATGTAACATTCTTTCATTCTTGAAAAATCTATATTTATTTCGTAGAATAGTCTTTGTACACCTTGGTTTGGCTCACTAACTCAAATCATCTTGAGTATATCTTAGCTTACTTTGCATACAAAACTATCACCTCTTAGGTTTCTATGAATCTCATATTAATAAATTAAAGCTAGTAGATCTGTGAGTTGCAACATTCTTGTTGCAATACAAAAACTCATCACAAGGTTTTGGCATTGTGGAGTTTCAACTTCCTGTTGAGTGGCTATAGTCTCTTGATGTGGGAATGGATTTTGTAAAAATTTTGGTTGTCCGTTGCATCCTAATTTGACATTATGATTACTCATAGCCTCTCACATGAGTTTTATCTTGAGAATTTGGGGGAAATGATGCATTTAATGACCATACTAGTCATAGAGAGTGCAAACATAGTTAGTTCATAAACCATTATTCTTGCTTGTTTCTATAGATTGTTAGTTCTTTGTTTCATGTTTAGGTTCCGATTAGTGGAGTTGTCCCTTCCATGAATATTATGTTATTGTGGGTTCCCACTTGATCCTCAGTTTCCATTATGTTTATTATTTCATTCCCTTCTTATGTATTAGATGGTTTGGCAGTATTGACTTGTTCAAACACCTATTGTTGTTGGAGAAAATAAGGATGAAAAAGGTCACCCTAACATTTTCTTGATGATGTGGGGGTTTAGATTCTTGTTGACAAGAGAAAGGAAAATATGCATTTCCTTGAGGAGGATTTTCATGGGAAGTTTGGGATGTTGAAACAACATCAAAATTACACAAAAGATAATATGCCGCTTGCATGGAATGGTTATTTAATTGATTATGAGTATTATTGATAATACATTTTTATTAATGTTGGTGGTGTTGATGATGTTCCACTTACTGGAGGGAATGATGGAGAACATCAATATGAACTTCCCTAATAAGGAATTTGGTTCCCTTGTTGGTATTTTGAAATCGCCCTAATTAATGTATCAATAACATGTGATGCCCCTCATTTTTTTATGTTGAAAGGTTGAGTTTGTTGGAAATTGGGATTACCGTGTAAAGGTACTCTAATTGTGCATAAATAAGCTTGAGCTATCAAGATTTTTCTATGAATTCTTCCTTATTTTGTAGCATAGTGGTGGCCACATATTTTGATATGACAGAAAAAATGGATTTGATAAAGAAATTCAGAAGAATTTCATTGGTGATCTCAATTTCAAAGATACTATGGTGTCTACACCACTCGTGGATGTGGTATGCAATGTGAATGGAGGATGTTCATTTAAAATAAGACAATAGTTCTAACTCAGTTTCATGATGAACAAGGAGTTAGAAAAATGTGAGAAATGACATTGCAAGAAATTCAAATTTGTTCCATGATCTTGACTTCTCACTAATGTACCACTTAGTTGAGGGGATAGTGAGGGTGCATTAGAAGAGCCTCAGTGAAACTGAGTTGTTAGTGATGATGTCAGAAGAGAACCACAAATGAAATTCACAACATGGTTTATGCGATCTTCGACATGTTTTCCTTGAAATTTTGGTTTATCTAAGGGAAAATTGGTAGGCATGTCCTGCCATGTAATGTCATGGGCTATGGGATCATTTGTCAGCTTTGAAATATCACGGATATTTATTAGAGCAATAAATGAATGTTATGTGTAGGATTGGCCTTACTAACATGAATTGTGTGAGATGAAGAAATACCTTGAGGTAATGAGGTTCCCACCAAATTAAATCGTATGATGGAAGAGCTTAAAAAACATAGATCAAGAGGTGATCTCTTAAGGGAAGGTCAAGTAGGAAAAGCTACAATACTTAACACTCCTCCTACCAAAGTTGGGAGGCCTTAGATGAATCTAGAGAAATGTGGTTCTAAATGATCCCCTATGGTGCTAAAATATGTGTGATTGATGAGGGTGATGTCAAAACCAAAGTATCAATACATAAAAATAAAATAAAAAACCAATGGTTACTTTCGTTTATTGACTTTAATGTTTGAAAAAAATCCATATATTTGGCATGAGGTGTTTTGGGATGAAATACTAAAATACATAATGTCTTTCCACTCAAAAGTCACTGGGCCTTCTAAAATTTTTACAACAATGGGACCTCAATCCACTAGAAGAAAAATAACAAAGATATGAAAGAAGGGTTATAATGAGGGGTGTTGGGGCCATGTCCTAGAGAAACCAATGACACTTCCAGCAAACATTCAAAATTTCGTGTAGGTGCAAGTGCTCGTACACCCGCCACCTTTGGAAATATGCCATATGTTATGGCCACTAAGCTACCTCCATATAATGTATGATGAGACTCATCATTGGGTAAATATATGGACCTTAATACACCTCCAAAGCTTACTAAAATCAACTCTTCTCATGATTCCTTACATGTTTTAATTATATTTTGCTTAATGAGATGAGTAAAAGTAAGATGTTATGTCTAGTGGTCTAATGTGCATTGATTGCAGGTTTTTGGGAGAAAATTATGGAAAATTATGGCTAATTAAGGTGCAGGAACTCGAATGAGACAAGAAGGAGAGATTATAGGAGATGGATCTTCCTCATTAAGTCCTCACTCATTTGAAGATCCCTCAATCAAATCACACCATCTCGGAGTTGCAGGTAGCCGAGTCATGAGGATCATTGGCAGTCGAGCCAGTGATAGTTAAGAACCAGTTTATCTTGAGATTGGGAGCCAAGCCTCCCTAGATTTAAGGAAGTTGTTGGAAACTTCATTTGTATAAATAAAGAGGCCTAGAGCCTCATTAGGATTCATATTTTTTATGCAATATAACTAAGCACTTTTGAGTTGAAGGATTGTGGCAAAACACTTTTATGTATTTTTTGATATGTTAATGAAAATTAACATTTCCTTGATCCAGCACTGAGTTGAATCAGAGGTATGAAGCTCTTGGGTTAGGGCCCAACTCTAGTAGTAGAGTTTCCTCTTACTGTACTTGTATGCTTAGTTTACTTCATAGATTACTTGTTGAATTTATTTTGGCATTGTTTCATTGCAAGTATTGGTGAATTTGATTAGATTGCTTCCATTTGTGCACAACTTTAGGAGTTGCTTTAGAGAGATAAAGGAATACTAAAAAGGTTGATAATAGGTGGATATTGCCTAACTCCTCCCTTCAGGGACCATGGTTTGAGGGAAAACTCCCATTCAGCCCCAAAAAGACATAATTATGATTTCTTATGAAATTTAAGGTTCTGCTAATTAGGCCAACATCTTTCAGTTTCCAAGGATAGGTTGAAGTTGTTATTTATGATATCTCCAGCTTTGTATTAGATTTCATGGTGTTTCATAATAGGCTGCAAGAATTTCCATGCATGAACTAGGCAAATGAATGATGGAATTATGTTTTCTTATGTTGTTGGAAATCTTTCTTGTTTTGACATGATTTATGGTTAAATTTCAGTGATTTGTGTATTGCAAGAGTTTCAATAGTGCAGGAAGACCTCATATTAGCAACCCCAGCCTAACCTCACCCATCCATGATCACCAAAATCCACTATGTACAAAAACTGAGTTATCATTTCGTAAGAACAACTTGCCATGTTTGCTGAGAAAATCCAACCATCATAAAAACTTGGGTTTAAGTTATGAGGAATTCCTAGCCACTTCCTTACCTTATTCCTTCCATCACTCACCTCCCCTAAGCCCAATACCACTATCCAAATCACTCCTTATGCTTTTGGCATGTTCCTGTAGGAATACAGGGGATCTTGTTGCTGAATTGGGACATCCTGTCGGACAACCTGTAGTGGCCTATTCTGAGGCCGATTTGCGAGAAATGCTTCACGAAAGATAGGAGAAGGACCTTGCTTGCCTCTCAAGCCATCTGACCCTTCACAACTATCTCTCTCCACACCTAACCCACCTGCCATATAATCAAGAAGAATTAGCATTCATGTTTTCACAAAAAGGACAAAAATAAAAAGTTTGTTATGTTCATTCATATTCACAGTAGTAAACTGTTTGATTAGATCAGATTTCCTACTTAGGTTAGTTAGGGTTCCACAACTGTTAGCTTAGAATTCTTCTAAAGCAAGATATCTTAACAAATAACTAGATGAGTGGTGTGTTTAAATCATTTATCTCAGTCTTTCATTACTGAAGTAGATAATATTTCAATTCTCTCAATTAGGGTAAAATTGTCCTTTCTCCATTGGTAGTCAAACTTCTTTTAAATCAATAGAAGGCTAGTTTGAGAAACCCTAGTGGTCTATCACCAACTCAGCAGTGACAAAGAGTGGACCCATTGCATCTATTTGTGTATACAGCACTGTCACCTCCAAGTTTGTACGAACCCGGGGTTGATGAAGTAAAGTTGGTAGCCCAACGAGTTGTAGCATTATTGCTACAATACTATTGCTCATCACTTTTTGGCACCATTGTTGGGGATGCGTTTGAGTAGATGTGATTTCTTCTTTCTTTCTTCCATTTCTTATCTCTTTCATTCTGCTATTAGCTTCATTTTTGCAAAATTAGTTGTAAGTTGGTTTTCTTTCCTTTCCATTCTGCAAGTGAGTTCATTCAACAGTTAGCTTCAATTCAGTTTGTCTTTTCAATTCTGCAATTAGTCTTAAAGCTTGAAAAACAAGAAAAAACAAAAACACTTCTTTCATGCCTCATAGGAATAGGGATAACTTAGGAAAATTTCTACCAAATACCCCCACCACTTCAAACAACCAACCTTCCCTCTTCTTCGGTGGCTATGAATTAGAGGACCCCTTAGGCGAACAACCAGAGATTTTTGAAGAGCCTACAAGGGAAGGAGAAGAAGAACCCATTCCAACTGACATAATGGCTGAAAATAGAAATGAAAGGGGAGATAGATAAATAATTGAGGGTGCTTTTCCCATCAGAGAAACCAATGGGGATGCCAAGATGAAAAAAATAAACCCTTATGCTCTTCCTCACTTCCATGGCTTGACCTCAGAAGATCCAGATACTTTCTTGTTTGAATTTGTTTCCATATGAAGAACTTATGAGTACACCACTGATGATTAGAAGTTTGAATTATTCCCATCCACTCTCAAGGATGCAACTCTATTCTAGTTCATGGGTTTACCTTGAGATAGTATCAACACTTGGGCTCAGATGTAGCAAGCTTTCAACAACAAGTATAGGGACTATTATAGGTCCAAAGACATTGAAGAGGAAATTTTTAGAATGACCTTGGGGCATGATGAGTCCTTAGAGGATTATGAGGAAAGATTCTAGCTTAGCTACAAAAGGGTCAGGTGCACACTTGATCCTGAGTCACTTAAGCTAGTCCTTCTCAGGGGGGTCAGGGAAGATCTTTTGGATACCCTAAACCTGTTATCAAGAGGGTACATCTACCAGCTACCCTATGAAGATATCAAGACCGTATTTAAGAACCATTCTAGGGAAGCTAGGAAAAAGGGTAGGGGTAGTCAAATAGTGGCCAACTCATCCTCTTCCAACACATCTATAAAAGGTGAAATTGGAAACATGTTGGAATATTTTAAGAGTGAAATGATGCAAACCCTTGCCCTACAGATGGACACTATGCAAATCAAGAGGAAGCAGGAGGAAGCAGAGAGAGCATTAGCCATATTCTGCCCTAGATGCACAAGGAGGCACCCTAGGAATGAATGTCCATTAAACCTGATAGAAATATTCTCAGTATGTGAAGAAAACCACTCCACGGACAAGTGCTCTTATTTACCTGGACTAAAAGTTGTGTATTAGGGAACTGAAGGGGTGACTAAATAGATCTACTCCATAAATCAAAGGAGGCCTCATGGGCCTCGACCATACCAGCAGGGCATGCAAGGGTCATCCTATGCATATTACAACCCTAACCAAAACACATACATTCTCCCTTGGGCCCCCCTACTCATCCCTCCAGGTCTACACATTCTCCCTGGTCTTTTGCACCTCAATACCATTCCCAGCCGACAAACCAATGATTTCAACCATATACTCCTCCACAACTTCAGCAAAATGCACCACCCCAGGGGTGGAGGCCCCCATAAAACAATGCTCCATCTTTATTGCCTTCACCTCCTACTCAACCCTTAGCTTTTACACCCTGCTCCAGCAAAAAAACCTTCAGATTCCCGCCCAACCAAATCTGAACATGAACAATAAACAAGCACAATAGGTCTACAGTGAAGAGACATCCTACCCTGCCTATGTTGTGGAAATTCAGGAAATCAACCTGAGGTCTGGGAGAGTACTCCCAGATAACCAACCTCCATCTCCACCTAGGGAGAATGAGGAGGAAAGAGAGGAAAGTATGCCTAGAGTGAATCCACCACCCTTTATTGAAAGATTAACTCATCCAATCCAGCCTACCCCAGAAGAGAATGAAATTCTGGGTGAATTGAAAAATCTATGTGTCAAAATTCCACTTCTCCAAGCCATTAAGGATGTACCTATTTACAACAAACTGATTAAAGAGAAGTGTTTCAAACATCCAGGGACGAAAAAAAGAGACACCCCTACCATTAATGTCATTGGATAGTTGTCTGACTTAATATTGGGGCAGGTGATTTGCCCAAAGTATCTAGGCCCTGGAAGCCTTGTAGTAGATTTTCAAATTAATGACACCATTATCCCACATACCTTGATTAATCTTGGGGCTTCCATTAATTTAATGACTAAGGACACCATGCTCAAGATGAATCTCCAAGGTTCATTAAGAAAGACCACGATAGTCTTGCAGCTTGCAGACCGATCCATAGTAGCCCCTGAGGGGATTGTTGAGGATGTGATTGTCTCCATTTACTCCTAAGAGTACCCTGCAGACTTCCTAGTTCTCCAGCCTAAGACAAAGTTTAATGGTTATCCTCTCATACTTGGGAGGCCTTGGTTAGCCACTACCAATGCCTACATCAGTTGCAGGGCTGGAAACATGACTATCAAAAATGGGCATCTATCCAAGCAGTTGGTCTTGTACCCTCCTGCTCAGCCATCTTTAGAACATGATTTACCTTTATGGCTAGAAGAGGAGGAAGAAGATGAAGTCTACTCCGCCCAACTCTATATCTTAGAAACTGTCATGGGAGGAGGATAGCCTTATGAAGATGATTTGATTGAACACATCCTCCAACATCCAATTCCCAAGACCTTGTCTCTAGAGGAAGTAGTGAAGGAAACCAAGAACAACCATCAGATTGATCTATGCTTAGTTGACTCAAATCCTACTCACGTGAAGACAATCGAATTCAACCATGAAAGAACTCTAAAAATCAACCCCTCTCTTTTTGTACACCAAGAATAAGAGTTATGTAACATGTTAAGGAAGCATTTGGATACCTTTGTTTGTAATTTCAAAGATATGAAGGGAGTGCACCCCTCGGTGTGTAATCACCACATTTATATCAAAGAAGGTTGAAAACCAGTCTAACAACCCCAAAGGAGAATGAATCCAGCTCTCAAAGATATAATCAAAGAAGAATTGCAAAAGTTGTTGGATGTAGGATTCGTATACCCTATATCAGACAGTGAGTGGGTGTCTCCTTTGGTGCTAGTTCCAAAGAATAATGAAAAGTGGAGGATCTGTGTTGATTACATGGAGATAAACAAAGCAGCAAAGAAGGACCATTTCCCTCTGCCTTTCATTGACCAAGTGTTAGATGGCTTGGCAGGGAAATTTTTTTTCTCTTTCTTAGATGGGTTTAGTGGGTACAATCAAATCCCGATTAGCTGAGAGGACTAGGATAAAACCACCTTCACCTGTCCTTCGAGTACTTTTTCTTATAGGTTCCTTCCTTTTGGTCTATGCGATGTCCCTGCCACTTTCGAGAGGGCAGTCTTGAGTATCTTTGTCGAGCTAGTCCATGATGTAGTAGAAATTTATATTGATGACATTACACCCTACGGGTGTGATTTCCAGGAGGCTCTCTCTAACCTGGGTAAGATGTTGAACAAATGCATTGAAATGAACTTATCCCTTAGTCCCAAAAAATGTGAGTTCTTGATGACTGCAGGGATTGTTCTAGGTCACTCAATATCCTAGGAAGGATTGCAGGTAGACCCAAATAAGATAGCTATCATCAAAAGGGTCCCAAATCCACAAAAATAGAGGGATGTCAAAAGTTTTCTAGGATTAGCCTGATACTATATGAGATTTATAAGAGATTTCAGCAAGTTCACTTCTCCTTTATTTGGGTTATTGGCCAAAGACTCCAAATTTGTATGGTCAGAAAGTTTTCAAGAAGCCTTGGACACCCTAAATGACAAGTTGACTACAGCACCTATTCTCCAAGGCCTAAATTGGGCCTTTCCTTTCCATATACATGTCGATGCCTCTCACAAAGGCATAGGAGGAGCTCTAGGCCAGATAGATGACAAGCTACCTTATGATATTTACTTCATCAGTAAGAATTTACTGAAAGTTTAGCTGAACTACACAGTGATTGAAAAGAGCTCTTAGTTGTTGTGCATTCATTGAATAAATTTAGGCATTACATTACTGGTTACCAAACATTTGTACATACTGACCATGTTACAATTAAATACTTGATGAATAAACCTGATGTAAATGCCCAGATTATTAGATGGTTACTTTTATTGCAAAAATTTGATTTAACTATTATTGATAAACCTGGCAAGGAGAATGTTGTTGCATATTTTTTATCCAGATTGACTTTTCCTGCAGGGGAGGAAAGAATGGTTGATGATTAATTACCAGATGAACACTTATTCTCCATTTCAGTTCTCTCTCCATGGTTTGCTAACATAGTAAATTACTTCGTGTCTGCACAATTTCCACCAAACTTGTCCTCCAAGGAAAAGAGAACGATTGTAAGGAAGAGTGCCCCATTCACTTGGATTGGGGGCAATCTCTTCAAGCTAGGCCCAGATCAAATTCTAAGAATATGTGTCAGGAAGGAGGAAGTCTTCGACATCCTTCTGACTTGTCATGATGGACCTTGTGGAGTTCAATTTGTAGCCAAAAGAACAACATTCAAGGTACTACAAGTTGTTTGTTACTAGCCCACTCTTCACCAAGATGTGAGGAGATATACCAGTCAGTGTGATCAGTGCCAAAGGATGGGGAAACCTACCCCAAGGGATGAAATGCCTTTGCAACCTCAAGTGAATTTCGAGCCATTTGACAAGTGGGGCATGGATTTCATCGGGCCCATTGACCCTCCATCCAAACAAGAGTAGTACATCATTATGTTCACTGACTACTTAACCAAAAGGGCTGAAGCCAAAGCCACCAAAGTAGCAACAAAAGAAAATGTGGCTGAATTCTTAAGGGAAAATGTGTTTTATAAGTTTGGATACCCTAGAGAATTGGTCACCGATCAAGGCAGTCAATTTACATCTCACATGATTGAAAAATTGTTAATCCAACACAAGATCAAGCATAGAAAATCAACTCCTTCCCACCCAAATGATAATGGGCAAGTGGAGGTAGCCAACAGAGAATTGGAAAGCATTCTAACCAAAGTGATTAGAAGAAGTAGAAAGGATTGGGCAGACATATTAGTTGAGGCCACTTGGGCCTACAATACCACCTGGAAGACCACCACTAGATTCACTTCTTATGAGCTGGTCTATGGGAAGAAAGCCCTATTGTCCATTGAATTTGAATACAACACCTTAAGAATGGCAGCACAACTGGATCTAGATCTCACCAAGGCACAATAAGAAATATTTCTCCAACGAAATGGGTTAGATGAATTTAGGATGCAGGCCCTCCTACACACAGAGGTGACTCAAGTTCAGAGGAAAATCTGGCATGACAAGAATATAAAAGACAAATAGTTTCAAGAAGGTGATTGGGCTTTGTTGTATGATTCCCAGTACAAGGATTTTAAAGGTAAGTTAAGGACTATATGGTTAGGGCCTTATGTAATAGAAAAGTGTCATGATAATGGTGTTGTACAGATAAGAACCATTGATGCAGAGGTTATCCCTTTTCTTGTCAATGGGTATAGATTAAATATCTATAAGAAGCCCTTGTCAAAGAAAGAATTCATCAATAGCATCAGCAAGACAGTGATGGTGGTCATGAAGTGTTAGATTCCACCCCACCAAGTCCCTGAAGAGAAAAACAAAAAACAAAAAAAAATAATAATAAAGAGACTTAGGTGAAAACCTCCATGAGGCACTTGAGTGCCATTGTTGGGTTGAAAACCTCTTGAGGCGGCCCAAGGGTGTTTTAAAAAAAAAGAGGAAAAATAAAAAGATCTTCGGGTGGAAACCTCTTTTGAGGCACCCAGGGCAGGAAACTAGGATGAAAACCTCCTTGGAGGCAAATTAGTTGTTGTAAAAAAAAAGAAAAAAGAAAGGATACAAAAAAATGGAAATTTTGTTTTGCAGGTCAACAAGAGGAGGATAAGCACAACATGAGAGGGACGAAAGGACTGACAAGAGCCATGTTTCAATCCACCCATCTAATATCTTCCACTATTCACCTATTCTTCCACTTATAAACCCCTCTAGCTCATCTTACACAAACTCTATGTTTTCTACAGGGTTCCCGGTAATTCTGCAAGATTCCCTGTAAACCTATAAGAGTTTCCTGTAGGACACTACAAGAAAAAAGGTAATTGGTGAGGGTCATGCCTGTGACGAACCTTTAAGGTCCATCACCAATGTCTCATATGGTGACGGTATTTAAAAAAACATTGTTGTAAGTGTATATAGTGATGTTCCTTTAAGGTTTGTCACCAAAGCCATTTTCAATGACACTTTTGTTGAGGGTCATTAAAGGCCCATCACTAATTCTCTCTTTGGTGACACTTTTGGTGAGGGTCGTTAAAGGCCCGTCACTAATTCTCTCTTTGCTGACACTTCTAGTGACGATCTTTTATTGACTGTCACCAATGATCTTTTTGGTTACTTTTGGTGACAGTCAATAAATGTTCGTCATCATTGATCATTCCAATGAGTTTTTGATGATGCTTCATGCCTGTGACAGACCTTTAAGGTCCGTCACCAATGTATCATATGGTGATGGTCTTTAAAAAATAGTTGTTGTAAGTGTATATAGTGATGGTCTAGGTTTGTCACCAAAGCCATTTTCAATGACACTTTTGGTGAGGGTCGTTAAAGTCCCCTCACCAATTCTCTCTTTGGTGACACTTTTGGTGACGGTCGTTAAAGGCCCATCACTAATTCTCTCTTTGGTGACACTTCTAGTGACGATCTTTTATTGACCCTCACCAATGCTCTTTTTGGTTACTTTTGGTGACGGTCAAAAAATGTTCGTCATCATTGATCATTGCAATGAGTTTTTGATGACGCTATGTACCTGTTACTATGTTTTTTGTCAAAAGATAATGATTTAATACCATTATTGTGGAGTCTTTTTCATTATGTGTCCAAGGTCATAATGGTTATAATAGTCAGTCAATTTGTTAAGAAGTAATTAGTGTGTATAATTTCCCTCAAGTCATAATAATATAGTTTTCCTATGAGTCAACACATGATTCATCTGTATTAGGTTTATTATCTAGCAAATTTGCTTTAAATAAAGTTCCACTAGTGTGTGTAGGAACTATATTATTTAATACAAAATCAAGCTCTATCAATTCTATTAATGAGAGAGACCTATAACTCCTCAACACTCATGGAATACCTTAACATGCTTTGGAATAGTACACTAACATTCCTTAGCACCTCGCATGTCTTGGAACATCTTTGTACCTAGAACATCTTTGTACCTGGAACATCTTTGTACCTTGAACATATTGCCATGAGTAGGACACCCAAGCACATGTTGGCATGCCCTAGTATAACATAGCACTCCCTTATCATGTGTTGGAATGCCCTATAGTCCCTAGCATTCCCTAGAACACCTTGGCATAATATAGCCTTGACAAGCATTAGCACTTGGCACACATTGGCACTTGGCATGTATTGGAACATATTATTAGTGTGCCTAGCATGCCCCTTTTGAAAAAAATAAAATCCTAACTTATTAACCCTCTTATGTTTTCATTTCCTTGCATTTTATCTTAGTTATTCCTTTTTTGCCTTGAAACTTCTTGACGCATATTGGCATAATCTGGCACCCTGCACATCCTAGCATGTCTTAGCACTTGGCATGCCTTGGCACTATTTGGCACATGTTAGGACACCCATAAAATACCTAGCACACTCTATCACTTCTTGACATTCCCTGATATTCCCTGGCATGCCTTATCCATGCTTAGCATACCTTGTCCTCCCTCCTTGGCATGACATCTAGCACTCATTGACACTCCCCGACACACCCTCATATTCATTCACTTCCATGCATTTTGACCTAGTGCTCACTTGTGTTGTCCTAGTACTCCCTAACACTCCTTAGCATGCATTAGCGCTCCCTAGCACACCTTAGCACTCTTCGATATGCTCCGCCACTTCATAGCATGCATCACACTCATTAATGCAGATTGGCACTTGGCACGTGTTGGAACTTGGCAAGTCTTAGCATGTTTGGCATGCGTTGAGATGACTTGGTATGCTTTGGCATGGTTTAATATTAAAGTTATTTGAGATCAATTATTGGAAACTAGATGAGGAGAAATGGAGGAATATTTGGCACTTAGAATGCATTGACACTTGGCACTTGGCACCTAGTGTTGGTGTGCCTAGCATGCCCCTCATGGAAAAGGTAAATTGATGACTTATTAACCCTATTATGTGCTCATTTCCTTGTATTTTAACTTGTTCCTTCCTTTTGTTGCCTTTACAGTCCCTGGCATGCATTGTCACACCCTTGTACATCTTGGAATGCCTTAGCACTTGGCACATCTTAGCTTGTTTGACATGTCTTCGTACTATATGGCACATGTTAGCATGCCCTAGAATTCCCTGACACACCTTGGCAATCATGACCTCACAACTAGAATTAAAGTTTTCCATGAATTGGGAACCTTACATTCACTAGAACACCTTGGCACTCCCTAGTTGTCATGCCCTCTGTTATCCTCCACAATGTCCCACGCTGATGAGGAGATCGACATACGTAACCACAGACCAAGATTTTAGTTTGGTAGCCAGCCCTACCAAACCAAAGAGGGCTCTCTCTATGAAATCATAGCCAAGAGATGACTGGAATGTAAAGGGTTTTAGGCTAGATAGCTAGGCTCAGGTGGATTCTGGAAAATTTAGGGTTTTGTTGTTGGATAAGGGAGAAAAACCAAGTAGCTAGGTTAGAGGATCAAAGGGTTACAACAAAAGAGATATAAAGGAGAAAGGTAGCATTACTTTTGTGATGGATCTTAGGGTTTTTTGGTGTAGTGTAGTGTGTAGAAGAAGCAAAAGGTCTTAATGAGCATGAAACATGAATTCATTAAGGAAGAAAGAAAGTAGCACATGATAATGATTTTTCCATCAAAGAAAAGCTTTATGCAAATAATTTTGTTTTTAAACTGTAAGGAAAATCATTGATGAATGGAAAGAGAAGATGAATATCTTTCATATAAAGCTATAACAAAAAAAAAAAAAACATCACGAACTTACTACACATGAATTCCTAGACAATAGTTGCAAATTGTGTGCTTTGATTTCGAGAAAATGTCCAAGTACAAGCTACAATAGTTCTCTCCTCTAAAATCCAACCTATTCTGTCACTGAGAAACTGATACATAAAGACCAAAACAACATCTCCCCACTCTCAGGGGTCAAATCCATGACTCTAGGAACTGTTCCATGAGGTTTTCTAACCAAACCCTAATGTCTAGGGAAGTTAAAAACAACTTCTACAATTAACTTTGACTCCAACCTCTCTCATAAATGAGGTCAAATTTACATCAAAACAACTTACAAATACTAGCCACCCATTATTTACATTTACTTTTACCCCTCACATTCATCTACTTCACCCTTTTGACTTTTACGAAAGTCAAACTAGGAATTACAAAAAATTACACAATGAAAATTTTACAAACATCTCAGAAATTTACAGGTGTGTAGCAAGCTATTGGAGGCCATCTTTTAGTGTCTTTCTAATGTCCAAATCACGATCTGAAGCTGTTTCTAGATATATGGGAGAGTGTAGATGTCTTTAGAGTATTTGTGCACTCAAAATGACCCATTTGTGGCTGATATATGGCCATTCTCCCAAGGTGCCTCCAGGTGCGCAACGAAATGGAAAAAGAGGGGCAGAAAGGTTATTTTTGCCCTCTTTTTTGCAAATTTCTCAAAAAATGAGCCCCAAACCAGGAAAGTGGGAAAACGGGTTTTGAGAGGGGGTCATGCATTTTAAAAAAATTCCGAGTTTCTATCATTTGGAGCCCTGAGGAAGAAGCGCAGTGTGAGCTCGTTGCGCTCCTAGACAGAAAATTGCCAAAAAATTGCAAGTCTGCACCAAAACACAAAATTTTCTCCAAATCCTCCCAAAAATTTTTCAGAGATGCTTAATGAGGTATTTTATGCAATCATGGATGCATGAGAAAGCAAATATAACTTACCCTTCTCCTCTTGTCTGATTAGGGTTTCCTTGAGTTTTTCCTTCAACTGCTTGATTTTGACCTTGGCAACCTGATTCCTCGTGTAATAATGGATGGCCATTTTATTTTGCAACTTTTTATCCCTATTTGCCTTGTCAAGGAGCTTCTTAAGGTGGAAATTTACTTTTTCAAGCCAAAAATCCCCGTCCTCATTTATTTCCATGGCAATCCTCTCTTCAAATGTTAATTCTTCCATTGGTGGCTTTTGTTCTGTTTCCTTCATGTTGCTCAGTGTCCTCATGGTCCACCACTACCTTTCATTTCATCTCTTGTTTCTTGGCTTTGAATTTCTCTTTCTCCATGACTAGTTGTTTTGCCTTAAGTTGACTGTTTTCTTGCTCAAGGAATGAAATGATGAATTTGGCCCTTTCCAAATTTTCCTTGAGCTCCATGATCTAAGAATCCTTATCTTTGATGACTTGTTGCAGGGTTTGATTCTCATCATGTGCCTCCAAGTCAACTAGGTCAAATTCATGCTCAATGGGCTCCTCATCATGCAAAGAAGCCTCATGATGTGATGGTGATCCCTATTCTGCTGATGTAGTAGGCTTGGCCCATTCCTCAATTTGAGGAGCAAACACAAGGCTTCTGCCTCTCTGATATGTCTTGGTCACCTAAGCACTGGGTGCCTTAGAAACCTCATCATATTTTCTTGATGACCCCACCTCCACGGGTTTTATTGACATGGTTTGGTGCTGGCTTGGTGAAGTGGTTATATGAATTTTCAAGACTGCCTCAATGAAGGTGTCACATGTCATGTTATTCTCTTTCAACTGGTGGAGTATTATAACCTTTATCAGGCTATGGTGAAAGAGGCTGGGATAATGAACTTTGCCTTTCAATTTCACCCTCTAAAACATTTTGGTTAGGCTCCTATACAAGTAGCTGGACAAATTTAGAGACTTGGCAGCTGTAAAGTGCATGAGAAATCTTATGTGGTATTGATATAGCCTAGAAAATATGCCCTCACATGTGAATAAATTCATGACAACCTTCATCAATGGTGCATATCTCTCAAATAAGTATCTGAATGGGAAAACATGTGAGTGAGTTCCTTTGTATTGTGATTTCAAGTAGGGTTGGTACTCTTCTAGGTCTAGGTTCATGCCTTTGAACTAGTTTTTACCATGGTTTGGTATGCCTGTAGCTTGAGAGATGGAATCCACTAAAAACATGAAATCAATCCCATCAATGGTGATATTTTCTTCCTTCAAGGTGAGGGCAAATATACATGTGAGATGCTCGTGGTAACCTACTTTCTCCACTCTTTGACAAAACCCTAAACAATTGACATCTTCAAAGAATTTCATGACTAATGGCGAGGAGGTAATTTCATTGAAATTAGAGGGCTGAAACCTCAGTATCTTCCCCCCTTATTGTACTTCCTCTTCTCTGATGGTGATGAGGCAGGCTCCATACTTCAAACCATAGGTGAAAGGCAAGCAAAAAAAGTGAAATTTGATGTTTTGAGGGAATGAGGTGGTATGATGGACTTAGGAGTTGCCTAAATTTGTAAGGAAATTTAGGAGGGTAGGGGAAGATGTCAGTGAGTAGGGGAAAAATAAATTTTAGGAAATGAGTGAGGGGAGGGGGTAGAAAAGGCTAAAACACATGCCTATCCTAGAAAGAGATAGGGTAGATTAGGGTTTAGAGGAAAATGATAGAAAATGAGGGGATAAGGCTTTGTGACGGATGGAAATGGTGTAACAACTACAAACATAGGTGTAGGGACAAGGAATATAGGGTTTAAGGTAGAAACTCATCATTTGAGGATCAAAACCATGGAAATCAAGTAAACCCTAGAAGAAGAAGTATTTGATCACTTCTTGACATATGGGGCAAAGGAGGGCATGAAAATGATTAAACTTGTTATAGGGTGTAGAGGATGAAATGACTGATGAGGAGCTTTGAAAAATGAATTTTGGTGGTCAAACAACAATTTTGGACAACTCTTCCCTGTGCGCAGCATACTATCCAAGTGCATAGTGAAGGCTCTCTATGCGCAACGAGAGTCAATTTTTTCCAGCGAGGAATATGGAATCACAACTCTTTTCAAAGGAGAGGGAGGATCTCAATGCTAGGATGGTAGACAAGTGCAAATGAGTGTGAATTTGCTCCTCCATGTGCTTTTATAATTTTCTTTTGGTGTCTAAGTGATTAATGAGGTAAGATGGCCCACCTCACCAATTCCCTTTCTTTTTGAGTCTTGTAGCCGTATGACCTCTTCTTGTAACTTTAGAAACTTAGGAACATTACTACATCTAAAAACATAAATTACAATTGAAATCAAGTGTTATTGAACAAATTTACCTATTGCTACTCCTCATTTTCTAGATTTATACATGAAATGATTTATTTTGTGACCTTAACCCCAATGACCTAATCGTGACACTGAGCTAAATGGAGACCATGATGATGTGATTGAAGTGATATTAATGATGTTTTCATGATGATAGACTCAACTGAGTGATGAAAGTGACTGGCATATGAAATTCTTGAGAAAGTGGAAATAGCCCTAGACACACTAGCTAGTGACCAAATTTTTATTTGAAGACTCACTGAAATGAAAATTTTTTGACTTGACACCATAAAAACACCTTGTAAGAGCATATTTGATCATTGGTGACAGACTGAACTGACTGATACTAACACCCTCACAGATAACCTTACTTTTTTTACAACTTGGGAACCTAGCCAATTCATTAGCAAAGCAATATTGTGCCCAACCCAAAGTCTCCCTTTCTCTAAAATTTCTTTGTCCATGCCTTATCACAACCATAGGATTTCCTCCTACAAGTCCTATTCTAAACTTCTCCTAAAACACTTCATCCTTGAGACACCTAGAATTCACTAACACTCCTTGGCACACACTCTTATTTGTTCATTTCCAAGCATTTTGACCTAGTTCTCCCTTGTGTTCCCATGACTCTCCCTAACACTCCTCACCATCCATTGGCACTGTCTTCCATGTGTTAGCACACCTTTTCATTCCTTGGCATGCCCTGATACTCCTTAGCTATCATGCCCTCACAACTACCCTTACTTTTTTTTAGACTTGGTCGGAACCCAACCAAGTCTTGCCCCGACTACAACAACTTAACCAAGTTATAGTTACTACAACTAGACTATGCCTTGTTCACCTAAGAACTTCCTATAACACATCTTAGGCTAATCATGTCCAATCTCAACTCATCCCACTTAATAAGTTACCAATTCAAGGCTCATGTCCAACCATGGCCATAAAACAACTATGAAACACAGTTTACATCTTGACATGCCATAGTACATGGCACGTCTAACAATCCCTTAGCCTAATGTGGCACATGTTAGCATCCCCTACATTTCTTGGCATGCTTTGCACTCCCTAGCACAACCTAGCACTCTCTGACATGCCCTAGCACTCTAGGATGCCTTGGCGCTGCCTAGCATATAACCTTGTCATTCCCTCCTTAGAACACTTGGAACTCGTTGACACTCCCTATCACACACTCTTATCTCTCCATTTCCATGCATTTTGAACTAGTTCTCCCTTGTGCTTTTGTGGCACTCCTTAACATTCACTGGCACACATTGACACACCCTAGCACATGGCACGTCTTGGTATGTTTCCTTGGCACTCTAGCATTCCTTGGCACTACCTAACATATCTTGTCGCTCCCTCCTTACCAAACCTAGAATTCACTAACACTCCCTGTCACACACTCTTATTCATTCATTTCCATGTATTTGAAACTAGTGATCCCTTTTGTTTCCTTGGCACTCCATAACACTCCCTGGCATGCATTGGCACACCCTAGCACCTGGCACATCTTGGCATGTTGCCCTGGCCTCTAGCATGTCTTAGCACTGCCTACCATATCTTGTTACTCCCTTAGTACACCTGTATCTCACTAACACTTCTTTTCACAAACTCTTATTTGTTCATTTGCATGCACTAATTTGACCTAGTGCTCCCTTGTGTTTCCATGGAAATTCCTAACACGTCCTAGCACATGTTGACACACCCTGGCACATGGAACATCTTGGTTGCATGTCGCCCAAGAAATCTAGCACGACTTAGGGCAACCTAGCATACCATGTCACTCTCTCCTTAGCACACTTGGAACTCACTAATACTCCCTGTCACACACTCTTATTCATTCATTTCCATGCATTTTGATCGAGTTCTCTCTTATGTTTCTCTGGCACTCCCTAACACTCCTTAGCACGCATTGGCACACCTTGGCGCTTGGCACATCTTGGTATGCTTCCCTAGCACTCTAGCATGCCTTGGCAACAATGCATATCATACCTTGTCACTTCCTCCTTAGCACACCTGGAACTTGCTGACTGTAATGTTCCAAACTAGCAAAAATAGTGTTATGCAAAGCGGATAATAAAAATAATACCATAAAATTAAATCAAACCATCAGACCACAAAACTGTATGGCATGTGTTAGCACGCCTTTTCATTCCTTAGCATGCCCTGGCACTCCTTAGCTATCATGCCCTCACAACTACCCTTACGTTTTTTGCAACATGGAACCCAACAAAATCCTACCTCAACTATAACAACAACTTACCTATAACAACATCTTGACCAAGTTGAAATTACTACAACTAGACTGATATTTCACCTCCATTCTTGGTGTTTACTGGCGCTTTAAAATATTACATTGCCATTATGATATAATAGGGATTTACATTTGCAATTCCGATCTTTTTGTGCTTCTTTATGTATTGTCCATCCATGCAGTGATTATTTTTCTCCAACTGATAAATTGCTTCTTCCAACAATTAAATAAAAAAAAATATCATTGTAAACATACTAGTCAAGTATAATTGTTTATTACCTTGGAAACTATGTAGGTTCTTGATAAGGATGGTGGATTTATTTCAAAAGGTAACCTAGAAAGTGGCTCGAGCTCGACAGTGGAATTGGGTCTTTAAAATATGGGATGCCCTATCATAGTGGAGAATATGAGTCAACTCTGAGAATTGCTTATAGAGGTCAGTTAATTTCTTAGATTAATAGTGTTTTTATATTGCATTCAATAACTCATTTTTGTTATTTTGAGACATGGTTTAACGTTGTCATGTTATCTTCTATTGGTTTTCACCAATATTCTAGATGCTTTGTGAGGAGCGGGGGCTCATCCTTGAAATAGCTGACATCATTTGAGGCTTGGGGCTTGTGATTTTAAAAGGAGTCATGGAAGCTCACAGTGACAAGATCTGTGCTCGCTTTTTTGTTGAGGTAATTCCATGATTGCAAACAATATAATTAACTCTTAGACCTCTGATTCCATGTAAAGCTTCCTCTTTTATTTGTGTTTGGTTGCTTGAGCAGACCATAGACTTCAAGGATTGGCATTTGGATTTATAATGAGAACAGGGTCTGCAATTTATTTTAAGCCTGTGTGTGTTTCTAGAGTTGGAGAAAAGTGCCAAATGAATAAATTTATGTGGTTTATGCTTAATAACTAACGCTTAGATATTGTTCTTGGGAATCTGATTGTGTAGGGTTGTAGAACATAAGATACTCTAGCTATCAACCTCTATATTTCACCTTATGTTCTCTATGTTCTGGCATATAAATCCTGAAGGCACCACTAGTAGAAAATGAGAAATTAGTGAGTAGGTGACTAAAAAATTTAGTCACCACAACTTTTACAAATGAAATACTACCAAAAATGAGCAATATTAAGTCACCCAACTAAAAGTGACTAATATAAATGACTAATTTAGTCTAGGAACAAAAAAATGACTACCTACCAAGTACTACAATAATATGAATCAATGCTTTATGTTAGTCATTTTAATTGTGTACAATAAGGTACATTTCAATGAAAGTAAATCCACTAGCAACCATGATGAGAAAAAGATCCAAGCCCATACAAATAGCTCACCACCGTCAACATATACATCAATGCAATATCAATAAAAGAGATAAGGTCAATACCATCAATGCAATACACATGCAGGTTGCCATAAACGTAAGACATGTGCCTGTCACCCTCAATAGGATACACAAAAAACACATGGACACCACCATCATCAAAATACACATGCCTATTGCCATCATTGAAAGGTTGTTAAGTTATGTAGGATAATGTGCCTTTGAAGTAGGTCTACGAGGTTGAATTATTGTGAAAAGCACATAAAACATGAGAGAAATCCTTTGATTTTGGTTATAGAAAATGCCTAACAAGAATCTGTGATATTTAGAGGTGTCGTGTCTCTGCTTCTCCCTTTAAATAATTGACTTCCTTTCTTTTCTTTGCAATCCAAAGGCCTTGTGCAATCTATGGGTGGAACCCTACAAGGGTTTGAGGTAGGTGTCATTGAGTTGAGAAGGAGATGATTTCCTCTCGTCATTTTCATTATCAATCTTGTAACTATTTGTATCACCCTTCATTATCAATCTTCAATATCTACATGTAACATTTTGTATCGCCCTCGAATCCAAAAGTGAGAATGAGATCATTGATACCTTTTGAACCTCAATCAATAGTTGATTCACAAAAAAATGTAATCAATAGTAATTTCATGAAGAACTAATATATTGTAAGCATGAATTGAATATAAGCAAGGAAAATAAAATTTTCCCCTTTTAATCTCCCAAAATAAACTTGATATTTAAAAAAAAAACTTAATATTACATGACAAAAATTCCATTTTATGTTTAAATAATGTTTTTTTTAATTAGAAAATTAAAACCCACCATACCAATTATCCAATATAACATAATTAGATTATAAAAACCATTTAATGGTGTCTCACATTCCAAATTTTCGCCACTCTATTTACAAAACCTATGAAAAGAGACTCATGTTCCAAAGCGAGTAAGATGAGGGAGGTGCAAAATAAGGTTTATGTTTGAAATTAATAGATATTCCATTAATTAATTAATGAAAAAGAATGAAAAAGAAAGGAAGAAGTCATTGTTAGAAAATTATATATTATAGAGCAATGGAACACATAAAATATTGCAGAAATATAAACACAGAAAACGCATAAAAAAAGAGAGACACGGATATACGTGGTTCACCTAGTTTGGGTGTCCACGGAGAAACAACCAATCCTTCCTTTTATATTATCCAGCAAACTGAAGAGATACAACCTACAACAGATCCGTTGTAACAGCCTTTTCGCTCTCAATCTCCTCTCTCTTCCTCACTCAGAATCCAGATATCAATAGACACAATACAATTCCATCATATATAGTGAGGGGTTGCCTTCTAGGGCAAAAAACCCTAAATTAAACATAACTTCTACCATCAGATCATTCGCCTAATGAACGACCTAGATTGACTAGAAATTACTATACTTTTACAAGGCAATTTTACATCTATTTTTAGCTTCGGGGGCGCTACCCGCGAACCCCCGCAGGGGGACCGCTAGCCCTCGAACCCTTGCGGGGAGGAAAAGTCCCCCCCACGTGGAGGGATGTACAGTCTTCCTGGGGTATACATCCGGCTGAAACCTTTGAATATAGAAGATAATCAGGGTCCACACCCAACAATCTCCCACATGGAGACTGATTATAGCAACTCCACCGCTGCTTCATTTGCTAGATAGTGAATCCACTTTGGACCTAGCTATTTCTCATCTTATTCATCATACTTTAAGACCAATTGAAACTAAGCAGATTCTCAGTTTCTCCCTGGTTACAACTTTTGTTAACATATCTGCAGGATTTTGGCTAGTGTGTATCTTTTCTAGCTTCATCTGTCCATCCTCCAATGCTGACCGTATGAAATGGTACTTGAAATGTATATGTTTAGTCTTGGAATGAAATGCAGAGTTCTTTGCAAGATGTATGGCACTCTGGATGTCACTGTATAACCTCCCCAACTCTTGCTTCTTACCCAATTCATCCAAAAACCTTTGTAACCAAATCATTTCTTTACTAGCCTCTGTAGCAACAACATACTCTGCCTCTATTGTTGAAAGTGCAACAACACTTTGGATTTTTGAAACCCAACTGACAGTTGTTCCACCTACAGTAAACACATACCCTGTTGTGCTCCTCCTATTATCTCTATCACCTACCATATTTGCATCAACATATCCCTGTAAAGCATTGTTTGAACCACCAAAGCATAATGCTTGATTTGTGGTACCTCTCAAATACCTGAGAATCCACTTCACCGCCATCCAATGTTCTTTTCCTGGATTGTTCATGTACCTGCTTACAACTCTCACTACATGTGCAATATTAGGCCTTGTGCAGACCATTGCATACATTAAGCTTCCAACTGCTGATGCATATGGAAGTTTAGACATATGAGCCATTTCTTCCTGAGTCTTGGGACACGCCTCCTTACTTAATTTGAAATGGCTAGCCAAAAGTATACTAACTGGTTTTTCATTCTGCATATTAAACCTTTTCAACATCTTTTCTATGTACTCACTTTGAGACAATGTTAATTTGCGATTCTTCCTGTCTCTAGTTATTCTCATACCAAGGATTTGTTTTGCAGCACCCAAATCCTTCATTGCAAATGAGTTTTCCATTTTCCTTTTGAGCACATTTATTTCCTGCATGTTAGAACCTACAACAAGCATATCATCTACATACAATAACAATATAATATATCTGCCATCATTTTGCCTTTTGAGATAAACACAATGATCAGAGTGACATCTAGTATAACCTTGTTCAGACATAAACCTGTCAAATTTTAGATACCATTGCCTTGGAGCCTGTTTTAAGCCATACAAGCTCTTCTTCAACCTACACACTAGTTTCTCCTTCCCTTTTACCTCATATCCTTGTGTTGCTACATATATATCTCTTCCTCCAAATCCTCATGGAGAAAGGTTGTCTTTATGTCTAACTGCTCAAGATGCAAATCTTCAACTGCTACTAGACTTAAAATAGTTCTGATTGAAGTCATTTTAACAACAGGAGAAATTATTTCATCAAAATCAATACCTTTCTTCTGTGCAAACCCCCTTCACTTCAAGTCTAGCTTTGTACCTCTGTTTTCCTCCATCTTCTTCCTTCAGCTTGTAAACCCATTTATTCTGCAATGTTTTTTTACCTGCAGGCAACCTGACTAAGTCCCAAGTCTGGTTATGTGCTAAGGAGTCCATCTCTTCTTTCATGGCTTGCTCCCACTTCTTCATGGTTTCTACCTGCACTGCTTCTTCATAACATTCTGGTTCACCAGAATCAGTCAACAATACATAATATAATGAAGGAGAGTATCATTTAGGGGATCTACTTATCCTAGTAGATCTTCTAACACCACTTTCAAGTGTTTGAAGTGCTTATTGCTATTGTGGTTTTTGTTCTGGCTATTGATCATTATGATTTTCAGGCACCATCACTTTTCCTGTGATATCGTCAAGCACTGTGTATTCTCTGTTTTCTTTTTCTTATTTCTTTTCCTACAACTGATTCTTAGACAAGACCTTTTCATTGAATATTACATCTCTGCTCCTAATGATTTTGTGATTTTCATAATCATATAACCGATAACCAAAATCATTAACACCATATCCGATAAAAGGTACATTTCTTTGATTTTGCCTCAAGCTTTGTTCTATTTTCTTTGTTAATGTGGACAAAAGCTTCACAACCAAAAGTCTTTAAAAATGAGTAGTTTACCTTTTTACCTGTCCATGCCTCCTCTGGAATACCACCATCGAAGGAACTTGAAGGCCCTATGTTTATTAGATAAACAACAGTATCTACAGCATCTACCCAAAATTGTAAAGGCAATGCTGCATGCAATCTCATGCACCTTGCACGCTCAACAATTGTCCTGTTCATCCTTTTTGACACACCATTTTCTTGTGGTGTTCCTAGAACTATCTTCTCTCTGCAAATTCCATTCTCTGAACAGTACCTATCAAACTCTTTGCTGCAATATTCACCTCCATTATCTGATCTGAGACACTTCAACCTTTTCCCTGTCTCATTTTCAACCAAAGCTTTCCATTTCTTGAAAGTATCAAATACATCAGATTTATTTTGAATACAATAAATCCAGGCTATTCTGGTTGCATCATCAATAAAAGTAACATAATAATGAGAGCCACCAAGAGATGATACCTGAGCAGGTCCCCATACATCTGTATGCACAAGCTCTAATTTTTCGCTCTTCTTTTCTTTCCCAACTCTAAGGAATTTGACTCTCTTCTGTTTTCCATAAACACAATTCTCACAGAATTTTAAATCAACATGCTTCAAACCTGGCAACAAATTTCTTGAGTGAAGAATCTGCATCTCCTTCTCACTCATGTGCCCGAACCTATGATGCCACAATGCTATATCTTCTCCTTTAGAGGTTAATGCATTAACAAAATTAGAAATACCATTTCATAAATACAATGTACCAACCTTTTCTCCTTTCGCTATTACCAGGGATCCTTTAGTGACCTTCTAGGTTTTATCTGTGAAAGTACTTACGCAACCTTCACCTCCCAACTTCCCTGTTGAAATTAGATTTTTCTTCAGATCTGGAACATGCCTTACCTCCTTCAATAGCCACTGGTTTCCATTTTTGTTTTATGAAAACTGTACCCATTCCAACGATTTTACAGGGTTTATCATCACCCAATCGAACTTGTCCAAAATCTCCTTGAACATAATCATGAAAATGTTTCTTATCAGGTGTGGCATGGAATGAGGCCCCTGAATCTACCACCCAGGCATTAATAATATTTTCTAATGAAAGAATCAAAGCATCTCACAACACACCACCTGTTACATTCGCTTCATGATTAGCTTCTTACTGCGCGTCTCCTTCTTTTCCCTTCCGAGACTTGCAGTATTTCTTCAGGTGTCCTTTCTTCCCGCATTTCCAGCACACTATCCCCAATCTAGACTTGGATCTACCTTTCCTTGATTTACTGCGATATCCTGAGCTCTTTCCTCTTTCCATTTTTCTTCCCCTAGACTCTGCACTCAAAGCATTACCTGATGTCTAACCGGAGCTTTTCCATTGCATTTCCTCGCTAAGGATTGTACCGACAACATCATCAAACTTTAAAGTACTAGATCCAGAGACAGAGTTACTAATGGCCATAACTAAACCATTCCAACTTTCTGGCAATGAGCACATAAATAACAGAGCCGTAACTTCATCATCAAAATTTACCCGTACAGAACTTAACTGACTTGTAACTGTATTAAAATCATTTAAATGGTCTGCAACAAATCCACCTTATGACATCTTCATATTAAATAAACGCTTCATAAGAAATATCTTATTTGAGGCCGAGGGTTTTTCATATAGTTTGGTCAATGCTGACATTAAACCCTATGTTGTCATTTCCTTTGAAATATTAAATGCTTTCGACGCCACTAGTCATAGCCGTATTGTTCCAAGTGCCTTTCTGTCGAGAATATCCCATTCTATGTCTGTCATACTCATCGGCTTCTTTGTATTTCCACTTAATGGTAGGTATAGATCTTTCTGATACAAATAATCTTCCATCTACATCTTCCATAGATGGTAGTTTTGGTCGTCGAATTTTTCGACCCTAAACCTACCATCTTCTGCCATTGCTCCCACTCAAACTAGGAACCCTTCTCTCCTGCGAGTTTATCAGCCAAATAGACCTTCGGCTTCGATACCAGTTGTTAGAAAATTATATATTACAGAGCAATGGAACACATAAAATATTGCAGAAATATAAACACAGAAAACGCATAAAACAAGAGAGACACAGATATACGTGGTTCACCCAGTTTGGGCTACGTCCACGGAGAAACAACCAGTCCTTCCTTCTATATTATCCAGCAAATTGAAGAGATACAACCTACATCAGATCCGTTGTAACACCCTCTTCACTCTCAATCTCCTCTCTCTTCCTCACTCAGAATCCAGATATCAATAGACACAATACAATTCCCTCATATATAGTGAGGGGTTGCCTTCTAGGGAAAAAGACTCTAAATTAAACATAACTTCTATCGTCAGATCATTTGCCTAATGAACGGCCCAATTGACTAGAAATTACTAGACTTTTACAAGGCAATTTTACATCTATTTTTAGCTTCGGGGGCGCTGCCCGGACCCCCCAGTCGGGGGGGATTTACCTTCCCACATGGAGGGGTGTACAGTCTTCCTGGGGTATACATCCGGCTAAAACCTTTGAATACAGAAGATAATCAGGCTCCACACCCAACAGTCGTAAGTAAGAGATTTTTATTTTTTTTATTTTTATGGGTGCATGGATTGGCAAGAAGAGGGAAAAGATGACCAGGAATCACAGGGAGGAATAATTCAAGGTGAAGAATTGTGATGATAGATGGAAAAGAATAAGAGATTTTTTGTTTTCGTGGGTGGGTAGATTGGCAAGAAGAGGGCGAAGACAAGGAATCATGGGGAGGAAGAATTCAAGGTGGCTTTTTTTGGAAATCGATAATAATACTTATCGATCTGTGTATTTGATATGGCATCAGTGCACCAACGAGCTACTGTTTCATAGTTGGCATCTACTGGGAGGTCCTGCCATGGTCAGCCTGGGCATCTATAAATGCAGAAACATTTTCAACCAAGGGAAATTAGAAAGACATCAAAATGTTTTAGGTATGTATTATTTTTTCTTTCAATCTCTGCTCTGCACTATTTTTCCAATTTCTCGAGTTACCAAATATCATTTCTAAACTATATATTCAGCTGAATGTTCAATATATTAAACAAAATGCATGCAATGGACTTGAATTTGGTTAGCCCTTGTTCAATGGTTGTTTATGATTCTGTCAACTCATTTTGACCACACCACCCAAGCCCACCCCAAGGAAAAACCAAAATAAAAAGAAAAAATATAGAAAATAAACATACCCTAAACTTAGTCCCCAGGGTTAGCTCATTTGGTCGAGTCTTAGTCGGTAAAATACCTCTTCTATTGAGAGTTCACAAGTTCAATTCACTCAACACTATCAGGGTCAAGCTTCATGGTTAATCCAACAGGAAGTGAATCCTTTGGGTGGATCTACATGGTACAAATATTCCTTAGATGTAATGGTTACCATTCTCCAAGAACTTTGAACCACATAAACATACCCTAAACTTCAAGTCCATCATCAATTTTCTTGGGATTCGTTTCACTTAATTATTGAAATTGGAATTCTGAAGGGTATGGCATGTAAGATAGAGTGAATAGAGGCAGGAAAAAGAGAAGAAAAGTGATAAATCTCCTCCAAATTGTTAGAATATCTACTTGGTTTCTCTGAAAGTGTCTTCACAACGTACCTTTAGCAGCACACCTTTTGTAACTTTAGATCCAAGATGGTGGAGGGTGCACTAGAAAAAACTCTGAGTGAGGCATATTTGCTTGATGTAGACAGTTGAAAGTCTTTCAATAAGTTATCTACTCTGAGCAAGTTTTATTCCATTTATGGTTTTTCCATAATTAGAATGTGTTTCTTTTCTTAAACTAGCAAAAAAATATTTTATAAGAAGTAAAAAACATATTTGATATATTTGGAAAGTGTTTTTATCACAATTTTCTTGGCATGGTAGCGTACCATATGAATCTAGGGGAGGGTGCATGCATTTGGGGTGCATTTTCTTCTCTAGTGTGATTTTCCATGCAGGTTGGGAACTAGGACAGATTTAGTCCATACTTGATTGTAACTCATGACCCTTTGCTATGATTATAAAAGTAGGGCATGAGAGTGGAGTGAGGTATTCTATTTTTGGGCCTTTCATTGCGTATTTTTCTTTTTTCCTATTTAATGCAATGATAGTTGTAAGTTTGAGTGTTTAAGAGTTGTGTTTGTTTTTCGTGAATCATATGTATTTGTAGATAAATGTATTTTAGCTCTCCTTACCATGGTTTGCAAATTTAACATAGTATGAGAGCACATTTTGAAATCTTCTAGAATTCCATGTATATGGATAGTAGGGCTAACACCTAGGATAGGGAAGTTTTGTTAGAAGTTTCTAAGCATGGGATGTTCAAGATCTATTATGGACCTATGATATTTTACTGAAGGTTGTTGCTTTGTTTTTTTAGCTCTGTGACGTAGGAGTGATAGTGTAACTACCTTTACTCTCAAATATGAAGACTAATTGGAAGGCCCCTCCAATTTTGTTCCTTGTATGTGTCAATTGTAGCTACTTTTGAAGGAGCATGGGAATTAGCATCCTGTCAAGAAGAGGTTGCAACACTAGATTTCTAAAATCTGAGTTGCATGTCTCTAGACTTTTCCAAATTAGAAAGTCTGAGTCAAATTGAAAAGGAGGACAAATTTCAGATGTATGTGAAACCATGACTTCAATCTCATTATTAGTTAACGTTAATTAATGATTCATTTATTTCTCTTATAAGCTCTTTGTTTATGTCATGAAGACCAGGGATGAGGTCTTTGGGAAGTTTAGAGAGTTTAAAGCTTTTGTAGAAAAATCAAACAGGTGAGAAGATTGAAGTGTTGAGATCAGATAATGGAGTATATACTTCCAAAGAGTTTGACACTTTTTGCAGGGAAGTAAGCTACAAAGTAACTACTCTTGCTTAGTTTAAATATACTTAAAATAATTAAAATATAGTTAATTATACTTTAAATACAATTAATGTTTTGTTACAAACATACAATATGTGAATATTTTGTTATTTATTTTTATTTTAAAACTTTAATTGGAAAATGTTGTAAATGTTTTTTTATATAAATTTTTAGATACAAAGTTAAAACAAAACTCTTACACGACAATTAATTAACCACTCCATCTAACCATCCAAACAATGACGTTTAACAATGAGATTATTTGAAATATATAATTTTAATTAATAATATTTATTTTAAATCATTATTCAAACTCTTAGAAAAAATAAAAATTGAGATTAACATGAAGATTAATAAATTTACAATAATAAAATGAAGTATAAATATGTTTTTATTTTAATTATTTGATGTAAATTCATTTTAATTTGGAATTTATTATATATTATATTTATAAAAAATTTATTTTAAATATTTTTTATTATTAAAATTTTTAAATACATTTTATCTAATTTTAAGATCAAAGTCATGCTGACATACATACTCTATCCCTTTCTGGTCATTGTCTACTTTGGTTAAAATTTATTATAACAAATGCGTCCCAATCAATAAGAGTCAGTAGCTTTATATTTGGTGAAAAGCCACTGCATGCATGAAAAGAATGTTGTTCAGACGTTCCAGACTTGACCACCTATCAATCTAATCACAAAGAGTCAGTAGCTTTATATTTGGTGAAAAGCCACTGCATGCATGAAAAGGATGTTGTTCAGACGTTCCAGACTGGACCACCTATCAACTAAAAAGACCGAGAAAAAGTGGAGTACAGTGGTGCGAAAAGTGAGGGTCACTGAGATTTGTACAATCCACCAGAAGATTAATAATTTGATATCATACCGCGGAATAAGGAACACTAAAATCATCTCTCTTCCCGATAATTTTTCAAATGTTTGGTTTTATTTTTTTTGTGTGGGCGTAACTTAGTGTTTAATCTGTTTCTTAGAATAAGATTTAGGAATTTTACTTTAATCTTTAATCATTATTGAATGAATTATTGCATTTGGGAATATTTTTAAATTAAAAGTTAAAGATTTTTTTATTGTCCATGAGGGTGGTTGTAGGTCACTTACATGAGTTAGGGTGGATAGAGTGGCAATGGGAAAACAATGATTTGCTAGGTTGAGGAAGTTCCACTAGATGCAATGTTTACTCTTTGAGCATCTTGCATCATTTTTTTTCTTAGTACTCATTTAACAATGACATAAAGGTTTCTACAATTTGCTCTTGTATTGTTTATAAGTATGACATTTTACCAAATCTTTACTTTGTGGTTATTGCATACATTTCATAGCGATTGTGATGGTTTGAAATTATTATTGTCGCATGTTGTGAATCTCAGTACTTGTAATCGACTAGGTTAAGTGGTCATGTGTAGTTTCTCGTGCTAGTTTGGTCCTTCTATTTGATGTGGGGATTGTTGCAAGGAACATGTACAAGGTATCTTTGGGTTACTAGTTGCATTTTCAAGTGTTATGATTTAGGATTTAGGTTCCTTTTGGGGTTACTATTTTTCTCAAATTTGTTGTAGGCCACGTTCTTTGCAAGTTTACCAGTCAAAGGAGGAAACCAAAATCAAAATAACTTAGAAGAATATCATACACAACTTACTAAAGTTATAACTCTATCACATGAATTGATTTCTTATTGATTGAATTTCTTTAGGATACATGATTAAATAGATCCAAGAGACTATTGGAGATTCCTCTATAAGTATGATGGAGAATTCTCTAGAAATATCTTTATAGTGCTAGATTTTCTTCTAAATTTAATCTCTACTAGAAACTATTAGAAACATTTCTAAACAGTCGGAATAATTAATACATTCCAACACTCCCATTTAATTTATACCACTACTTCATACTAGGCTAAGTCTCAACTAGGCTTACAATACTTGAGATTAAGTCAAAAACTACTTTTAATTCTACATGATGGTGCAAGTTGTCCTCAGCTCTAAGTTTTATAAGCTCTTTTCCCTTTCACTCCAAACATTATATTCTTCCTACTTTTTCTTGTTCGTTATATTCGTCTTCTTCTTCAATATTTTTTTTATCATCATGTCATTTTTATCTACTTCTTCTACATCTACGTGTACATTATTGATGCTAATTGACCTTTATATAAACATCTTTGAGATAAAACACATCATTTTCCTTTTCCTTCATCTTCTCTTCTACTAATGCAACAAATCTAATGGTTTCCTTCATTTTTTGTATTCCTTATTTTGTTGTAGTTAAAATACTTTTCCATACATACTTTCACCATTATCAAACTTGGGCTTTCCATGCAGTTCTTCAAGAAAAACTAATGTAACCTCATAATCAAATTTAATGTTCACCACTATGTTTTTTCTCATCTATTGTTGTTGCTACAAAGGTGGTTTCAATTCCACCATATTCAACTTCAATTTCATCTTCCAGACATGTGTATGAATAGTGGGCTTCACTTTTTGCATCATGTTGATACTCTATGTCTTCCACAAATTTTCATTTTTCTTCTCTATATCATTTAGGCCAATTGTAGTCTCCATGATATCTTGTATACCTTCTTTTTCTTCAAAAATTTCTTCAACAATTTATCCAATTACTGTTGCAAATACTAGGGGGGTGAATCAGTATTTCTTTTCAATTGTTATTTTTACTAGTTAAATCATTTATATATAGAACACAAAATGAACAACATGAATAAGTTCTTTTATTAATATAGTCTTTACAATAAATCAAGTATAATGTATATAGGGCTCCAACGAGTTGCCAAGCACCAACTTGGATTTTTTGTGAGTTTCCAACCTCCAAGGCACCAACACTGTCTTGTTAAGGCACCAACCTTGGATTTAGGGGCACCAACTCCAAGGACACCAATCCTTGCAATTCTGAGGCACCAACCCCAAGGGCTCCAACCCCCTGTTATATATTGTCTAGATATGTTTGGTAGTAATTCTCTGCTCCCAACATCTTCTTCACTGAATTCTGTCTATCTACACCTTCACTGCTACATCAATGATAGCCTGTCTTCATATGAAGGAGTCTTCACAACTCTGCAAAGTTACCTCATGATGATTTCAAATAGGCATCATGATCTCCAATAATGTTTCCAAGATTTGTTGAAGCTTTCCAACAAGATATCTGCGCTAAGCCTCAATGTATGCACAAAAACAATTCTCTGTTTTCAAGCCTCTATTCTTATTGTCGTAGTAACTGCTTTAGGAGTGATTGTCGTGATATCTTACTTCCAAGGAACAAACTCACAAGTACTTCAACGTTGATGTTGTCTACTGCTCCCTTCAACTGATGACTGATGAAATCTTACTTGGCTGGTTCGAGGTCAAACAGATCTTCGTCTTCCGCTGGCCGTTCGGCTTCCTCTATGCTCACTCAACCTTCGGCTTCCTTCTTCTTCTGCTGAACCTTTCGGCTTTCTTCTTCACTCGCTCGACCTTCGGCTTCCACTTTTGTCCTGCTGGACCTTCAACTTCCTTTTGTCTTGCTGGACCTTCGGCTTCCTTCTTCGCTCAGCCTTCGACTTCTACTACACCTTCTGTGTTTGCCAGACCTTCGGCTTCTACTGCACCTTCTGCATCTGCCAGACCTTTGGCTTCCTCTGTTTCTTCTGCGTCTGCCAGACCTTCGGCTTCCTCTGTTTCTTCCAGTACACACATTGTGAACTTTCCTTGTTCTCTGTTATAGATGCCTGATACACCTGACTTTTGGCTTCCTTTTTTGCTGGACCTTTCGGCTTCTCGACCTTCGACTTCTCGATCTTCAGCTTCCTCTGTCTCTTCGAGTTCACCAATACTCAAAAGACACGTTCATTGGAAGAGAGGTCGAATTACAATAGATGTTGCATATTAAAATTATATCAGAGAGGCCCCTTTTTTTTAATATTCATACAATAGACTCATTATTTATGAAGGATTTCATAGGAGAGACCATACCCAATGAGGTCCCACATCCACGTCATCAATCGCAATCGCAACTTTCGGAGGTCTTGCAATCGCAACTCTTAACATCACTGATGTAACATGGCCGATATTCATACTGTCAATGAAATGGATACGACATAATATTAAATAGTTGTCAATAGATCCGTCGGGTCCATAGCTCCATCGCAATCGGTGGTCTATCGGGTCCACAAGTCTTATCGCAATCGCAAGTTTGCGGAACTTTGCCTGGCACATGGATTAAAAATGTCCTTATCCCTCTCAGTTGACCGTGATCTAATGGTTGATTATGAGATCGACGGCTAGGATTGAGTGCGGGATTTCAGCCATGATCAAGGAAGTATGTACTTTCCTACCCCTGCTCTTCCGATAGTTATTGCTCCTGTGACTTCTCTTCACTCTTCTGCTCTTCCGATAGTTTTCTTCTTTACTCAGTTATTGTTGTTGCTCTGCTGGGTCTACTGCATCATTTGTTGTTCAATTGACCTCCTGCGTCATTTTCTATTCAATTGTTGTTCAAATGACCTCCTGCATCATTTGCTGTTCAATTGCTATTCAATTGATCTCCTGCGTCATTTGTTGTTCAATTGACCTCCTGTTGTTCAATCCACTCGGGTCCTCCATCTCATCATATCATCATATATCAAACTTTCATCACTATGAGCATTATGATCAATGGGCATCAATGGGCAATTATGTATCAAAGAATTTTCCATCATAAACACTGCTATATTGACATCAATGACATATATGATATCAAAATATTTTGTTTCTTATGTTATTGTTAGGTGAATTTATTAACTTTAAATTCACAACATAAATATGTCAATCTGGGAATGTAAGCTTCCAAGCCTTACATTATATGTGCCAAAGTATGGGCACTAATGGTTCTATTATCCAAGCACTAATGGCTCTAGTATCCAAGCACTGCAATGATAATTCTATCATGTATCATAGGTTTGGTCCCTAGATAGCTAAGTCATCTCTAGACAATAGACTTAGCAACAACTTTTGCAAAAATAGCGAAGTTCCTATCGGTTGTCTTTAGATCTTGTCTTCAATAGATCTTACCTCTACACTTCACAACATGATCAAAAGGAATATTACGAGGGGATTGTAATTAACTAGTTATCTATTGCAACCTTTTCACATGTCACAGTGTAATAAATAACCACTTATCATTAGACATCAACCAAATATGTAAAGATACATTACACTTAGTTTTTTTCAGTAGATAACTTTATTAATCTAATAATTTGATGAAAAACCCCAAGCTATTGGGATCATTGGATTCTTATTGTAGGGCCCTTTCCCTTGAGAATTGTAGTATTTCACATTAAGAGATAGAGTATGTTCCGACCACCTTGAAAGACTGCAATGCTTCAAAGATGTCCTTCTGTGATCGACTTCTCTCCAGCAAACTTGAACACAATCTCGAACATGAAAAAGGAATCAGGTGATCAAAGAAAATTGTATATTACTAACTATAGTTAGTGTTGATAGTATTAGACTCATGAAATTATGTTCATAACACAGTTGTTTAGAAATCAATCAAACCCAAATTCACCCATGAGAGCCTGCTGCATACATAGAAGCATATCATATATCATCAAATAATTGTAATTTGAAGCAGAACAGAGTTATATGCTAAGTTTTGGTTGCTACAACAGAAATCTCTGTGTCATATATAAACCATAGTTACCAAATTTGATCTGTCTTCTAAAAAAATTCAATGATATCATTGAGTTCGTGACTTAGATATAAACCATAGCTACCAAATTCGATCCTACTGCGAAAAGAAAAGAAAATTCGATGGTACGATTGGGTTCGTGAATTAGTTAGTCAATTCGAAGTTCGGTACACGGGATATCTTCCACAACAGATTTTTTCCTAGCTCATGAAATGGCGTGCGGCTAAGTTAATAAATAATAGTGCTTGGTTTTTTTACAATGAGATTTTCTACAGAAAAGTCCTCAGAGGGTTTAATGAAATATGTGAGGTAATATAGGTGAATATAATACTTTATTCGAGAGCAGGCATTTCCAAAGCAGAGTAAGAACGACTTGTTTTATAACATTAGAATTTATTAAATTCAAATGGAAATATTTAATATATATATATATATATATATAGATTTTTTTAGTAAGTATAAAATTATAAAGTATAATATTTAGTATTAAACAAAATAATAAAGGTTGTTATTAATTGTTATAAATTAGAGTTTGGTTAATTTTGATAATGTGAATTTAGATGATTCATTATAATGTGAAGTTTATTTGGAGATTTAGTTTATAATGTAAGTAGGTATATATATATATATAAATTCTCACAATCTGTTATTTTAAAAATATAGTTATACTTGAAACAATTTTTAAGTTAATGAGTTTTTGAGATTTACAATGCTATAATAAACAAAAAAATTTTAAATATTGTAAGAATAATATATTTGAATATTAATAAGAATTATATTTTTGATTGTTTAAAAATCTAATATTGATAAGTCATGATATTGGTTATATATATATAATAATTTAATACAAAATTATAATTTAGTTAATTTTTATGTTTTTTTTAATCATATAAAATGTATTTTATGTAAATATTTACCAACCATTTAATTTATATGGCTAAGCTCGTATATTTTAGTCTATCTGTAATGTCTTGAGGTTTATGCCATTCAATAATGAAAAACAAAAAGAATTAAATAACGAAAAGGGATTCTTAATAAATATGTTATCTTTCAATAGTTTTAAAACGTTCAAAATACAATTTGAGTAAGCAAAGAAAATCCTAGTTAGTTCTTTTCTCAAACTACATTTTTGGTGGAGAATTCTATATTCTTCCAAATTTTGCTAGCAAATATTTTGAAAAGAGTATTGTTTAACTATTTTATGTTTCGGAGTTTTTGGTCAGATTTAGATGAAACAATGTTTTGTTATATTTAATGATTTGGGAGTACTCTCAAGAATATTTTAGAATGTTTTGTAGTGTAAGTTGTCTTATCTCTATTATTAAAGGAAAACTACACCATTTATAATTACTTGCAAATAAATCTTAGGCCATTAGTCTAATTTTTTATGTCCAGAAAAAATAACTTAAATAAATTAAATATAAAAACAAAATTAGTATAAATATATAATAACTAAATCTTGAAGGTTGTTTTATTATTTATTCACATTTATACTATTTTCTTATTTTTTTCCAATTTAATTTTTTAATATATATTAATTATTATTTTTTCACATTTATATTATTTTCTTATTTTTTCCAATTTAATTTCTTAATATATATTAATATATATTAATAATAAATATTCAGTTATATTTTTAGCATATTATATTCTAATAATTTATATCTTACTATTGTGGGTGTTTTACTTACTATCTTTTTGCTATTCTAGTCTTAATTTTAGTTTCACATTATAAGTGTATCTCATATCCCGAATCATATTTTATTATTAATTCATATCTAAATTTTAATCATCTTTTATTATTAATTCGCATGTCATATAGTTTGATTTTTAAAATTAGTTATTTTAGCTTTTAGTTTTTATTTAATTTCATAATAATTTTTTGTTTTTATTTTTTATTATCATTTTAATTTTATTTAAAAAATTGAAACTTCTAGTTTACAAAAATTTAAATACTATTAAAATCTACATGTATCTACATGTTTAAATGAGTAGATCCTGAAAATAAAGAGTTTGTCAATGAGCATTGAATAAGCCCGATTGCATCTGTCTATCTGGATTTTGGCAAGTCAGTGATCCGACTGTAACCATATACAACTCCAGTTCATTTAATGCCTATTGGCAAGCCACACATTTGTTGCATAGTCTGTCAATAGGCATTAAATGAACAACGGGATATATACACTTTAGATTTTGATAAACCAATTATCCAAAAATAAACATATACACCGCACTCATTTAATACCCACAGACAAACCACATATTTGTTACCATAAATAAATAGATTGTTAAAGTGGTTTACTGCTAATTATGAACCAAAGTTGGAATCTTGGATGATTTCAATATACTATTTCTTTTCCTTACTTATTTCTTTGCTAAATTGGTGACCTGGGCAGGGAATCTCTGACAGGCCGGCTCAGGCATTCAACGACGCTGCCAATTGTCTGTTAAGGTACACATCTAATTTGAGCCTTTTGATCAGTAAAGTTCAGTATATCGGCAGAAACCAAAGACAAGCGCATGCTTCCAAAGTGGTCCATTCAAGCATCTGACAACTCTGCTTTTCTTGAGAGTTAGCAGCACTTTCATGGCCTCAAGATTAGGGAAGTTGTATGAACAAATGCATCACAATGTAATTCCGAATTGTCTAGTCTAACTACATTCCGAATTGTCTAGTCTAATGAGGCAGAGGAGTTGTTCAGAAAGTTATGGAAATTCCGGTTATATTTAAAGAAAATTTGGCAAGGATATTTGTAAATATATGTTCTAATTGTTAAACTTCAAAATTTTAGGTGTCATAGCCGTTTTTGATGGTGCTGAATTCACTTCCACCATCAAAAATACGATTCAAACACTACCTCTATAAGTTTTTTTGAATTTTTTTTTATCAAGATTCCGACCACTTTTGACTGACCAAACAATTTCTCCGCCTCATTAGACGACTCCATACCGAACAATCAATTGCATTACATTATGTAGAAAGACAGTGCATGAAAAGGATGTTCTTCGGTACCATCATCCATCAACAAAAAGAAGCCATAAAAAGGGGAGTGCGGCTGTGCCCAAAAGTGTGGGTCACTGGAATTGTACAGTCCCTAGAAAGTTGATAATTTGGAAGTACTCTATTTCATAGTTAAATTCCGCTCAAGTATTTTTAAAATTGGTAATTTGGCAGTACTCTATTTCATAGTTAAATTCCGCTTAAGTATTTTTAAAATTGGTTACACGAACTTATTCAAACGTATTATTTTTCAAAATTTCAAAATTATAAAGAAATAAAAAATATTCATCTCTCCTGTCTAAGATATTATAAACATATTTTGTATCATCCTGAAATAATGGGAAACTAAATCTATCAATTGATTAATATAAGAAAATAAAATATAATAATATTAATAAAAAATTTGAAAACTAAAATTTAATATAAAAAATAAAACTTTGCATATTAAAAATAAACTTCAAATAATCTCTAAATATTAAAAAAATATATCTTAAACATCAAACAAGAGATACTATTAAATTTATTTAACAACAATAAAATTATATAACTATCTTATTTAAATTTATTTTTTAACAATAATCCGAATAGAAATCAGTAAAATAACAAATTTGATAGTAAATCATTAAAAATGGATCTGCTAATCAAATCTCCCAATTAATGCTCACCCTTTGAGAGTGGATAGGTGCTTGGCAATCACTTTCGCTCCCCAAAATAAATCCGTGAGCTGTAAATGACTTTTAGGCTTTGCCAATATTTTTAACACAACATTTGGTTCACCTAATATTGTCTTATTGTATTAAAATTATTATGGAATTGAATTAATTAATTTTTTTTATTTTTGGGTTGTGTGAGTAGCTATATTTTATTTGTTTTAAGTTTCTGAAGTTGTTTAACTGGTTTAATTTATTAGTATTAGTTAAAAATTTATTAAAATTACAAGTTTGATTTGTGAACTTTCTCTATATTATCAAAAACTCATTTTAAACCATAAAAATTATAAACAAAAAACTCCAAAAAAAATTATAATAACTAACCAATCAATCATATCAATCATACTCGGAGAAAAATATCACTAAAACCCTCCCTATTCCCAATGACTTTTCGCAGAATGCTTGGTTTAATTTCAATTTGGTTCTCATATCGCAGTTTTGCCAGCTCTTATTTATGGTTTAATGTAGTGTAGCAGAACTTTGGGCTTTTGGCATTTTCTTTTTATATTTAATTGTAATATTTAGAATTTGGTTTTTTTTTTTTTTGTAAGCTAAGACGATACTCTACTTTCCATTACTGCAATCAAAAGATATTACAAAGTTGGACATGTCTCCACCCGCCCTTAAGGGAAACCGGGCTTCGTAACCATCTAAAGTTTTTCAAAGCCATCCAAAAAAAGTATATCACCAACCTATCTATCCACGCTAAATATGCATCTATCCGTACTGAAGGTAAAGTGTTTTCCTTTTGAAACATTAACATCTATATTTCTAAAACAACAAAACAACAGTATATATAAAAACCTCCAATCTGCAGCTGCATCTTCTACTGATTCGGTGCATCTGTCTTTGGTTCTTTCTCGACCTTGACGCCCAAGCCGCCCGCTTGAAGCATCTGCATGATATCATCCATCTTTCTGTCTTGCATCAATAGAGTCACTTGAATATTTTTCAATTCCCTTTTCATGGTTGGAATGCCTTGAATCAGTTCAGCCATTTCTAGAGCCACCTGTTCCATAGCTTTAGCCAATAAACGCTTCATGCCCCAATAAACATGTAAAGATTGTTTATATAAGGACATTCGTCCTCTCGTATGTCCGGGATCAGGGAGAAATTGCTCCCAATCCTCCATCTCAGGATCTGAATTCTCCTGCATAGCTTCTTCCTCCAAATGCTCTATAATCCTTCTGATATTGGGATTTGTATCAAGAACATATGCTGCCTCTGCTTCCTGTAATCTCCTCCGCATGTCTTTCTTCCCTCTCTTTCTTCCTCTTACCTCACTAGCTGCTCCCTCCTCCACTTCCGAGCGCACATTTCGATTCCCACGGCTGCCTCGTCCTACAGGTCTCCCTCTCCCTCTTTGATTCGCTCTTCCTCGCGCTCCCCTACCCCGGCCGCGTCTCTCCACCTCCACTTCCTCGTCTTGTTCCTGATCCTCACTCTCCTCCGCTCGGTCCCCCGATTCCATCTCGTGGGCCTTCCCCATACCCGCTTTTCCTTTGACGCCTCGTTGAAGCTCCTCGTCTGCAAAGTAATTACGAATGTCGAATTCTTCGTCCGAGTCATCCTGTATAGTAAAATAGACCCTCTGCATAGCTTCCTCAACCGTGCTCTTGCCTTTTTCCGCTGGAGTTGCTGTCTTACTCCTCGTCCACCTTCCTGCTCCCCTGTCCTGGTGTTCCGCCATCTTACAGTCCTTCTGCTGCTGCAATTCCTCTCTACACTTCCTCGCTCTGCGTTGCTGCGTTTCTAGATTCGTCTTTGGTTTTGGTCGATTACATGCAAGCCTTGAATTATCGTTATGCTGCCACCTTGCCGTCTTGAAACTGCGCTGCAGCCTGTCATTATCATAAATGCTCATTCCATATACTCTTCCATGATAGGAAACTAGTACCAACTCGCTGACGTAGCCACCGCTTCTCCTCGGTACCTTGCCCAATTTCCGTCTTGGGATGGTCGAACTTCCCGTGGGTTGATTGCTGCCAACCTTCATGACTTTAATCCCATAATCTTGAACCTGCAAACGCTGTGATCGCGCATTGAATACTCTGTCCTTCCCCCTCCTCGCTATAATCCGGAGGCTCCTAATTATTCCTTCCCTGTGCGGTCGCATCATCATAATCCTGATTTAATATAGTTTTTAACTCATTCCACCTTGGTTCATCTTGTAATGATGTCCAACTGCAATCTACGCTTCTGTTCGGCCCTCCACTACCCCAATTAGCCAATAGATCGGCGGCACGGTTACCATTTCTCAGTACATGGTTTGTGGTTGTATACTCAATCCTACTCAGCATCTGCTCAATATCCTGTAGGATCCCTGCTGTCCGCCAACTCTTCGACACATGTTCCCAGCTCTTCCCATCCCTTAATTTCTTCAACATATCGATCGTAATTTGTGAGTCGCCTTCGATTTCTAGACTCCTATAACCGTTCCTAACTGCTATCCGGAGTCCGTGGTAAACTGCCCATAATTCCGCTTCGTTGTTCGTCATTTCCCCTCCGCCTTCAGCATAAATCCACCTCGTATTACCACTGCTATCTCTGAAAAGACCCCCTGAACCTGCTTGTCCCGGGTTACCCTTTGAGGCCCCGTCGAAGTTTAATTTAATGCACCGCTCCCCAGGCATCCTATAATGATTGGGGCTCGGCAGTTCATTTCTTATCTTCCGCTCCGTATTAGGATAAATCAACTGAAATTCCATGTTTAATTTGGAGACTATCCTCTGTTCCTCCTCGTTCAATCTCCAATCCTCTTCATCCCATACTTCTGATAAAACCGTTTCTTTAAGCGATCGACAGATTTCATCCCAAAGTCTCGACTCATGCCAACTATTATCCCTAAAGATTCGTCGATTTCGCTCTTTCCAAATCGCCCAAACGACAAAACCAAGCGCTAGACTCCATATTCTTCTTACAACTTTGCTTTGGAAATTCCCTTTTCCCCACTGAAACAGAGTATTCCTGATGCTACCGGGATCCCTCTTCGTCATACCAAAGAGCACTCTAATTTCCTCCCATATACTCTTAGTATATATACAGTTATTCAACAGATGCTCCTGAGTTTCGAATTCCTTAGTGCATAGACTACATCTTGATGGTCCAATCATTCCTCGTTTCTGCATATTATCCCAAGTTAGGATCCTTCCTCTGCATACCAGCCATACAAAGCATGTAACTTTAGGCCACCATTTGCCTTCCCAAATCTTTTTCCATCCTATTGGTTCCTCCTCTCTGTCCTCCTTCGTTACCCAATAATAGGCTTCTTTGACTGTAAACATACCCACCATCGCTTTACCCCATCTAAGGATATCCTCACCTTCTCGGACCTTAATTTTCCTTGATTCTATTTCTCTGTCATACAATTGCCTAGCCGCCTGGCCTATGTTGTCAACCCATTCATCCGGTGTTTTCCAAACTCTCCATATATCGTTTAATTCGGCTCTTTTCCAATAATCTCTTACATATTTCATTCCCACTCGTTGCGCTGTTTGTTTAACTTCTTGGAGAGTTTGTATCCTATCCAAAATACCCCGCTGTTGCCAACTTTCCTCCCAAAAACTTGCTGTGTTTCCTGCACGGATTTCCCAGAAGGCATAGTCCCTAACTAGCGCCCTATTTCTGCTCGCAAAATCCCAAATCTGTGAACCTCTTGGGGTTTCTTCTATTCTTAAGCGTCCTTCAGTAGTATCGGGCATGCCATATTTGTGGGACCAAATTCTTTTCCATACATCATTTCCTCCCTGGACCCATCGCCACCATAATTTCGCCCCTAAAGTCTTATTTACAATTTCAGGATCTCGTACTCCCAGACCTCCTTCCTCTTTCCGCATAATTACATTCTTCCATGAAACCAGAGTCCATTTCTTCTGCTGCTTGGGACCGCCCCATAAAAATTTTCCAAAGATTTCTCTCATTTTGGCAAAAACTCCTTTGGGAGCAGCCATAATAGACAGGTGATATATGGGGATAGATAATAAGACCGATTTTAATAAAACAATTCTACTTGCTAAATTCAACAATCTGAATGACCAACTGTCTAATCTTTTCCTGACTCGTTCCAACAGATTTTGCCAATTTTTAATCCGATTAGGGTTTATATCCAATTGGATACCCAAATACTTCGTAGGTAACTCCCCCTTCCTAAAACCTAGAACTCTGGTTAAATGGGTTTTGATAGATTCATGCGAATTAAATATGAAAGTACAAGATTTATCGTTATTAATCTCCATACCTGATGCGCTCTTGAAGACTTCTAAGATCCTCTTGAAATTCCTCACCTCCTTTAGCGACGCTTCTCCAAATAACATCAAATCATCAACAAACTGTTGATGTGTGATAGTCAAATTATTCCCCCACAACCTTATGCCCCTGATTCTCCTTTCACTAACTTCCTTTTTGATTTTCCTACTTAATCCTTCCATAGCCAAGATAAACAAAAACGGAGAAATTGGGTCCCCCTGCCTAATTCCCCTGCTGGCATTAAACGGGTCTGTAGGAATACCATTAACCAAAATTGAAAAATTTGGAGTAGAGATCATACTAATAATCCATGCTATCCACCTTCTCTCAAAACCGTAGGCTTCCAAAACCGCTCTGAGATAGTCCCAATTCAGTCTGTCATAGGCCTTGGATAAATCCAACTTCATCAGCATCCCTTTAGATTCAAGATTTTATTGTAATTTTTTGGATTTTTTGGATTTATTTTTTTTTATTGTAATATTTAGAATTTATTAGATTTAGTATTTTTTTAATAGCATTAAATTTATTATATATTAAAAATAGATTTACACTGTAATATAATATGATCTAAAATTGAAATATTAGAAAGCTAAAAATATTATCTGTTTTGTTATTTTTAAATATTTTAAAAAAATTTAGATTATCATTTCAATAAGGAATTTTTCTAATTAAATCTTCAGATTATCATTCCAATAAGGAACTTCTCTATTCATTGGATTTTCTGAAAAATTGTCAAATACTGAAATATTTGAATTCCCTTCTCAAACTCGTATTGCTTCACAATTCTATAATCATCCAACTTCCAGCCATAAGAACCATAAAAACAATTGCGAGAAGTATTACAATGGGTTACAATGTTATCTTACTCCAATAAATGGGACACCCTTCATTTCTAAATTCTATCCTCCTTTTGCATATACCTTTGGTTATGTTGGACAATTGGCATTGTCTATCTGGCTAGTGGCAATAAGTGTGTTGACATTTTTGTCAATAGTCATGCTCGGAGATCAAGTTGGGTGATTGGCATGTCTGGCTAGTGGTAATAAGTGTGTTGGCATTTATGTCAATAGTCATGCTCGGAGATCAAGTTGGGCGATTGACATTTCCTGACAATTAGAAAGTGTGTTGGCATTGATTTCCACTAGGCTAGATGTGATAGCATCAGATGCTAGCATTGATGTGCTTTGTGTATCAAGCTCAGGGGAAGTCTTATGGTTATTGCAGTCTCGGGTAGAGAATCACCATAGTACTAGGCCTACTGGAGAAGCCATAAAATGATGACTATGGTGGTTGGGAGTCCCAGACTTTGGAGGAGATTCTGCCTCAAGAGATCAACTCATATACTTTTGGACTTAACATAGTTGGTTAGTGCTCGGAAAGAGCTTTCCAATTATATGTGGAAGTCCATAAATGGGTCTAAGAATAAGAATTTATTGATAGTCGAGGTAAGGATCTTGAAGTCCTTAGGAGAAAGATGAATTTCAGAGTCTCAGTTAATTGAAAATAGGCTGAATTTTGGATCCCTAATTTAGGAACTTTGGGACCGCACAGAATCGAAGGCTCGAGATGTCGGAAGGGCTGAATATCGGGTAGCAGGCAGAATATCGGAACCCCGAATTTTAGAATGTTAGAATATTGAAAGGTCGGCATATCAGAACCTCAAAGATTTGAAACTTTAGGTTTTCGGAACCTCATAACTTCTGGAAAATTCATTTCTTTGAAAAGTGTCAGGGGTGTGGAGGAGCATGAATTACAAAGGAATTCGTTTGCAAAACTAAGGATTGAGGGACCCTTTCTCTGTCCTTGGACAAGACACATAGCAGTAGAGGATTGGACCTCTGTAACTGACGGTGGAAGATGACATGAGCATGACGTAGTTGTATAGAGGACACGTGGCAGTCATATTCAACATTATTAGGTGGCGTAATGGGGCAAATCCTGGTGACACATATCACCACTAAGGAAATGCCATGTGGGGATGATGATGTGAGCATGATGTCACCTTGAGGGCATATTGGAGGTCAAAGATTTCATAACTCCTCTGTAATTGCATTGAGAAAATTCCCGATATAGGGAGCTCTAGTGTGTTGGCACTTGATTGTGGAGACCCAAATAACCAAGGGCGTAGAGAAGAGATTAACACCTAAGTGTTATGGTGACGCCACATGGGAAGTATTTCGGAGGTCAAGATTTCATAACTCTGTTGTAATTGCTTTTTGAAAAAGTTTCGATACCAGAGAGCTTTGATGTGTTAGAGTTTGGTCGTGGAGCCCAAAAGAACCATGGGCAAAGAGAAAGAACACGAGGAGATAGGCCCCTGACAGGTTCCTGAAGGGCTTAGTGCCTAAGTTCTATGTCGTCGGTCACAACACACCGTCCTATGGTGGAAATGCGATAAGGGGTGAAGAAAAATGGGCTAAAGGCCAAATCGGAATCCCTAGATTGCATAATGTCCAACCTTAATAAAGTTACGATATGAGGGGCTCCAAATCCCAATATAGAGGTGTATGAAGTCGTCAGTCACGACACCTGGCCTTATGGTGTAAAACAATAAGGGGCGGAGAAAAAGGGGCTAAAGGCCAATCCGAATCTTGTGTTTTCGTAACATCTCCTTAATAAAAGTTACGATATGTGGAGCTCGAAGGATGAATGGGTCGGAAACTTAGAGTAACTGTGCGCAGAAGGTTTGGTCAATGGAGTTAATGGTGACTGTTATAGGCAGGACATAAAGAGAAAGATCGTTGGGTCAAGACAATAAGGACCAGGATTATGCAGGATTATTTAAATGGAGTCTGTCAGTGATTTGAGACAATTCATCCATGATCATGTGTTCATGCTACAAGGAATTAAATGAAGAACAGAGCCTCAAAACAAAATATTTGATTACACAGAGGAGAGCCTTGTTGGAGTGTGCAGGATTGACTAAGATTTAATTCTCGGCATGGAGAAACACACAGAGACCCATTCTCCAAATTACTAGTACTACAACCACATTTGGTGAGTGACTGATGCCCATTCTCATGTTTAATGCAGTAATAGAATTCAAGCAAGAGATGCAATAGCAGGAAGATGTGCCATGTAGAGGTATACTCTGATAGTGTGAATGGTATAGTGATGGCTAATAGAGATAGTGGAGCAGTGAAACAAAACCTAGGATTGCAGTTGAGAAATCAGGGGGCAAGAAACATTGTTTCTAGTGAGTTGTATGGGGAGATAAGGTTGTGTGTACACTACTGTGTGAGGCCAAGTGAGCTTGTTCTGCAGATGGGAGGCCGAGAGTGCCTATGCAGGGGAAAGAGACCACGAGAGAGTGTGTGTTACTATGCGAAAGACCGAAAGTGCCATAGAAGAAGGAAAAGAGCTGAGTGTATGCTCCCGAGAGAAGAGGAATGAGAACAGTGGGCTACTCTAGAGTGAGCAGATAATAATAGATTGTTGCGTGGGATGTGTGTTTGTGACTATTATTGAGCATAACAATGGGCTTCTACAGAATGTGCAAAGAACAGAGTGTTCAGTGGGCCAAAGGGCTACTAAAGAGAACATAATTGAAAATAGGTAGAGAGGATACCAATTACAGTGAGCAATAAGTTTTCTTTTGAGTGTGGATTGGAGCCTGCATATAGGAATTTCATGCTTCCATCTCTAGTGCATGTCAGAGAAATATTGGGGATTGGTGCCTCCTGCAAGTTGGTGCTTGCATAAATCCAAGGAGCTACAAGTTGGTGCTTGCATAAATACAAGGAGCTACAAGTTGGTGCTTGCAAAAAATCCATCAAGTTGGTGCTTCACATGGTGCTTTTGATAGGATGATCAAGTGTCTACAAAAAGAGGGAATTGGTGCTTCATGCTAGTAGGTGCTAGTAAAAATTCAAATGGATTTGATGCTTCCTATGAGTGGTGACTCATAAAAATATTGATGTAATATAGTAGGTTCTCTTATTTTTACATCAATACCAACAACAAAATTTGGTGTCTTTTTCATGAAAGGGTTTCCACGTAAAACCTTCATGTCTCATCTGTTTATTGCTCATGATATGTGTATGCTTGTATTAGTTGATATGGATGTTGTTATGGTTTTTTAATGGTTTCTCTCATATAATGTATGCCAAATTTGAATGAGTGAAGATAAATTTTCATTAAAGTTAAAATTAGCCTTAATACTGATTCACCCCCCCCCCCCCCCAAGTATTAACATTGTTTCCAAAAATTGGTATCAGAGTAGGGTTCCTTCAAAAATACCCTGCCCGCTAGAAGGAAGATCCAATGGAAACAATGGATAATCAAGTTTGGCTAACAACAAAAAGAGTTCCATTTCTAAATGGATCAAACTATGAGCCCTCTAAGGTTCGAATAGAGGCCTATTTGATGATAATCAATGAAAACAATTGGTTGAGTGTGATGTATGGAGAGAGGAATTAGTTCAATACAAAATCCAAGGAAATCATCATGAAATGGTTTAATAAGATAGATGCTAATAAAGTGAGGCACTTTGAGACAACAAAGGAAGTACTAGATAGATTACAATGTCTGTATGGAGAAGATTGTAATGTGGCTCAAGAGAAGTCCGAAGAACCTTGCTGCTCAAGTAGTGGACCAAAACATGTAGTTGTTGGTGATAAGAAGAAAATGAAGAAAAAGGAGAAGGAATCTAAGAGGAAAGATGCTTAAAATATTGAAGATATTTCATCCTCTGAGCAAATTGTTGATCTTCACTCTAAGGATGGTGAACAAGAAGACTTGTATGAAAGGCCAGGTTTCTCAAGAGGTAAGCTATTTATTTGTGATAAATGTAAAGAAACAGGTCATTCATTATCTAGATGTTCATGTGAATCACTCAAAGATATAGATAGTTATGTATCTAGTAGTATTAATGAAGACAAACCCACTTTAGTAGAAATAGAAAATGAGAGATCCTTTGAAAAAGAAGAGAGAATATCCTGTGAAGAGAATATGGATATAACTCGAAGTGATGAAGATGGAATACTCCTTAGGCCTGTGGAATATTCCATGGACATATAGATGGGTTTAGATCTGTGTGGTGGCTAAGCTAGCACATCTAATAATGAAGAAAATAATCTAGATGAAAGGATATATTTTAGGAAGAAGTTTATCTCTGCTCTAAAAGAGATCAAAATCAAATCTCAAGCAAAAGGAGTAGTTGCACCAGTATGATCTTGAGAATGAAAAGTTGAACAAAACAATAGTTGATCTAAATGCTCAATAAGAAGAGGCTAACAGATTGAATGAAAGGCTAACAATTCAGTTAGATGAAAGAGAAGCTCATTGTGAGAGACTACAAGCTGAAGTAGTCTCATTGAGATATGAATTAGAAAAGTCAAATAAAGAATTGTCTCAATACCAGAAGCTTGAGTGCAGAAAGGCTTTGGATGATATGCTTGTTAAGTAGAGATCCCCCCTTATCAAGGTTGGTTTGGGTTTCGAAGAAAAACTAAGCTCCAAGAAGGAAAAGATTGGAACGTTTTTGGGTAATTTAATTGTTCTTAAATCGCTTCATTAATTGTCAACCAAGGTTCGTGTACTTGTGAGATGAATGTGCACTATATATGCTAGGATTATTTCTATGGATTGATTATTTCTAAAGATGAAATTAACTTAAGAATGGACAAATGTTTTTGATGGTATTTAGAGCATAGTTACACATGTGTTCTTTCAATCAAAGTTACATTAAAACCTACATTACTTTTGAGAATTAAAAATCTATTTTAATTGCAGAATTCAAAATGTACTTCTACTTGCATAAAAGGAAATGCTAAATTGCAAGAAAAAGAATCTAGTGCTACTTGCAGAATTGAAAACACTACAACCACTATTTTGCATAAAAGAATTTCTACACTAAATTGCAATAAGGAATTCTATACTATAAAAGGAAATTGCATCAAAAGGACCTAACTTCTAATTGCAGAAGAAAGATTAAATGGAAAACTTGTAGCTCTAAAATGATTACTTGTCTGTGTAGTTAACTCTAAAGAACTCTTATTTATATGATCTAATAAATTGGCTTGAACTATTAAATATGGAAAGAGAATGCATATAAACATTAAATCTTTTTGGTATTTTCCCTTTATGAGTACTCACAAATCAAAACAAAAATTGGTAAAAATATCTCTGTAATGAAACTGATTAGGCGGATTCTGGGAGAAACTACTATGATATAAGCATACTGGAAATGTAAAGCAAAATTAAAGAACCTCATAACTCGACAAGGAGCACTCCCATGACTGCAGGTCTGCTAACAATAAAAGGATTTTTTATGCACGTATGGAGAATAGAGTAATTGTATTAATATGGAAAAAAGCATCACCAATCTTGAAAATAAACCACAGTAAAATTTATTAATCGAATTGTATTTTGGGTCTCGCCTTTCGGACTTTATACAGATTTCATTAAACAACTTTTAAGATTTCTATGCCGATATGAAATGATCTAATTCGACGTCTATGAAATGGATTCAGTTTAAAACTCTATCTCCTTATGACTTACTACTGAAAGAGCAAGTCATAAGAGATTCTTATTCAACCATATCCTAATGATTGAACAGGTCTTTAACATGCTCGCTTGATGTAATCCTATTCTCTTGTTTCCTTTACTTAGTTGTTTCATCGTCATTCTCAGAGTTTGAATTTGATTTTGACTCTTAGATCTCTTAATCTTCATAGCCTTCCAAGTCATGCCGATATGTGGTCATCCATGTGGTAAACATGTTTCATCTCCAAACACTCTTCATCCTTATGTTGAAGCACTGCAACCTGTCTAACCATGGATATTGCTACGAAATTCAATGGTAGTTGCAGAATGTTTATGATTCTTTTAGTGTAAGAATGTTTTCATTATAATTCATAAAGAAACATAGATTCTAAAAATGGATGATAAATACCTTTTTATAAGTTGCACTTAACCTTGAGAACGTTGAGACTACTACAAAAATGGTCACAAAAAGGTGAAAGGAGATGGAAAGCGGTAGTAAAAAAGGAAACAATTTCAGACTTCAACATTCCCCCGCACCGAAGGTCTTGCATGTCCTCATGCAACAAAAATTCAAAATTGGTTCTTCTTTTCTTCTTCAATGTATGGTTAATAAAGCCTATGCAAGGACATCCAGACTAGTGCTTTCCTTTTTCTTGTTAATGCTGAAGGTGGCCCTTGGTTTTTTCATTAAAATTTTATTCTGTAAACCCCTAATTCTATTCATAAGAAACTTGTTATTAGCCTTAAGTTTCTTATTTTTCTTATACGAATGGCAGAGATGTAGAATAATATTATCATTCTGGGTTTAATTATATCATTCTAAACTTTTTTTGCTTCCCTTTCCTATATTAGGTGCTTATTTAGAACCTCTAGTTCATATATGTCTTGTTTCAAAGCATCTTCAACTCTGCGTTCTTGTTCCAGAGTCTGTTCTATCAAGGAAGTTTCACCAATTTCATTATTTTGATACTGAGAGAGATTTTCCTTTTGTTGTGCTCTTTGTTCTAGAGATTCTACATAATAATAAATTTCCCACTGAAATGGATCAATATTTGGAGCTTTTCTTATTGGGATGACTTTGTGAAGTGGTGTTTTGTATCCTTCCTCTTCAAGATCTATCATTTTTGGAGACGATGTACTTGAAAGATTTGAAATTCTTTTGATTCTTCTCAATTTTACTCATGATTCTTTAGTGTCTTGTCTTTTTGTTTTACTAACCTCTTGTTTTCTTTTCTCTTCTTTCTCACTTTCTTCAGGTAACTTAGAGCTTGAGCTAGCTTTCTTTCTTCTAAGATTCTGCTTTTCATTTCTCTGTTTACATTTCTCAAAATATTGGGAGAGTGGAGTATCATCCTCAAATGTTTCTTCTGGTACCTCTGTCTCATTCTGTCCTTGAATTTCTTCTTCAATTTTCTCTTTTTCAGGGTTAGGGTTTGGTACTGATTTTCGTCGACTCTGCTTAACCCTACTACTTGTTTCTTCCTCCTGGACTTCTACAAAATGATTTCTGACTAAGAAATCTTTCCAATTATCTCCCTTAGATTTCATATGTGCCTCTATAAGAATTTTGATGAGTTTGTGGTGATAAAGGGAATTATAAATGTACCTAGACTCTCTATGTATGCTAGATGCCATTTTTCTAAGACTTTGGAGCAAGAATTAAGGAAAATTGGTTTCATTTTCATCAATAAAATGCATAAAGAGTCGAGCATGGTAGAAAAACATAGTTCCAAATCTACCATCACAAGTTACAAACTTTTGAATAACCAACAATAGTTTTCTCCATTTCCCTTTAAATGCAGTGAATGGAATTCCCTTTTTAAAGATGGGTATGTCCATACCTAGTTCTCTAAGGAAATGTATCCAATAATTCTCCTTTATTTTTTGTTCTTGAACCAAATTTTTCCATTTCTGGGTAATATCGTCACTTTTTCCACAATGGACTCTGTTAGGATAAACTTGATGTCTTCAATTTCTGCTTCGACCCCATCAAAAGCTCGAGTAAAAGATTTGGTAACCTCTGTCTCATGCCCATCAAATTTTTCAAAGAAATAAAGCCATCCTACTTGATAAAATTGGTCTCTAACCCTTGAGTACGCTTGAAGAAATTTTAATCCATTTGATTTAGAGCGAACAATCGTTCCCATGGTGAGAAGAAGTTTTAGTCTTTGATTGTTTCCTTTTGACAGGGATAATGGAAGTTTGAGAAAGAGAATGAGTGATGTGTGAATGATAGGGGTTTTGGAAGTGAGCGGAATGAATATGAAATAGAGTTGAATTATGACGAGATAAGGTGCTCAGTGGAAGCAATTATGTTATGATCGGATTGTACCTTCCCACAATCCCTAGATCTGATTTTAGAGGATTATAGGAATGCATTTGACCTCGATCGGACAGATGTGACTGATAGAGTGATGATGAGGGAGTATAGTATAACAATCATGAGTGTAATAGAAGTTTTACAAGGCCTTCACCTTTATTCTAAAATCATCCATGAACTAAAACCTATGTTCTTATATGAAAAATAATATTAACATTCTACATACCTTTAATTCTATGAACTTATTGTCATTCCTTTGCTGTGGATTTTCTAATGTAGAATTCAGACTTGGCTGCAGAATTAAAGATCTGTTGCAGAATGATATAAATTTTGTTTTCTACTTTACTATTTCTTGAATTTTACTTGTTTGATCAGGAGAAGACTTATTTATTTCTGCTACTGCTTCTGGTGGCCAGTGAAAATACTGATCCTCAGAAATATTGCTTTCCACCTGAAATTTATTAGAAAAAAATGGTAGAAAGAAATAGAGACAAGAAAGAGGGGATTATGAAAGTCTAAACTGCCAATAGATCTTGGTTTTTAGTTAATATTTTTTGTATAAACATGTCAACATGGTTGGTTTTCATGTTTATACTTTTATTATTATTATTATTATTATTATTATTTTATTTCATTGGAAAAATTACAATGAAGTTGGAGAGTGAGGAGAAGAATCTACTTTTTTGACCAACTTGAATTCAGAATTCTCTTACAAATATTTGACAAATTCTTCCTTTGTTAGTGGTTTATGATATAACCTTAATCTATGACCATTAACAAGGAATGCAATTTGCTCATCATCAATAGTTTTGATTTTGACTGCTCCATTATAAAAAATAGTATCAATCTCATAAGGATCAAGCCAATGAGTTTAAAATTTCCCATGAAAATCTTTGAACTTGGAATAAAAAAGAAGAGGTTAGTCACCTTCCTTGAACTTTTTAGCTTTGACGATTTTTTCATGCCACTTTCATCTTTGTTGTTGAACTATGTTGTTTCTTTGAATAACATCTTGTCAGATCTCATCTAGCTCATTCAATTCTACTAATCTATGCTTTTGAGCTTCTAATAGATCAAGGCCCAATTTAGTTGTTGTTCTGAAGGTCTCCATTTGGAACTCAATTGGAAGCAAAACTTGCTTTCCATAGATAAACTCATAAGGAGTATGTCTAGTTGTGTTCCTCCATGTATTTCAATATGCCCATAGTGATTCTAGAAGCTTTTCTGTCCAATCCTTCCTATGCAAATGCACAGTCTTGGTAAGAATTGCTTCAAGTACTTTTTCGGTGGATTCCACTTGTCCATTGGTTTGTGGATGCTATGGGGTAGACTTTCAATGCTTGATATTATATTACTCCATGATATTTTGCACCAACTTGGATGTAAATTGAGTACCCTGATCTATTACAATTTCTCTTAGAACACCAAAACGAGTAAAAATATTGTCAAAAAGAAATGTGACTACAACATTTTCAGTTGTAAATAAAAAAGGTTTAACTTCTACCCATTTTGTAACATAATCCATGCAAACAAGTATGTACCTTTTCAGTTTAAATGTTGGATTTATTGGTCCAACAAAATCTAGAGCCCACTTCTCAAAATATTCTACAAGTACTTGTGGTTGTAGAGGAATCTCATTCGATGGAATGGGCTCCCCCACTATTTGATAACTATCACATATTTTGACATATTCTTTGGCATCCTTAAAAAAGGATGGCCAATAATATCCCAAAATAAGGATTTCATAAGTAGTTCTTTTGTTGGAAAAATGTCCTCCACATGGCTCATCATGACAAGCTTTTAAGATTTCAGGTACTTCATCCTCTCGAACACATCTTCAGATAATCAGATAAGGTCTAGTTTTGTACAATTCTCCATCTATCCAAGAATAATGTGCACTGGTTTTGATCACTTTTTTATTTTCTCTAGATGATAGTGTGGAGATAACTTTCTGGTGGCCAAATAATTAGTAATATCTACAAACCAAAGTGTTTTAGCAGATATTGAAAAAAGATATTCACCAGGAAAGTTATCTTTTATAGAAACATCCTCATTATTATTCTGCATTCTAGAAAGAAAACGAGCAACTATATTTTCTTTTCCTCGTCTATCAAGAATAATAATGTTGAATTCTTGTAACAATAGAAAACATCATGTAATTCTACCATTAGTAATTGTTTTGTTCATTAGATATCTAATGGAAGAATGATCTATATGAATCAAAGTTTCATAACCAAATATATAATGACAAAATTTATTAATGGCATGCACAACAACCAAAAACTCATTTTCTAATACAATGTAATTTAACTCTCCTGGAGTCAAATTTTTTCTTGTATAATAGATAACATAAGGAGTTAAATCTTTTTGTCCCTACAAAGCTCCTAAATTTGTATATGAAGCATCAGTATAAATATGGAAAGGAAAGCCCAATTAGGTCCTCTTAAAATTAGTGCTTTAGTAATTTTTTGTTTCAATGTCTCAAATGCTTTCTAACAGTTAGAATTCCAAACAAATTCACAATCTTTTGTAAGGAGTTTGAAAAGTGGAGAGACTATTTTTGTGAAATTTTCTATGAATCTTCTATAATATACATTAAATCCTATAAAAATTCTAACATCTCTTTAACAAACATGAATTGAAATTTTAGAAATTATTTCTACTTTAGATGTATCCACTTTAATTCCATCACTTGAAATATGGTGGCCTAAAACAATCCCTTCATTGAACATCATAAAACATTTCTCATGGCTTAATGAAAGGTTTTCCTCTTTACATCTAATAAGAAATTTTCCAAATTTTCAATAACTTCTTCAAAATTATGACCATACACAGTAAATTCATCTATGTATACTTCAACATAATCATGAATTAGATCAGAAAAGATACATAAGACTGCTCTCTAAAATGTGGCAGGTGCATTACATAATCCAAAGGGAAGAACCCTATAGGAATATGTTCCCCATGGACATGTAAACGTAGTTTTATCTTGATCTTCTGGTGCTAGTTGGATTTGGTTATATCCATTAAAGCCATCTAAAAATGAAAAATACTTCTTTCCTGCCAAGGTATCTAATACTTGATCTATAAAAGGTAGTGGAAAATGATCTTTCAAAGTATATTTGTTTAATTCCCTATAGTCAATACACACTCTCCATTTTCCATTTTTCTTAGGAAAAATCACTAAAGGCGACACCCATTGACTATCTGATATTGGATAGATGAAGTTCAAATTAAGTAATTTTTTGTAATTCCTCCTTCACAATTACTCTCAGATTAAGATTCATCAATCTCCGAGGTTGCCTAACTGGTTTGGAATTTTATTTAATATAAATATGATGCTTACAAGTTTTAGGATCAATCCCTTTCATATCAGTGTACTCCCATACATAAGCAGAAGAGTGTTTTGTAGCATATATATCAATTTCCTCTTTCGAAAATCTTCCAAATTATTGTTAATATTTAATGTTTTATCTACTTGAGAATTTCCAAAATTTTCCATAAAATGTAAATCCATTTGGTGAGATGATAGATATTAAATATTGTATTGTTCTTGAAAACTTTGATCTTTCTCACATTATGAAGAAGAATCATTAGTATTCATTAAATTTATCAATTGATATTCTTCATCTAATTGTGAAAGAGTATAAACTGGTTGCATATCATCATATTCTTTATTATCATCATCTATCCAAATTTCACTTTCTACTTCAGTTATTATTTTTGCAGGGGGATACAATGTAATTTTCTTAGTGGAACTTCTGTTAGAGATATACATATCACCATATCTACAACTTATGAATGCATCAATTGTAGCTAGCCAAGTTCTATAGATGATCCAAAATGGATCCAAAACAACCTCTAAGTCTTCAAATAAAAAACTATCGCGTAAGGATGAACCTTTAAAAATGGTGAAAAACACTATCGGGAGCGAAAAACATGAAGAAACAGTGGAAAACAGGCCTATCGGAGGTCAAAAGAAAGATGCACAAGAGCCATCGGAACTGGCCGATCAACGGTCAAGATTCGATCAGCATATCACAATCGGTGGTGGCAGGCGAAGGCTATCAGAGGCTACCATATGAAATATGCGATAGCGATCAGCGCAGGTCAACAAGGACCATCGATCAAGTGCGTAGATCGATGGCCTAGGTTAACTCCCAATATCGCAATCGGCAGATTACAAAGGAGCGCTTCCAAATGGCCCGGGGTCTATGTGATATGCGATTGTGATCAATCGCATCGCAATATCGCACTAGAGTAATACAATGGAGCGGGGCCGATATAAATATGACTTGCGATAGCCGGACCCGATGGGATTATAGATGATATTTAACATATTTTGAGATCCGGAAAACGACATTTTTCTGTGTATTTCGCATTTTCGCCAAATAAATGAAATACAAAGGAAATGTGCCCAATGCGATAAAACCAGACCCGATGGAACTTATAGATGCAAATATATAACATTTCAAGTCCGCCATAAAGCCATTTTGTGGGATTTTCAGTGTTTTAATGTATTTTTCAAATACAAAGGAAACCTCGGCACAGGGGCACTTGCGACTTGCGATAGCGATTACAGGCGGACCCGATAGGAGTATAGGGCGGATTTAAGGATATTTGAAGGTTGATAAACTGCAGCTTGGCAAATTTTCCCGTGCTTTTAGTGTATTTCTCTGTGTAAACAGAGAACACTATTTTTGGGGGATTTCAAAGGCTCGATGGTCCCTTCCGTTGTAGAACAAGTGGCCACCTTCCCTGAAGACATTATGCCATGATTGGTTAACACTCCGAGGAGATTTGAGAGGATAGAGGCTGGGAGCCAGAGAGCCTGAGAAGAGGAAACAAATAGACAACACTGATTGGCTTAAAAGCCACAGAAGATAGAAGGCAGGGACAAGCAGTGCTGAGATAGAGAGAAGACAGAGACAGAGAGTGAAAGAAAGAGTCTGTGTACTTAGAGAGGCTCGAGGGATTCAAGAAAAACTCTTGTTGTTTTGTATCTGTTGTGTTGAGACTCAATTTGAGCTCACATTTTGTGAAACTCTGCTCTTGAAGACATAATAGAGAGGTCACCACTTAAGGCTGGACTAGGAGATGTATCCCAAGAGTTTGGGTGAACTCCATATTAAACTTGTTGTGTTATGTGTGTTTGTCTATTATGTTTCTCTAATTGCTCATTGTTTATGTTATTCGCAATCTTATCGATCCGTTGCACTAAGTAATATAGGAAAATCCATGCCCATGAGTCTGTAATACCTTAAAAGTAATCTAAGATCTCATTTTCAGATCAAGTGATATCAGAGCTTTAGGTTTGCTAAGGTTGAACAAGCTTGTGTTGGATTCTTGAATGCTAACTAGGTTAAAGCTCAAACTAGGAGAAGGAGAGCTTGTTGAGACTAATCCAGAGATTGGAAGAGTCTACGCTCAGAGGAGAATGGCTGGAGAAGTCCCATTGGAATTAGAATCTCATTTCATGGATAGTTTCATGACCATGCGAGCCATGGTGGAAGAAATGTATCGGGAATCTAAGAAGGATCGAGGTGAAAGCATCTCAACACCCGAAGAAGGCAAAGGAGAGGAGGAACCTCTTCTAGTTTCCCATTCAAAAGGAAAAGGGAAAGGGGAAGAGCCTCCTCCATCAACTCCTCCTTCTAGCCCTAAAAAGAGAAAGAAGAAAACATCTTTGATTAAATTAGATGTAAAGTTTGATTTGCCAATCTATGATGGAGAATTAAATGCAAAAAGATAGATAAATGGATTAGACAGATTGATGTGTATTACAGGGTGCAGAACATTGATTTAGAAAGGAGAAAAATTCAGCTGGCTAGCCTTTGCCCTGGAGGAACTGCACTAGTGTGGTGGGAATGAATTTGTTTCTACCATTAAAAAACAGTTCTATCCTCTAGCTTATATGAAACAAGCAATGATGAGTTGGCAAACTCTTCGCCAATTAAAGGGCCAAAGTGTACAAAGCTATACCCAAGAATTTAGAAAAAGAGCTTTAACTCTTGGCATTTCTCTAGATTCACCTGAAACCTTGTTGAAGTATATAGGTGGTCTCCATAGCTATTTGAAGCACACCATTCTCATGTTTAATCCCACTAGCCTAGATGATGTATCATTTCAAGCTACACATCTAGAGGCTAGAAGCAAGAATGTGAACCCAAAGATTGGGGGATCATCAAATCCCTCTACAAGAAAAAACAAGGAAAAGAAGAAGCTGAGATGGAAAGAGAGGAAGGAAAACGTTGTACAGAAAGACAAACCTTCATGCATTCATTGCAAGAAGGATGGACATGATGATGAACACTGCTGGTCTTTGCATCCGGAGTTGAAACCCAAGAAGTTTGGTGGTAAGAAGAAGAAGATTGTTGTTGTTATTCCGAAAGACTTGGGGTTAGACTCAGGTGATGAAACAACAATCACAGCCACAGGTATAAAAGGTAAAAATTCTGAAGCATCTACAAGTAATTCTGCACAATCTATTGATAATGAAGATAATGAGAGGAAAAGACATGAGCTTTTTCATATTAGAGTTATTTCGAAGCACCAAAAGTTTGATACTTTATTTGATAGTGGATCACAAGTAAACTTGTTTTCTGAAACAGTTGTAAAGAAGTTGGGATTACTAACAACACCTCACAAGAAGCCATATCCATTAGGTTGGGTATGTGATAAAGCAAAGCTACAAGTGACTAGACAATGTAAACTTAGGTTTGCTATTGGGTCAACATTTGTAGATGAGGTTGAGTTAGATATAGTTCCCTTGGATATATGTGGTATTGTTTTAGGAAGTCCTTACTTGTATGATAGAAAAGCCATATTCTATAGAGCTGAAAATAAGTATCAACTCACTAAAGATGGAATAGAATATATTGTAAGAGCTCATAAACTCAAAAATAACTATTCTCTCATAAACTCAGGGCAGATGAAAAGAATTGTAAATTCATGCAAGCAATTTTTACTAATGGTTGTAAAGGAAAAGAACCCTGATAAAACCAATGTATTTGAAGGCTGTGATGCTAAACAGAAAGATGATTTGGTTAAAGTTGTTTCAGAATATGATATCTGATTTCAAGAATCTAAAGGTCTGTCACCCAAAAGGGAAATAGTACATGATATTCATTTGCAGCAAGATGCTCCATTGCCTAACATCGGAATGTACAAGTTATCCACTTTAGAGAATGCAGAGATCAAGAAGTAGGTACATGAGCTGCTCGAGAAAGGGTTCATAAGACCAAGCACATCACCATGCGGATCTCCAATTGTGTTGGTGAGAAAGAAAGATGGTTCGTGGAGGATGTGGATTGATTACAGAGCATTGAATAAAATAATGATCAAGAGTCGTTATCCTCTTCCTCGCATTGATGATCTATTAGATCAGCTGAAAGAGGTAGTTTACTTTTCCAAGTTGGACTTGCGTAGTGGCTATCATCAGGTCAAAGTAGCAGAACAAGATGCATTGAAGACTGCTTTCAAAACAAAGCAAGGGCTATATGAGTGGCTGGTTATGCCTTTTGTCTTAACTAATGCTCCTGCCACTTTCATGAGAGTTATGAATGATGTACTTAGACCTTTTATTGATGATTTTGTAATTGTATATTTAGATGACATTCTTGTTTTTAGTAAAACATGGGAAGAACATTTGAAGCACATAAAGCAGACTTTAGATGTTTTGAAAAGAGAAAATATCTATGTGAAGTTGTCAAAATGTGAATTCAGCAAAACATCTTTAAATTATTTGGGTCATATTGTAGGGGGTGGTCAATTGAAGATAGATCCCTGTAAGGTTGAAGTCATTGTGAATTGGCCTAAACCCAAATCTGCTACAGAAGTTAGGAGCTTCCTAGGAGCAGCACAATATTGGAGAAAGTTTATTGCTAACTTTTCCTTGATTGCAGCTCCCTTACATGCTTTAACATGATTGAACAAGGTGTCTCAATGGGGAGGCAAACAACAGAAAGCCTTTGACACCTTAAAAGAAAAAATTAGTACAACACCAATACTAGCATTGCCAGATCTTCAACGACCATTTGAGATTGAAACAAATGCCAATGACTATGCCATGGGAGCAGTGTTGATGCAACACGGTAAACCCATATGTTATCATTCTAAGACATTTAATTCTGTGGTAGTTAATTATCCCACATATGATAAAGAATTGTATACATTAGTACAGAGTGTGAAAAAGTGGAAACATTACCTAATGGGCAAAGAAACAATTATACATACAGATCATCAACCACTTCAATATTTGCACCCACAAACTAAATTGCAACAATCAACACATTATAGGTGGATGGGTTTTCTACAACAATTTCATCTTGTCATTAGATATAAGAAGGGAATACACAATAAGGTTGCAGATATGTTATCCAGACCAATCATAAATGCATCTACTATACTTAAGCATAACTCAGTAATGCATGAAAGCTACATTGAACAATATGCTCAAGATGCAGATTTTAAAGATGTATATGCAACCTTAAGTCATGGCAAACAAGTAGAAGAATTGGATTATTATGTTAAGGACCAACTCTTGTATCATTTTGGAAAGTTATGCATTCCACACACTGAAAGAGTTAACATAATCCGAGAAGCACATACTTCTTTTATATCAGGTCATTTTAGTGTAAGTAAAATAGTTGCACAGCTTCAAGGTTCTGTTATTGGCCAAGAATGCATGAAACAGTTTCTAGATATATTAAAGGGTGTACCATGTGTGCTAAAAGCAAGCCCAACAATATAAAATTAGGCTTGTACACTCCACTACTAGTTCCTTCTCGTCCTTGGGAAAGTGTTTCCATGGACTTTGTTGGGGGATTGCCAAAATCTAGAAAAGGTCATGATTATTTATATGTTATTGTGGATAGGTTCAACAAAATGTGGATTTTAATACCTTGTAACAAGCAGATTACAGCTGAACAAACAACAAAGTTGTTCTTTCAGTATGTCTTGGTTCATTTTGGGTTATCCACTGTTAGAGCCTAGATTTGCCTCAGGCTGAAAAGGCAAGGTTCTAGGTCCACATCAAACCCCGCTTAGCCTCGTAGCTAGCCCTACGAGGACAGAAGAGGGTTCTCTCCGGGTCAATCTCAGCAAAAGATAATCGATGGAGCTTGAGATGACTGAAATTCAAACTAATTTTAGGCTAGGTATGAAATGCAAAGATTTTATTTGACTTTTTGGGAGTTTTATTGGAATCAAGGGAAAGGAAAATTTGGATCTAGGGATGAGGCCAAATTTTCGCAGAGTTCCAGATGGGGCAAGGTAGGCAGTAGTTTTGATGTTTTAGATTAAATGAATGGATAGAAAAGACCGCTGAGGAGCTGAAGAGTGAAAGAGGGTACCAAGAATCCTCTTCAAACTGAAGAAAACATTGAAAACTAAACAAAACTGAAAGGCAGAGCACAACAAGCTAATGAATTCTACCTTTTGTCACTCATTTGTTTAATTTCAGAAGCAAAGAGAATGGAAATGGCATACATAAAACATCAATGAACTTACAATGACATGAAGAAACACACCATCAAAACACAGAGCCACAAGGATCCCAACAAGTGCTACAAAACCCTAGTCTTTCCTTTGCCAAAAATGCAGAAATCAGATGTACAATGGAATGCCAAGCAATCCCAAGGGTCCAACCCCTGAAAATGACTGAGAAATTACATGATATAGACAAGCCTAACTCCTTCCCATGCCTCTAGGGGTCGAGCTCATCATTCTAGGAGCTGTTTCAACCATATCTAAACAAGGAACTGAAAAATAGGTAAAGAAACAACTTGCCTCTATATGCTAAGAAACTGATTCATTCACTCACATTTCACCTTTTGGTGAATGAATCTACTAAAACAAGTAAAAATGTGCCAAAATTACATCATGGTCATGAAATTACATCATGGTAGATCAAGAGTTACATGAAAAAGTGAAACTAGTCAAAACTGGGCGAATTTCTGAGCTGAAGAGTAAAAAATAGGCCAAAATTCTCTATGCGTCGCGCCCAAAATCTCTATGCATAGTGAAACTTTGGAGCTGATTTTGAGGCCCTTCCAGATGTCCAAATTGAGCTCATGATAGCTCGTTGGAAAACCCTGCCTGTCTAATTTCCAACCCAAGTGGAATTTTTCAATTTGGCCTCTATTTTCCCCTCGAAAGGTCCATTCTTCCAACACTGCTTCCTGTGTGTCAAAATAGGGGCAGTGAGGTCATTTTTTGAGTGTTTTTGACCTTTTTGAGGGCTCAAAACTTGCCCAAATTTCTTGGCCATAGGTAGGAAAGTGTAATTTTGTATGAAAAATCCAGAAAGGCAATTTTTTTTCGATTTGGAGGCCTCTAGCAAAAGCGAGCGCCACGTGGCGCGGCGCATAGAGCAGAAAACCCTGTGTTAAAAATTTCTTTGCGTAGTGATTTTTTGCAAACCAGTTTGGAGGGCCTTCCCGGTGTCCAAATTGGGTGCAGGATAGCACGTTGGAAAGGTATTTGAGTCTAATTTTCAACCCAACTTGAATTTTTTAATTTGGAGTTTATTTTCCCTGTCAAAATTCAAATCGCCTAAGACTGGTCAAAATGTGAAAAATGAGGCTGCCTCAAGGAAAAGTGCTGTTGCAGTCAACTTTTGAAGGTGTTCCTCAACTCCAAATTGACCTTATGATAGCTTATTAGAAATATATTTGTGTCTAGTTATCATTTGACTCATCAATCAAGTCATTTGGCCAACCAAGCTAGGAGAAAAATTGATTTTCCCAAGGTCACTTCAGAGGTGTATCAATTCTCCTGAGGCAACTGTATCTTTGACATTTCTCTAAAACCATGACACCTGTGTAAAAAGTGAAGGAGGTTTTTCTTCCATTGCCTATTTTGGAAAAAAACCTATCTCAGGTTTTCCAAATTCATCTTTCCTTGCTCAGAAAAATCATTGGAGTAAAACCTATCCCGATGTGTGGAACAGGGGATTTATCGAAATGAAGTGAAATGGAGGGGTTAAGGGGCTTCTAAATTCTTGAGAAAAATTTGGGAAGTAGGAAGAGATGTTAGGAAGTAGGGAAAAGTGGAATTTCAAATATTGAGTGAGGGGAAGGGGTCCAAAAGGGCTAAACACAGGTCCAACCTAGAAAATTGCCAGGTTGTAGCAAGAAACTAGGGTTTGTGCGAAAATGAGGAATTTGAGGGATCTCAGTGATGGGAAGTGTTTAATAAGGTACATTAAGGATAGGGGAAGGTGTATGAACATCAAGATACAAGTTTTGCTGATGATTTGACCATCCAAGAGAAATTAGCTTCAAAACCCTAGGAGAGGGAAATGAACCTTGCCTAGGCGCAACTGAAGCATGAACAAGGTGTAAAATGACCCATTGGAACCTGACATGATGATGCCAATCCTATGAATGATGGTACACTCAGCTGAATGGTGATATGAAGCTCTTGGGACAACAATTAGGGTTTGGGGATTTATGGTTAGGATTTGGGAAAAATGGGAACTTGGGATAGGGGATTAGTGGATTTAGGGGGTAGGGGAACTTAGGGAATAAGGGAATCAATGGAAAAATGGGGTAAGGGAATAAACTTGGTGGAAAAACAGTGAATCAAAACCCTAGGCAGCAACTTTGTTTGAGGAATTTCAAATGGTAGGGTTTGATCTCTTTAAACACTCACCATGAAACACACACCATCAAACAATCACCAAACTTGGATAAAGAGTAATGATAAAGGGTCAACCTACTTGGAATAGTGCGAATCCATCCATTTTTGGGCGATTGGAGGGAGTTTTGGAAGTTTTTGGGCTATCTAGTTGTGTGTGCCGCGCATCCAGCCCAATGCGTCGCGCCCAGTGTATGCACCGCGCCCGTGCTTTTTTACACTGTAAACTGAGGCCCAATGCGCCACGCCTGGTGAGTGCGCTACGCCTCCTACCCAGTGCACCGCGTCTCCTGCCCAATGCACCGCGCCAGTCAACTAGGAGCAATTTTCACCCAAAACTCCCACAACCACTTTGCTTTGTTTTCTCTTTGCTGTCTTGCGTGTAAATGAACTATTGAAGCACAAGAATATCTCCTATGGCATGGAATTTGATTCTTCATTTGGCAAACCCACTTTTGTAATGTTGCAGACTTTGGCACTTTCACATAACTCTGTTTTTTCTTCCACTTTGGTTTTTGGCTGAACGATGAAATTTTGTCTATTTTTGCAGGGATGATTGGCATGTAATTTCGACAAAGGATGACCAGGGCTGCGCCTGAAAAATTGTAGAACTTGAAAACCTTAAAAATTACATATTTATCACAAAAACTAAATTTGACAATTTCTTCTTCAAAACGGAGTTTTGAAGAAGAATCATTCTCGAGCACTATTGATAATGAAAATTTTGGAATGAAAACTTATTGGGGACATCCTCATGTGCCTGCTAACATTATTGGACACTCTGAAGACAAAATTTGCGAAACCCTAGACCTAATGACTGACATGACTCTTGGCTGACCAAAAGACCATCCATAATGACTGTAAAATTGACTTTGATGAACTTTGATGATCAGACACGAACCAGTAGGTACATGACATGAGGGAAATGAGTGAAGAAACCCTTCATCAGATAATCTATGCTCCTAATGGAATGCAGATGATCGAGCTGAATGAGACACCTAAAAATGAAATGCAACAAAAGAGGTTTTGATCTCTGATGGAGGGCTAAACAGACCGACTCTAACACCCACTTCCATTGTATCTGATCGAGATTCCCAATTTGTTGGGAAGTTTTGGTCAAGTCTGTGGGAATTGATGGACATCAGACTGAAGAAGAGCACAACCTTTCATCCACAAACATATGGCCAAACAGAGGTGGTCAATGGGACAATGATCAAATTGCTCAGGGGCTATTACAGCAAGCATCCCAAGCTTTGGGATGAACATTTGTGTTATGTGCAACATGCTTACAACTGTGTCAAGCACTCTTCTACACAGAGATCTCCTTTTGAGACTTGTTTTGTTTTTACACCAAGGTCTCCCTTGGATTTTGTCTTTAGTAAAGACATAGCAGTGGATGGACACAGTGATGTGGGCAAAGCAACCAAGTTCATTGAATAGATCCAAGAAATTCACCAGGTAGTGCAGGAACCGCTGGAAAGAAGCCAGGCCAATTACAAGGCAAGGCATGACACGCATCAAATTGAGCATAGCTTCCAAGTTGGTGATCAAGTCTGGCTGTACATCAGCAAAGACATAATGCAAGGTGAAGGTAAGAAGCTAAAGCCAATAAGGTATGGACCTTTCAAGATACTTGAGAAAATTGGTGAAAACGATTTTCCCCTTGATTTGCCAGCGTACATGCACATCTATTCAGTAGTTAATGCAGAAAACTTGAGACTATTTGAACCTTCATTGATTGAAGATCCCGAAGAGCAAAGTCAATTGCCTCCTATTGATGATCTGTTACTTGAATATCTCAATGAGTTGCAGGAAGATATAGTTCTGGACATGAAGGTGAGAACTACGAGCAGAGGGGATGTTGAGTACCTGAGAATTGGACTCAAAGGTTCAAAACCAAGCAGTGCAAGATGGATAGAGATTGGACAAGTAAGGAAGTTGTATCCTCACTTGATTGATGCTTAAAAACCAACTTTTGGTGGTCCAAAAGCTTTTTCAGTGGGCAGGTGTGATCCAAAATGTATCCAAAACACCCTCTAAGTCTTCAAATAAAAAACTATCACATAAGGATGAACCTTTAAAAATGGCAGAAAACACAATCGGGAGCAAAAAACATGAAGAAACAGTGGAAAATAGGCCTATCGGAGGTCAAAAGAAAGATGCACAGGAGCCGTCGGATCTGGCCGATCAACGGTCTAGATCCAATCGGCATATCGTAATCGACGGTGGAAGGTGGAGGCTATCAGAGGCTACCATATGAAATATGTGATAGCAATCAGTGCGAGTCAACAAGGACCGTCGATCAAGTGTGTAGATCGACGACCCAGGTTAACTCGCAATATCACAATCGACAGATTACAAAGGAGCGCTTACGAATGGCCCGGGGTCTATGCGATATGCGATTGTGATCAATCGCCTCTCAATATCGTGCCAGAGTAATACAACAAAGTGGGGCTGATATAAATATGACTTGCAATAGCTAGACTCAATGGGGTTATATATGATATTTAACATATTTTGAGATCCGAAAAAAAATATTTTTCCGTGTATTTCGCATTTTCGCAAAATAAATGAAATACAAAGGAAATGTGCCTGATGCGATAAAACCAAACTCGATGGAACTTATAGATGCAAATATATAACATTTAAAGTCCACCATAAAGCCATTTTACAGGATTTTCAGTGTTTTAATGTATTTGTCAAATACAAAGGAAACCTCGACACAGGGGCACTTGCGACTTGCGATAGCGATTACAGGTGGACCCGATAGGAGTATAGGGTGGATTTAAGGATATTTTAAGTCCGATAAATGGCATCTTGGTGAATTTTCCCGTGTTTTTAGTGTATTTCTTTGTGTAAACAGAGAACGCTATTTTTGGGGATTTTAAAGGCCCGATGGTCCCTTCCATTGCAGAACAGGTGGCCGCCTTCCATGAAGACATTATGCCATGATTGGTTAACACTCAGAGGGGATTTGAGTGGACAGAGGCTGGGAGCCAGAGAGCCCGAGAAGGGGAAATGAATAGACAGCGCTGATTGGCTTAAAAGCCACAGAAGACAGAAGACAGGGACAAGCAGTGCTGAGACAGAGAGAAGATAGAGACAGAGAGTGAGAGAAAGAGTTTGTGTACTCAGAGAGGCTTGAGGGATTCAAGCAAAACTCCTGCTGTTTTGTATCTATTGTGTTGAGACTCAATTTGAGCTCACATTTTGTAAAAATCTGCTCTTGAAGACATAATAGAGAGGTCACCACTGAAGGCTGGACCAGGAGATGTAGCCCAAGAGTTTGGGTGAACTCCATATTAAACTTGCTGTGTTATTTGTGTTTGTCTATTATGTTTCTCTAACTGCTCATTGTCTATATTATTCACAATCTTATCGATCCGTTGCACTAAGTAATATAGGAAAATCCATGCACATGAGTCTGTATTACCTTGAAAGTAATCTAAGATCTCATTTTGAGATCAACAGAGGATCAATGGATGGCCTCATAAATTATTCTTGGTAGTTAAAATCATGAAATCTATAGGATATTCCCAATAATATAGAGAAATAGACACATCTTCTAATACTCCATCTAGTTTGATAACAAATCTATTTGCTAATTGTAATAATGTAGGAGTATATTGAAGATTAGGAAGCTTAAGTTGTTCCATTGTTTGTTTACTCATGATATTAATGGTTGCTCATAGATCAATTAAAGTGTTTGGAATTTAAATACCATTGACATGAATTTTCATAATGATACTACCAAGATCTAGATATTTTTGAACAATAGGTTTTCCCATCATGATATCAGCAATTTTTCCTACCAATTAGATTTTTTAACATCTTTCTCTTTCTTCCTGGTTTTCTAATGAATATCTCCTTAATAGTTTTTGGAAATGTTGGTACTTCCTTTATAGCTTGGAGTAAATGAATTTTGTTGCAAATATTCTTCAGTTCATCTAGCATATCATAATTTGGTAAAACAATTTGTCTTTCTATTCCTTTAACAATTTGGAGCCTTTTAGGAAAAGGTGTATCTTACAAAGAAATAGAAGGTTGTTCTACTAGGGGAACTGTAAGATATTGCTTTATTTTCTCATCATTTGATTGTATAGGAACATCTTCCTTTAGAGGAATATTTTTTTGATAAATATTTACATGTTTCTCATGAACTTCATCCTCTTTATATTTTTGGATGGCAATTAATGGCTGACTTCTTTTGGAAAACCCTACTAGATATTAGTTGAACATTAGCTAGACGTAATGGGATAATCATACAAGCTTGAAAATTTTGTCCTTCAACATTATAAACAACTTGTTTATTTTTATTGTTTGAATTTGGAAGTGGTTTGATAGGTAGTTGATTGGGTTTTTGAGGAAATGGTAATGAAAGTTGTTGATTTGTATTTTGAAATTGAGAAAGTTGAGTTGATTTACGAGGATAATATTATGGTGGAAAAAAAACATAAGGTTATTGGAATTGAGGACATTCCAGATATTTTGCACAAGGATTTTTCCAACCTTGTGCCCAAGATGGATTTTGAGATTGTGGGGGCCAAGGTTGCCATGGCATGGGTGTAGTCCAATTGTTTTGTGGTTGTGCATATGAGTAAGTATTGAACCCTTGAGTCATATTTGATTGTTGATTTTTCCATGGTATTTTAGAAATAAAACAAAGAGATTCATCTTGCCTTGTTCCAGCTTCATCTTGAAAAACAACTTTAAGACCAAGTATCGAAGGGAATTCCTTTGTATTATGATTTTCAGCACATATGACACAAATTTCTATACTATCAAGGGGAAATTCTCTTAAGGCATGTTTCTTCCTACACTCGGGACATAAAATAGATAATGTAACATTGTTCACTTTTTTCTTGTTTTGTATCTTGAGGGTATCTATTTGTTCACTAAGACTCCTTAGAATATCTGTTTTGAAATTATCAAGAAAATTGTCTATTTCAACTCTACTTATTGTTCTAGTTACAGATTTATTAATTCTAGACATTGCATGATCTCTTGGATTTTTTCCAATTCTAGCCTTACCCCTTGAAATATGTTTATGCAAATCACAGATTTCTCCAAATGAAAGTTGTGAAACATATCCCTTGTCCATTAAATTAAGAAGATAAATCCATTCATCTCTAATTCATTTTAACAAAAGATCTTTTAGTGTTTCATCATCCAAATTATACATCTTATCCTTTTTGATGTTGTAAGAAATTATTTCAACTAGGTCTTCAAGTTTCATCCTGTTTCAACATCATCTTAAAGACTTCATCCTTAAGGTTATGGGGCATGCAATAATCCTTATATTTTTCTAAGAACACATTTTTCATTTCTTCCCATGTTCTAATAGTATCTATTCCTAATCCCATGAACCATTTAGGTGCTCCATATTTAAGAGTTGTTGGGAATAATTTCAATTTTTGAGGATCAAGTAATCATAAGTTCTACATAAAACTTCAAACTCAAAAAGAAATGTTTCAGGTTCCTCATTTCTCAAACCATGGAAATTAGGAAGGATGGAGGGTGAGATGTTTTTCATTTTGGTTGTGGTATCTTCATCAAAGATGGGAAATCCATAAGGATCTGGTTCTACCCTACCACCTCTACCTCCACCTCCTCCTCTATTTCCTCCTCCACCTCTTCCACCTCCAATCCTAGGTTCACCATTTACATTATGTACTTCTCCTTCCCCTGCCATTGTAGATTCTTCAGAGCTAATATAAGGTTCTATAATAGGATTGTCTAGATATTTTTATGGTTCCTCTACTAATGGTATATTATAATAAGTTTCTTCCTCTTCTTCTTCACTAGGAACCTCTAATTCTTGTCCTATAAGTTTCTCTCATGTTGAAAAGAGGAAAATTACTACTTCTGTTGGGCATGTAGGTTCTTCAACTACAACTTCGGAAAGGAAGTTGGTGAATCTTTTGGTTGGATTTCGGATCTATGCACCTTAGGAAGTTTATGTCTACCTTCCAATGATGGAATGCTAGTATGAGTGGATGGTGTGGCACTACGAGGTCTAGCGGGGGTGAGTGCAATGTTGGAATTGAACTTCTACCTTTACTTACAAATCTACCCCTAGAATCCCTTTCTCTATGCAAAAATGTTTTTTTACCATGCTTTAATTATGCATCTAAAATGTTGAATGCGCCTAAAATGATATGCAAATAAGAAATAGAATCCTATATACACTTCCCTGGAAATGATGCCAAAATGTTTGGTAATTTAATTGTTCTTAAATTAATTCATTAATTGTCAACCAAGGTTCCTGTATACAACTACAAAATCATCGAGAAAAGGTCTGAAGATATCATTCATCACCCTCATGAATGTGGTTGGAGCATTGCATAGTCCAAATGGCATCACCAGCCACTCAAACAACCCCTGCTTTGTCTTGAATGCAGTCTTCCATATATATTGTTATGCAAATCTGATCTGACGATAGCCACTGCGCAAGTATAGTTTTGTAAAATGGACAACATTTTTCAATTAATATAATAAATCATCAATGCGGGGGAGAGGGTACTAATTCTTCAATGTTATTTTGTCGAGTTCTCTGTAGTCCATGCACATTCTCCATGTGCCATCCTTCTTTGGAACCAACACAATGGGTGAGCCACATGGAGAAAATCTTGTCCTTAGGACCCCTTGGTTCAACATTTCCTGTACCTACTTCTTTATCTCCTCCATCTCAATGGATGACAACATTTACATACCAATGTTGGGTAAAGGAGCATCGTATTGCAAGTGAATCTCATGTTGGATCTCACGCTTTGGAGGTAACTCACTTGGTTGCTGAAAAATCCCATTATAGTTAGAAAAAATTTCATACAATTCTTTTTTATGAGTGGGATCACAACCTTGGAAAGCTTGAAATGAATCAACATATTTTTCTCTCACAACCATGAGCATGCATACTTTGTTGTAATTGATCAATATCTTCATCTAACCTGCACTTACAAGACTGGCACTAATTTTCGCATGATGAGATCTTACAATATATTCCACCTCATCTTCCATGAGATGATACTTGTTTTCATGGTGAAATAAAACTACTTTTGTGTCATACAAATACGGACTCCCCAATACAATACCATAGATATCCAAGGGTACAACATCAAGATCAACCTCATCTACTATTTTGGATACAATCACAAATCTAGTTCTACACTGCTTGGTTACATGTAATTTGGCTTTATTACACATTCAACCAAGAGGGTATGGTTTCAGATGAGGTTTGGTTTCTAACCCTAACTTCTTAACTAAGGATTCTGAAATCAAAGTTTCTTCTGAGCCTAGATCAAACAAGGTTTCCACTTTAGTATGTTTCATTACGACTCTAATGTGGAATAATTCAGTCGTCTTTCGTTCATTAACAAGAGAGTCATTTGAAGAACTTGTACTTGCATGTAATTCAGAAGTTTCATTTGCATGAAGGGAATGAGTACCTTGTATGCCACTACTATGATTTGTGTCTCGTCACCAGAATTAGATCCAAGGTCATGTTTTATGGTTGCCACCGTATTTTGCTTATTTTTCCCATGAAATCTCTTTGGTTTCAACTATGGATGCAACTTCCAACAATGTTCATCATCATGGTCTTCCTTCTTGCAATGTGTGCAAGATGGCTTTCCTCCTTCATCCTTCTTGGTGGTAGCTTCCTTCTTGTCATTTTATTTGCCTTTTCCTTTGAACTTTCCATTATGAGGTTTGAAAGATGATTTCTTTGGTTTCTCTTCTTTGTCATTATTTCCCATGCTTTCAATGTGAATGGCCTTCACATTGGACACATCTATAGTAGTAGGCTAAAATAACAACAAATAATGTCTGATGTAACTATGTAAAGCACCAATATACTTTGTTATAGTTTCTGGTGAATCAAGTGAAATACCCAAATTCAAAGCTTGTTTTCTAAACTCTTATGTGAAGCCTTGTAAATTTTGACCCTTTCCTTGTCTCAGATATTGTCATTCCATTAAAGCCTTTTGTCAATAACCCAAAAGATAAAACTGATCTTTTAATGCAGAAACAAAATTGGACCAAGAAGAAAGGAGATTACCCAAGTTTTTGTTGTCTTTCTGCAACTTTCTCTCCCACTAGACGAGAGAGGTGCCACGCAGCTAAAGATATGCTAATTGGATCTTGGCCTCATCCTCCTCGATCTTCTAAATCAAAAAATAAACCTCGATCTCTAATCCAATTCCTTAATTTCTCTGCATTACACTCTCCATTATACGTGGGAAAATCAAACATTATATCTAGCTTAACAAATGGCTTCTTAAATATATTCCTATGATGCCTGCTAGAGTGATGAGAAGAGGAAGAAGAAGAATTGTCATTAGAGGATGGAGAGGGTGTTGTAGGAGGCTCTCCTCTTCAACCTTAATGATTTACAAAGGCATGTTCATCTAGTTCTTTCTTCTCATGGTTGATTGTCTTCTCATATTCTGCAAACAACTTGTCAACTTTCTCTACCAAGGTGAAGAAGATCTTGCGATAATTTCACTCTTCCTCCATTCAAGCTTGCTCATATTTCATGTTATGTCTTCGTGTTGAATGCCCCACTTCGTGATCAAAGGATTTGAGTTTTCATTCTCCTCTTTAGAGCTTATTCCTGGTTGGCATTCACTCACGCAACTTGCATCAAGAATACCTTCTTTGATACCAATATTGATCCATATCTTTTACTTCAAGGATGCATACATAATTGCATATAAAATAGGATATAACCAAGTAACTTAAACACATGAAAAGAAGTGGAAAACAAAAGAAACCATGAGATCAAAGAAACAAGATGATTTGATTACGAAGTTCACCCAGTGTGGGCTACGTCTTTGGGCCATACCCAATGTGGGGAGGCTTCTTTCATTAAATGACAACAGAAATAAGATTACATAAATGACCCTTATACCTCCATTTTATAGCATGTACTGAAAATGTAAAGCTCAACTATAGAAATGGACATCACCATTGGATTTTTGGCATGAAATTGTGTCAAACGGCTATAAACTTGACCACATTCTGACACCAACACTTCTGGACCCCCAAGGAATCTTTCTCGGCATCAAAAGATACCCGTGCATCAAGGATCTATTACTGGAACCCAATGTCAGGGTTCCACTAGTCATATTTCTGCACCTCATTGGAAATATTCTCCCACTCTTCCCCATTGGACGCTTTGTGAAGGCTTAAGTAATGTTTGGTTGACAGAGTTTTCCAACAAAGTGTCGTTGGCCCGTTGGCTAGTGGCATATAATTAGAAAGTTTGTTGGTCACAAGTTCCAGAGTCCAACCCACGGAACCCCCATTTTGGCATGTTGTGTTAACCAATTGGCATGTTGTATTAACTGTGGAATGTTTTATTAACCTCTGACACACTGTATTAACCGTTGCCGTGTTGTATTGGTGATGGGGCCACCCGTTTTAGCGTGCCGGCCCACCAAGTCGGGTGGGTTCGAATCCCGCCAACTCCTTATAATAGTTGACACCTATTACAGTGGTCGGGCGAGTTCCAGATCACCCGTGGCCCCAACCCTCCATTTGTTTTAATGCATATATAACATATGGTTTTGGTGGGTGGCGGGGTTGGTGGCCTGCGATCGATTTTTTAAATATTTTATATATATTTAAAACAAAGTGGTTAAAAAAATATTTGGCCAACTTAAAATTCGCTCATTCCGGTGGTCAGATTCTGTGTGGCGATACTTTGCCAAATTGTTGCCTCGTTATCGATTGCCACTGGGCCTGGTTTGACCAAAACTTTGACTGGACGTAACTCTCTTATAGAAACTTGGATTGATGTGTTGTTCACACTGTTGGAAATCTTGCGTTGAGATCTTCGATCTGACCTTGATTCCACTTCATTCCAATGACTTAGATTTTTTATATTTTGCAAAGCCACTTCTATTTTTGGAGCCACCTAGATCATTGGTAGAGAGGCACCTCAAATCTACTCTTTTGAGAATGGAAACATCCATTACGCTGGATTTCCGAGATTTCCATGTTTAAAGAAAAGACTAACCACTATTTGTGTGAGTAAAAATGCTTCTCTTTAACTATCAAAAGCACTCAACACATGTTTTATAACCCAAAATGTTTGAATGTGAATAAGATACTTAGCTTACGGTACAAAGCTACTTATAAATTTGAATATACAAACAGTTGTAGATGAAAAATCATGTGCAGACATGTAAAGAACGAATATATGCAGTGGATACAATATGTGGGACATTATCATGACACGTTCAATACATTAATGAGCAACAATATGTGGGACATTATCATGACAAGTTCAGTACCTTTGGTGCTATGCTTCAAATAGTTTTATCATTAGTAGTGTTAGCACCACAACAAGGAGTCATTGGATGTGCAGAAAGCCACTTCGGGATTTGTTCCAAGATAACACTGGCATAAGAAGTATTATGCGAGAGATGTTAAAGGTGTTGAAGTGAACAATCCTTTATTACTTAATTTTCTTTTTTTATTTCTATGCCTCTTATGTTCGTAACTTTTGATTGAGAGATGCAAACTTTAGTCAGTGCACAATTTAATTTACATTGAAGAATAGTCTATCCACCTCCTTGCAGTGTTTCAAATATGTTGTTGGTTCATTTGATGTCAGACTTATGGAAACAAGGATGAATTAATCTATTCTTACAAGTTCTCTTGTGTGGAATGCATGATGCAGAGGAGATAAATGTGGAGGAGAACTATCCTCTACATTGCGCACAACTACATTTTGCACCTTAGTTTATTCTGCATAGCGTACGCAATGGTTTTAGATGTAAATTAAAAGATAATAGTAAATTTCCTATATGTGAATATTTGAAGGAAAAAATCCTCTATTTTAGACCAATATCCATTTTCGAAATTCACAATGGAATTAGATATAACTTGATCGAGGGAATAGATATAGTGGGAAAAGAACAAGCATTTGCATATCTAGAGATTTTTTGGCTAAATGATGTACAACACAACAAAATTGGCTTGCTTGGCGAGTGTGGATCAGGGAAATCTCTCTTCATGAGAAAACTCTTCAACACTCAAAAGGTACGTAATCACTTTGATGATGGCTTATGGCTTTGGTTGAGTATTTCAGAAACTCAGTTTCTTTCCAGTGTCATGAATAAACTCTGCACACAAATATCCATCTAAGCAAAGGAAGAAGTGGATATAAATGTGAACCTTGATGATGAAAATTGGTTGAAAGAGAGAATGGAAAGCAAAACTATTGTGTTGTTCATATATGATTTATGGGAAGGGGAATTATTGGAGGGACTCACTAAATGACTAAAACTTGTAATGAACCATTCCAACTGCAAATTAATTGAAAATTTGAGAGATTCCACTACATTGTTGAAAATAGAAGTTTGGATTACTACACAATAAAAGTGAAGAGCTTGATGAAAGATGAGAGTTGAGATATTTTTTACAATCAATTTCCTAATAATAATGAAAATTTTCATTTAAAAATTGAAAAGGAAGAGGCTAGGTTGTTCATGTGTAAAGGGCCTCTGCTTGTAATAAAAATATTAGGGAGGGAAATGGCGCATAGTACTCATCCACAACAATCAAAGTGGGCTCTTGACAAGCTGACAAAAGCAGAGAGACTCAATTATTTCCTAAGGTTGGGTTTTGACACATTGAGAAATGCAGACGCTAATATGCAATTGTGATTTCTACAGCTAGCTACTACCTTCTTCAAAAATGAAGTCATTGATTTCCAGTAGTTGATTCCCTTGTTGATGGAAGAAGGCCTCCTCACAATGAAAATGCTTCAAAGTGGACTTGCCAATGATTTAGCAACTCAATCCCATATTAAATTTGAAGGTGAGAATCACTCCGAGAGGCATACCCAAGAGATTAAAGGTGCCCAAATTCACATACATGGCCATGGATGGCCTCCCAGTTCCCCATAGCACTCCACTAGACACAACTTGTGGAAAATTGAAGATGTGAGAAAACATCAAGGAAAAAAAAATATAATTGGTGTTGAACAGGATGGCCAGATCCAACACCGATTCCCATGGCCTTGAAAACCACCCCATTATCAACATCATGATTTTGTAGCACCACCATTCTAAGCATGTCATGAGGCATGAAGTCGCAGAGAGCCCAAACAAAGCCACCTAGGAAGAGAAATCCTTGATCCAGCACCTTCCCCCTTCGTGTGTGGTCTTATGAAGCCTCGTCTTGACAATTTACATGACGAGCAACAACACCACATTGAAGTCACTCCAGCAAATCACCAACACTGCTCCCTTGATGCCCAGGTGGTTCAGAAAAATATTTATGGGAATGTGTAGAACCATGCTAATGGTTGAGCATATCATCATGGGTTTCGTTATGCATTGCAACTAGAGATATATTCTAGGTAGCTCCATAAAACACGTAGCCACCAAATCCAACATTAAGAACAATAAATATCTTCCGACAACCTTAGAAGCTACATTTTTCCGCCCCAAATAAACTAAAACAATCTCCACTTATTCATCATAGAAGAGCAGGATTCAAACCGACTAATAAGCAATCATTGGTCATGATTATAAGTCATCACCAAGCTTTTTGACTGCAATGTAAGATGAATTCGCCAACCACAACAAAGAGATGGATATTTTCTTACCTTAAGAAGAAAAGAATCAATAAAAGCAGTGTGGACATTGTTAACATTTCCATAATTTTCAATACTTGTATGATGAAATTATAAACCTGAAACAGAAATACATTATGTGAAGTGTGGAGGTGTGGACAATCTCCAAGAGTGGGGGCTCCTCTACACCTCCAAAGTCCGTACAATGTATCAATGTTATGTCCCCACCCCCTCGCCTCTGTAAGGGATAGTTTCGGCATCATTAGATAGAGTAGTAGTAGTGTTATGCATAATAGTTTCAATGTGAAAGCACTCACTGACAAAATGGCCAATTAGAAAATTAGCGTTATTTTGTTTTAAAAATATTTTTCAGGCACTCACAAATACTGAAAATAAAAATCCCCACACTAAGGGACTTAGGTCCCATCACAACTCGCTTAGCTAATTGAAAATTAGGAATAGGATTTCTACAAAATTAGAAATTTATTTTCAATTTATGGGAAAATAAAAATATTCAGTATTTTCTTGAAACTTTGGTTAAAATTGCAAAAATATAGTTAAACTATGCAAAGTCAGTGCACGTTGACTGCGAGGTGAATGCTCCGATCCCTCTTGAGGCAGGGACTGATAAGTTTCTTTTAATGTGATCTGTGTATTGTACTTTATTTTTGAAAAAAATTATGTATAATTTTATTAATAAAAATTAATTTACAATATACAAGGAGGCAAGAGTAGGACAGGCTATTTTTTCCCCGATGAAGAAAAGAGATTCAATATGCTTGGGGTTTGGGGATGTCATCTAATAACCTGGCTGAATTCTTAGCCTTGTGGTAGGGAATAGACTTGGAAATATTGAGTAAAATTCAGCAATTAATGGTCTTTGGAGACTCGATAATGGTAATTCAACATGTACGTAATCTCAAAGAGAAACATGCAAAGATCTAACCCTCCATTCTGCATAGAATCAACTTGCAAATTGCAAAGTTCGAGAATGTTGAATTCTTTCACATAAAGTGACATCTAAACTTAATGGAGGATTCATTAGAAAATCAGGGCATCTCCCTATAACAAGAAGTGATGGTTTAGGACAATAGCAATATAGTTATAAAATATATACCATGATAATCCCAATTACAACTCATATTTCAAGGGTATTAAATAGAATTAAAGAAAGATTTAAAGGTTGGGTTGTTTGACATCCTAATGTTAGACCACAATATGGATTTCGATCATGCGATTTATTTATTTCATGCTTTGGAAGTCCCTCCCATTAGCTAAGGGTTGGGTTCATGCATACACTTGGATTCCCCTTGTGGTCATCATCATGGAAGTGGATAGGTGGAAGTTGCTTCATTTCATCAATAAATATGGATGGATACAGAGTGATGGCCTTTTCATACCCAAGATGCAGCGTACACGTTTGGGGTATTTGACTTAAATGGATCAGGTTGCAAGTTACAGAGGTATTAATATAGTGATGGAATGCTTTATCTTATGAATGCAAGGGAATGATTGTCCTATGGAATATGTTGAAAAAAATGATGGGTCGGGGGAGGTAGGATTGTATGGTTATAAGAAAAGGTCACACAATACTGCTTCTCGAGGAATACAAGTTTCGTTTATCATTCGTCCTAAAGCAAAGAAGGTTGGTGGTATGGATATTCAAATGGAGAATCATTCCAATATCGAGAAAGATGAAATCATTGATCAATTGGACCACCTAACGAAAACCATGGAATTCATAGTGATCTTACTTCCTAGGGAAGGGGAAATGTGCTGGCGAAATTCCAAGCTCACTATGTCCTTTTGAACCAAAAAATCGGTTTATTGTAGACCAAAATGGATGACTTGCAAGTTGCATTCGATAGAGGATTATGGATAATGACTTCAATTCCATCATTTTCAAGCCCCTTTTTCATGAATAATGGTGGTTGACATGACATCCTATCTAATTATGGTGGTGAAAGTAGGAAGTTCAACTTCTAAGTGGTATAGCTTTCACATATAGACATCGATTGGCATTTTCATTGTTGGAAAGGTAGTTGTGTGTAGACTAGGGAAAAAAGGGGTCATGCTAAAGTGGGAAATTTTTACCCCAAAAAATGGTTTTTGATGCCTCAAAACACTCGTAGAAGGTTTCAGACCCCAATTTTCCAAACTAGATCCCACTGGTAAAAAGAGTCATGTGAGCTAATTCCTCCATTTTTCCACTTGTAAAGCATCGAGATGGATGAGAAATAATATAATGATCCAATATAGATCACACCTACCCATTTTATGAGGATTTTGGCCCCCGAAAGCTTCTATTAAATAACATGAGGAAATTTTTCCTACACCTTCTCTCAGGTGTACCATTTATAATTGCCTGGAAGTTGTCATTTCAACCCAATTTTCCAAAGGTTCGATTGTCCCTATCTAGTAGTTCTAGACCTCTTATGAAATTTTTTATATTTTGTCAACTCTACCTGAGTATTTGGTTCCAAATCCTCCAAAGAAGGTAGGGCATATTCCTCTTCCTGATCTAGCATGGAAGGCTCATAGAGTTTTAGATTCTATACATTCACAACTAGGTAAATGCGCATATATGGCAGAAAGCTAATTTGATAGGCATTATCACCCACCTTTTCTAGTATCTCGAAGGGTCCTTACCCCAGAGCCTTGATTTTCTTACTGGGCCCCTTTCGCCTCTCCTTGTTCAATTGTAGCCATACTCTTTCTACCACCTTCAATGATTTCTTTGTTCTATGTTGATCATACATGGCCCTATATTTCTCATGTGACTTTTTTAATGTCTATTGTACGTATAGATGGATCTACCTAATATTCTCTATAAATTTTTCAGCCCTCAAGGCATCTTCTATAATACCTTTCCTCACTCCTCCTTGTTTCCCATATGCAATGTCCAAAGGTGAAAGAGACAAATATCCAAAATAAGTTTCTAGTGGGGACTTTCCAGTAGAATTGTGGATTGATTTTTTGTAAGAATGTTGTATATATACCATATTTTCATCCTAGGTATTTGGATGCTTCTGGTTGTATCCCCTCAAAAGTTACATGAAAGTCTTATTGACTACTTATGTTTTCCCATCTATCTATGGATGGAATGTTGTAGATCTCTTCAACTTTGTGTGCATCTTCTCCCATAATGTAGTCTTGAATTCACTAAAAAATATTATGTTCCTATCTGAAATGATGCTCCTTCGTATCCCGAGGTGCACCCATACTTGTCTAAAGAACAAGTTTGATACTTCTTTCCCACCAATGGCATTTTCATGGGCCATCATAACACACATCTTGCTGGACCTATCAACTACCACAAATAGGTAGTCATGTCCCTTCTTGGTTGTTGTTAAACCTCCCACAAAGTCCATGGAAATGCTTTCCCAAGGATGAGTGAGTATGGGTAAAGGGTGACATAAACCCTATTTCCTATTGGTAGGCATGTTGGTACAACAAAGCATGCATCCTCTTGTGAACCTAGTTATCTTCTCTTACATCTTGGGCCAATAGGCATACCTCTGCAAGTTGACCGTGGTCTTCCCTACACCAAAGAGCCCCGCAACCTTGGACGTGTGAGCCCATTTAATAAGTTGCAATCACTCACATTTAGGAACACATAGTTTATCCATCCTATAGAGTAACTTGTCTTGGAGATGGTAGTCAACAGTGTTGTCACCATCATGCACATGAATTTGACTTTGCAAATGCTGAAACACCTCCTTGAAGTCCTCATCCTCCCAATATGCCTCTCCGTATACATCATGGCTGAATGGATTCATGTGTATGAGAGTCCATAAAGCTATGATATTTGATGGTGGTGGCCTTGAAATCATGTCATCCAACTTGTTTGTGCTACCCTTGTTACTTAATCACTAAATGAAACTACTGTAGAAACCTCATCCACTTGTAATGCCTACTCTGTTGTAGCTTACTTTAGGCCTGCAAGTACTATAGTGGCTAGTGATCTGTGTGGATTATTGTCTCCTTTACTATTAGATAGTGCTTCCACTTCTTAATAGATTGCACCAGGGTGTAGAGCTCCTTGTCATAGGTAGGGTAGTTAATAAACTCCCCACGAAATACTCCAGAATGGTAGCATATAATCCTTCCTCCCTACATCATGACTGTTATGATAACATATCCACTCAAATTTATCTCCACTTCAAAGGTCTACTACAAGTTTGGTAATTCTAGAACTAGTGCTTTATTTATCTTCTTTAATTCCTCAAATGTCCTCTGCTAACCCTTTTCCCATTGGAAATTCTTTCCACTTGTTGTTATGGCGTGGAATGGTCTTGCTACCACTAAAATTGAAGCTTTTGATTTCCTTAGGTAAAAATGAAGCTATGAATTTCCTCAGGTATTATGCCACCCTAATGAAACTCCTAACCTTACAAATATTAGTAGGCATCAACCATTTAATGATGGCATTTATCTTGGCAGGATTTATCTTTAGCTCTCCTCTACATATCACATACCCCAAATACACTAAAGACTATTGTGTAAACTCACACTTCTTGAGATTTGATAGCAGTTGATGCTTCTTTAATGTTTTTAGCACCTGCATCAAATGTGAGATGTGCTCCTCCCAGGTATCACTATATAACATTATATCATAAAATAGAAAATGATATATGAATCTATAAAAGGGTGAAATATATCATTCATTAATCTCATAAACATATTTGTTGCATTGCATTGGTAAAATGGAATGGCTAACCACTCATACAAACCTTGCTTGTGTTTTGAAGGCGACGTTACAGGATCTTCTTCTCTGACTCAAACCTGGTGATATCCAGACTTTAAGTCCATCTTGCTGAATTATTTTTTTGTTGCAACTGACCTAGCATATCATCTATCTAGGGCAGGGGGTACTTGTTCTTGAACACGATTTTGTTCAATGCTATATTATCTATACACATCTTCCAAGTCCCATCCTTCTTTGGCACAATGATGATGGGTGACCCACATGGTTATGTACTCAGTTCAATTACACCCTATTCCAGTAGCTGATACAACTATTTCTTCAACTCAGTTTCTTCTATAATAGACTTCCTAACAACCCAATTTTTGACAATGGTGAGTCCAACAGTATTTTGATCTCATGCTCCACTTCCCTCGTAGGTGATAACCATTTAGGCTCTCAAAACACATCCTTATATGCTTGTAGTAACTCTTCCAGTTGTTGTTTTTGTTTCTTAGTACACCCTTTTAGCGATGCCTTGCCTCTTATTCACTCTTCTACAAGCTGATTTTCTCTTAAAAACAATAAAACGACTTTTCACTAGAAATGATCAATTTCCTAGCTTGGTTAGCACTTCCCAACAAAACATTTGACTTTCCTTTGTGCGTATTGATGGCGAATTATTTTCCATCCTCGATGAGACAACAATGGTTAGCTCTCCACATGAATATTGCATGTCACATGTACATGTAGGGTCTCCCGAACATTACTCCACATACAGCAAGGGGAACCACATCTAGTTTTACTTCATCAATAAAGTCAACATTGATGGAAAGTTTGATTTTTGCACTATTTTGTTACCTTCAAATCCACATCCTTATTTACACATCCCAATGGATATAAGCTTGGATGATCATGAAATTCCAACTCCAACTTCTTGACCAACTCTATTGCAATGAGATTTTCCTACGATCTTAGTCAAACAAAGCATCAATCTCTGTCTTCTTAACCTATATCTTTTTATGGAATAATTTGGTCATTTCTTTCTCTTCCTGATGTTGAAGGCTACATAAATTCACCTCCTTCTGCATTGATGTATGGATGATCTTTGCATCCATGTCTAAGCTACTCTCAGATTGGTTTCTCAAACCATTGGCCATGACATTATTTTTCTTATTGTATTTCTCTTTTTTCTTCAGGTTAAGATCTTGATGCAACTTCGAACACTTCTCCTCTGTATGAACGTCAATGTCACAATGGTTGCAGTGGTTGTTGGGATATTTTCACTGATGTGTCATGGTTGTCATATTTTTACCTTTTCCCACTTTTTTGTTCTTCCTCCCCTCCTTAGAAGCATTTTGTTGCTCCTTTTTCTTCAATCCACTTCAATTCCCTTTCTTCAGACCTATGTTTTCTAGGTATTCTGTTTGTACACAAGCCTCATCCACCAATCTAGCCTTGAACAACATCACTTTCTCTCGTAGATGGAGGTTTAGAACCACAAAATATTTGAGGAGTACATTTGGGTTCTTTCGAGAGATACCCAACATTATGGCCATCATTTTTAACTCTGTGGTGTACCCTTGCATGCTTTGTCCCTACTTTTAACTAAAGTAGTGCCACCATATCCACCGGTCCTCTTAATACCCAATAGGATAAAATGTGACTTTATGAGGGTTTTGAAGTCCTCCCACTTAGTTACTGCATGTTCTCTCTCCAACCTCAAGGTCTCCATGTGACTTTGCGACCAAATCAGGACATCACCCTCTAATTCAGCCACAAAAATGAAATCTTCTATTCTTCCTAAATTTGATGGACACTGAAATACACATCCAATTGTGCAAGAAATGATTTAGCTTCAGAGGATTGATCTCAATATGGTATGGCTTGGTATTGACCTTCACTTCAATTTTGAACAAGGACTATAAATGATTCTTGGTACTTGAACTAAGTTGATCTTTTTTAGGTCCTTTCTTCAACTAGTTCTCCATTTGTTCATGATCTCCTAAGCTCCCCTCTAATTTACCCTTTGCACTAGAACCCTCATCCTCTCTGAATATTCAAACCTTATTTCTCACGGTCATCATGAGGAGATTTACATTATGATTTATATCTATTACTTGTTGTTCCACCCACAAAAACCTCTCCTCTATAGGATCATGAGGGTTATTCATAGATTCATTGGCCATGATTAGGGTTTTATGACTTTTAGCCCAATGAATTTAAATCCATTGCTAATGTCCACAATATACCCAAAGAAACCTGATCTGATACCAATATGATCCATAAACTATCATGGATATTCCGCTAGACAGTTCATCACAATTGATCGGATAAAATTAGAATGAAAATATAAAATTCTACACTATTACAATTTTATTTCCTTTTATATTTTTGGATTTGTAGGTTATTCTTAATAGTCTATGTATATGAATTAAAATTATGTAGAAATAAATAAAACAGAAATAAAAGCTCACAGACACAATTGACACAATATATGACCTAGGATTCCCTTTCAGGAGAAAAACCCATCTCGAAGGTGAGGTTTCTATGCTGTCTTTCTCTGAATGGAAATATGGTTAATTGTGGCCCATGGGCTATTGTAGTGCAAAAATCCTCTCCTTGTGCTCTATCTCCTATCCCTCTTGGTTATTTTTCTTTGTTATGAAAGAAGTTCACTTAAAAGAATGGAACATCTTTTCCTCCTAATGGTCGGGTTATAACATAATCTAATAGCCTACTAGTAGTTATGCTTGACTACTTCAACTCTTAATCAAAGTTAGAATATGGACTATTCTAAAGTCTTCATCATCATAATCACATGGCTAGCCCATTTTTCATGAATAATGGAGGCTGACATGCCATCCTCTCGAATTATGGTGGTGAGAAAGGAAGGTCAATGTCTGAGTGGCATAACTTTTGTGTAAGGACTCCAATTGACATGATTCTTGCACCATTGGAAAGGTACCTATGTGAGGAATAGGAAAAAAAGTGCGGTGCTAAAGCTCCAAGTTTTAACCCCCAAAAAAGTTGTTTGATGCCTTAAAACACTCTCGGAAAGATTCAAACCCCAATTTGTCAAAATAGATCCTGTCGGTAAAAAAAGGTCCTGTGAGATGATTCCTCCACTTTTCCCATTCTAAAAGCATCGAGATAGATGAAAAAAAAATATAATGATCCAATTTATATCAAGGCTATATAAGATAATTCACATTAGAACTTTTGTATGTAGACAAAAATTTAGAAGCCCCAACCTTTTTTGGACATTTCTAAACTTAGTGGATGAAGATTTTGTCAAAGATATAAAAGATACTAACCTTCAAAATAGATTGAACCAATCAAAAAACCATAGTCATTTCTTTGAAATAAAATTAAAAAATACAATATAACAAATTAAATTGTGTACACTTATTATTTTCATTATTTCTTTTATTACTAATTTTATTATTTTTAATTTTTGTTACTGTTTAAATTTAGTTGATATTATTACTATTATTATAATTATTGATTCAAGGTTTTATTACAACATTTGTAGTGGACGTTAATTTATTTAATTATTAATTTAATTTTAATATCTCATTTATCTTTTAATATTCCATTACAACATCTCTCCCATACTAAACTAAAAAGTCTCCAAAAATTTTAAATTTTATATTTATAACTCTATTAATATTAAAATTGAAATATATCATATTTAATCATTTCAAAAAAATTAAAATATTTGAACAACATTATTTTATATATAAATAAAAATAATAATCATTATAATTCAATCGTTAAATATGAATCATCTTTATTTATTTTTTGATCTTTATGGTTTTTAATTTAATTTTTATGTCTGAAATCTAAATTTTGAATTTGAGATTTTAATACTTTGAATCATTTTTTGCATTTGATATTAATACTTCAAACCTTCCTTTGGGGCTTTAAGAATGTTAATTTCAGCTAAAAGTGTTAAAACCAAGTTAATCCAAATTTTACTTAAATAATTTCTTTTAAATTTGATCTTTATATTTTTAATTTAATTTTATGTTTTTAACATTTAACTTTTGATTTTTTTTGTGGTTAAGAAAATATTAATTTTGGAAAAAAAAATTGGTAAATTCAAGTCAATCTAAATTTTATTGAAATGGTCATTTAATTACATTGATAGGTGCATTTATTTTGAAATGGAGCTTACAAAATTTTAATTTAATTATCAATAATTATTAGGTGGATGGTAGGGATTTAACTTTCATTAAATATCTTAATGATTATGATTAACATTCATGAAGATAAATATGGTTCACGAGACCTTAAAAAGGTATGAACTAATTGAAAATTTTTAATATATTATTTCTACTCTTGAAGAGAAGTGAGAGAAGCATTCCCAGATCATCATAGTTTTTCTACCTTAAGAGGTCAAGAAGGTTGGTAGTGTGATAGACATTTTGAAAACTACAACAGATTTGACTATAAGTTAGGTAATCTATGAGAGTGTTTTTGTCTTCAACTCTCTTCGTAGCAAACAAGTAATAAACTCTTTCTTCCCATGGCATTTTTGTAATAGGCAAACGTCTAGTTCCACTATGAAGCTCTTGAGAATTAGTTCTTATGTTAGCAATGCTCATTCCATTCTTAATACTTATAGGTAAATAATTTTGGTTTCCAAGATTGTGGTTGATCACCTCCTTATAATATCTTAGTTTTATTGTTCCCTCTCACTCTTTTTTACCCCAAAACTTCTCCTTAAATTTGGGAATAATAATATTTTTAATATCATCCCTATTTTACAAATTGATATCCTATTTTATCATCTGATGGTGTAGCCAAGACTAGGCATCATTATGGAATCATGTTGGTAGGAAACATTCCCTAAGGCAAGGGTTGAAAGCCTCAATAGAGTAGGGTAAGATAATCAACAAAGAACACTCAATCAAGCATGCCAAACATTGGAAATATCAAACTTGGATTTGGAGATATACTCGGATGTTATACGCTTGAAGATGTTCCCATAGGGTCCAAATCCTCTGCTTCCTCCAAGATGTTAATACCTGAAAATCAATCACATAAGCATATACATAATAGATAATTCAATGAGCATAAATAATAATATGTTAGATAATCATATATGAGCATTTAGATTATCATTCATAAGATGGCAACATATATCGGAAACAAGATATGAGCTTCTTTATTGATTAACAACAGTAAGTACATGATATATACAACATGATCTAGGCCAAAGGCACTGACAAATCCCTCCTTTGGATTCTTCCAACCCAAGCCACGAAGAAAACATCTCTAGTAAGTGCAAGAAGATGCTAGATAAGGGTGTTAAGCATCTCTACAAAGGAAACCAGGGTTTCTTAGAGACTGGGAGTGCATGAAAAACGAGAAAAGCAAACTCGATCTAGGATAAATTGAGTATAATGTCAATATCCTTCTTCTCTTGTTGTGATTAGGCATACCCAAGGTGTGTATATATACTACCTGAAATTGGTTATTTCAGTTAGGCCACAGGCTCCTATACATGGGATCATTGTAAAACCTGCCTGGAAAAAATAAAAAATAAAAAAAATAAAATAAAAAAATAAAATAAATAAAAATAAAAATAAAATAAATAAATAAAATTTAAAAATTTAAAAATAAATAAATAAATAAATAAAATTAAAAAAAAAAAAAATCATATTTTAAAAGTTATACGCGAGTATAGTATTATAGGACCCATGTGTGTACGCATTTTTGTCTGGTTAGAGTCGAGTATGGATTTTGAAATACTATTTTTGATTATAAAGTCAAGTCTACATAGGAAAAGGGACTGCCCAAGGCCATAAAAGAGCATCAGGGCTACAAGAGTGTTGAATGATTCTATAACAGATTCCTTGTGCTCTATCCCCTATCCCTCTTGGTTATTTTTCTTTGTTATGGAACAAGTTCACTTAAAAGAATGGAACATCTTTTCCTCCTAATGGTCAGCTTATAACATAATTTGATAGCCTACTGGTAGTTATGTTTGACTACTTCAACTCTTAATCAAAGTTAGAATATGGAATATTCTAAAGTCTTCATCATCATAATCACATGGCTAGCCCATTTTTCATGAATAATGGAGGCTTACATGCCATCCTCTCGAATTATGGTGGTGATAAAGGAAGGTCAATGTCTGAGGGGCATAACTTTTGTGTAAGGACTCCAATTGACATGATTCTTGCACCGTTGGAAAGATACCTATGTGTAGAATATGAAAAAAAGTGTGGCGCTAAAGCACCATGTTTTATCCCCCAAAAAAGTTGTTTGATGCCTCAAAACACTCCCGGAAAGATTCAAACCCCAATTTGCCAAAATAGATTCCGTCAGCAAAAAAGGGTCCTGTGAGATGATTCCTCCACTTTTTCCATTCTAAAAGCATCGAGATAGATGAAAAACAATATAATGATTCAATTCATATCAAGGCTATATAAGATAATCCACATTAGAATTTTTGTATGTAGACAAAAATTTAGAAGCTCCAACCTTTTTTTAGACATTTCTAAACTTAGTGAATGAAGATTTTGTCAAAGATATAAAAGATGTTGAACTTCAATATAGATTGAACCAATAAAAAAACAATAGTCATTTCTTTGAAATAAAATTAAAAAAATACAATATAACGAATTAAATTGTGTACACTTATTATTTTCATTATTTCTTTTATTGCTAATTTTATTATTTTTACTTTTTGTTATCTTTTAAATTTAGTTGATATTATTACTGTTATTATATTATTGATTTAAGACTTTATTACAACATTTATAGTGGAGGTTAATTTTTTTAATTATTAATTTTAATTTCTCATTTATCTTCTGATATTCCATTGCAACATCTCTCCCATACTAAATTATAAAAATCTTCCAAAAATTTTAAATTTTATATTTATAACCCTATTAATATTTAAAATTGAAATATATCATATTTTAATGATTTCAAAAAAATTAAAATATTTGAACAACATTATTTTATATATAAATAAAAATAATAATCATTATAACTCAATCGTTAAATATGAATCCTCTTTATTTATTTTTTGATGTTTACGATTTTTAATTTAATTTTTATGTCAGAAATCTAAATTTTAAATTTGAGATTTTAATACTTTGAACCACTTTTTGCATTTGATATTAATACTTCAAACCTTCTTTTCGGGCCTTAAAAATATTAATTTTGGCAAAAAGTGTTAAAACCATGTTAATCCAAATTTTACTTAAATATATATTATGTTAATCCAAATTTTACTTAAATATATATTTTTTTTAATTTGATATTTAATTTTTAATGTAATTTTTTGTTTTTAACATTTAACTTTTGTTTTTTGGTAGTTAAGAAAATATTAATTAAATAAAAACAAATTGGTATATTCACGTCAATCTAAATTTTATTGAAAGGGTCATTTAATTACATTGATAGGTGTATTTATTTTGAAATGGGGGCTTACAAAATTTTAATTTAATTATCAATAATTATTAAGTGGATGGTAGGGATTTAACCTTCACTGAATATCTTAATGATGATGATTAACATTCATGAAGATAAATATGGTCCGTGAGACCTTAAAAATGTATGAACTAATTGAAATTTTTTAACATATTATTTCTACTCTTGAAGAGAAGTGAGAGAATAATTCTCAGATCATCATAGTTTTTCTACCTTAAGAGGTCAAGAAGGTTGGTAGTGTGATAGACATTTTGAAAACTAAAACAGATTTGACTATAAGTTAGGTAACCTAAGAGAAATTGTTTTTTGTCTTTAACTCTCTTAGTAGCAAACAAGTGATAGACTCTTTCTTCCCACGACATTTTGGTAATAGGCCAACTTCTAGTTCCACTATGAAGCTTTTGAGAATCAGTTCTTATGTTAGCAATGCTCATTTCATTCTTAATATTGATAGGTAAATAATTTTGGTTTCCAAGATTGTGGTTGATCACCTCCTTATAATATCTTAGTTTTATTGTTCCCTCTCACTCTTTTTTACCCGAAAACTTCTTCTTAAATTTGGGAATAATAATATTTTTAATATCATCCCTATTCTAGAAAATAATCTCCTCTTTTATCATCCGATGGTCTAGACAAGACTAGGCATCATTATGGAATCATGTTGGCAAGAAACATTCCCTAAGGCAAGGGTTGAAAGCCTCAACAGAGCAGGGTAAGATAATCAACAAAGAACACTCAATCAAGCATGCCAAACATCGAAAATATCAAACTTGGATTTGGAGATATACTCGGATGTTATATGCTTGAAGATGTTCCCATAGGGTCCAGATCCTCTGCTTCAATGTGCATAAATAATAATATGTTAGATAATCATATATGAGCATTTAGACTATCATTCAAAAGATGGCAACATATATCGGAAACAAGATATGAACTTCTTTATTAATTAACATCAATAAGTACATGATATATACAACATGATCTAGGCCAAAGGCACCGATAAAGCCTTTCTTTGGATTCGTCTAGCCTGAGCCACGAAGAAAACATCTCTAACAAGTGTAAGAAGATGCTAGAGAAGGGTGTTGAGCATCTCTGCAAATGAAACCAGGGTTTCTCAGAGACTGGGAGTGCATGAAGAACGAGAAAATCAAACTCGCTCTAGGATAAATTGAGTATAATGTTGATATCCTTCTTTTCGTGTTGTAATTAGGCCTACCCAAGGGGTGTATATATACCACCTGAAATTGGTTATTTTAGTTAGGCAATGGGCTCCTATAGGTGGGATCTTGGTAAAACCCGTAAACCTTGTCCGAAAAAAATAAAATAAATAAATAAATAAATTTCATATTTTAAAAGGTAAACACAGGTATAGTATTATAGGACCCGCGTGTGTATGCATTTTTGTATGGATAGAGTCGCGTATGGATTTTGAAATACTATTTTTTATTATAAAGTCAAGTCTACATAGGAAAAGGGACTACCCAAGGCCATAAAAGAGTATCAGGTCTAGAGGAGTGTTGAATGATTCTATCACAGATTCCTTGTGCTCTATCCCCTATCCCTCTTGGTTATTTTTCTTTGTTATGAAACAAGTTCACTTAAAAGAAGGGAACATATTTTCCTCCTAATGATCGGCTTATAATATAATCTGATAGCCTACTAGTAGTTATGTTTGACTACTTAAACTCTTAATCAAAGTTAGAATACAGACTATTCTAAAGTCTTCATCATCATAATCACATGGCTAGCCCGTTTCTCATGAATAATGGAGGCTGACATGCCATCCTCTCGAATTATGGTGGTGAGAAAGGAAGGTCAATGTCAGAGTGGCATAACATTTGTGTAAGGACTCCAATTGACATGATTCTTGCACCGTTGGAAAGGTACCTATGTGTAGAATAGGAAAAAAAGTGTGGTGCTAAAGCACCAAGTTTTATCCCCCAAAAAAGTTGTTTGATGCCTCAAAACACTCCCGGAAAGATTCAAACCCCAATTTGTCAAAATAGATCCTGTCAGTTAAAAAGGGTCCTGTGAGATGATTCCTCCACTTTTTCCATTCTAAAAGCATCGAGATAGATGAAAAACAATATAATGATCCAATTCATATCAAGGATATATAAGATAATCCACATTAAAACTTTTCTATGTAAAAAAAAAATTTAGAAGCTCCAAACTTTTTTGGACATTTCTAAACTTAGTGGATGAATATTTTGTCATAGATATAAAAGATGTTGACCTTCAAAATAGATTGAACCAATCAAAAAGCCATAGTCATTTCTTTGAAATAAAATTAAAAATACAATATATCGAATTAAATTGTGTACGCTTATTATTTTCTTTATTTCTTTTATTACTAATTTATTTTTTATTTTTGTCATTTTTAAATTTAATTGATATTATTACTATTATTATAATTATTGATTTAAGACTTTATTACAACATTTGTTTTAATTATTAGTTTAATTTTAATTTTAATATCTCATTTATCTTCTAATATTCCATCACACCATCTCTCATACTAAACTATAAAAAGTCTCCAAAATTTTTAAATTTTATATTTATAACCCTATTAATATTTAAAATTGAAATATATCATAACTTAATTATGTCAACAAAATTAAAATATTTAAACAACATTATTTTATATATAAATAAAAATAATAATCATTATAATTCAATCGCTAAATATGAATCCTCTTTATTTATTTTTTGATCTTTACGATTTTAATTTAATCATTATAATTCAATCGCTAAATATGAATCCTCTTTATTTATTTTTTGATCTTTACGATTTTAATTTACTTTTTTATGTCTGAAAGCTAAATTTTGAATCTGAGATTTTAATACTTTGAACCATTTTTTGCATTTGATATTAATACTTCAAACCTTCTCTTGCGGCTTTAGAAATATTAATTAGGGAAAAAAGTGTTAAAACCAAGTTAATCCAAATTTTACTTAAATATTTTCTTTTAAATTTGATCTTTACATTTTTAATTTAATTTTATGTTTTTTAACATTTAACTTTTGACTTTTTTTTGCACTGAAGAAAATATTAATTTTGGAAAAAAAATTGGTAAATTCAAGTCAATCTAAATTTTATTGAAATGGTCATTTAATTACATTGATAGGTGAATTTATTTTGAAATGGGGCTTACAAAATTTTAATTTAATTATCAATAATTATTAGGTGGATGGTAGGGATTTAACCTTTACTGAATATCTTAATGATGATGATTAACATTCATGAAGATAAATGTGGTCCGCGAGACCTTAAAAAGGTATGAACTAATTGAAAATTTTTAGTATATTATTTCTACTCTTGAAGAGAAGTGAGAGAAGCATTCCTAGATCATCATATTTTTCTACCTTAAGAGGTCAAGAAGGTTGGCAGTGTGATAGACATTTTGAAAACTACAACAGATTTGACTATAAGTTAGGTAATCTAAGAGAAAGTGTTTTTTTGTTTTCAACTCTTTTAGTAGCAAACAAGTGATACACTCTTTCTTCCCATGGCATTGTGGTAATAGGCCAATGTCTAGTTCCACTATGAAGCTCTTGAGAATTAGTTATTATGTTAGCAATGCTCATTTCATTCTTAATATTGATAGGTAAATAATTTTGGTTTCCAAGATTGTGGTTGATCACCTCCTTATAATATCTTAGTTTTATTGTTCCCTCTCACTCCTTTTTACCCCAAAACTTCTCCTTAAATTTGGGAATAATAATATTTTTAATATCATCCCTATTCTACAAAATGATCTCCTCTTTTATCATCCGATGGTCCAGCCAAGACTAGGCATCATTATGGAATCATGTTGGCAGGAAACATTCCCTAAGGCAAGGGTTGAAAGCCTCAACACAACAGGGTAAGATAATCAACAAAGAACACTCAATCAAGCATGCCAAACATCGGAAATATCAAACTTGGATTTGGAGATATACCTGGATGTTATACGCTTGAAGATGTTCCGAAAGGGTCCAAATCCTCTGCCTCCTCCAAGATGTTAATACCTGCAAATCAATCACATAAGCATATACATAATAGATAATTCAATGTGCATAAATAATAATATTTTAGATAATCATATATGAGCATTTAGACTATCATTCATAAGATGACAACATATATCGGAAACAAGATATGAGCTTCTTTATTGATTAAGAATAGTAAGTACAAGATATATACAACATGATCTAGGCCAAAGGCACCAACAAAGCCTTCCTTTGGATTCGTCCAGCCCGAGCCACGAAGAAAACATCTTTAGCAAGTGCAAGAAGATGCTAGATAAGGGTGTTGAGCATCTCTGCAAAGGAAACCATGATTTCTTAGAGACTGGGAGTGCATGAATAACGGGAAAAACAAACTCACTCTAGGATAAATTGAGTATAATTTCGATATCCTTCTTCTCTTTTTGTAATTAGGCTTACCCAAGGGTGTATATATACCACTTGAAATTAGTTATTTCAGTTAGGCCACGGGCTCCTATAGGTGGGATCTTGGTAAAACCCATAAACCCCGCACAAAAAAATAAAATAAAATAAATAAATAAATTTCATATTTTAAAAGGTATACACGGGTATAGTATTATAGGACCCATGTGTGTACACATTTTTGTATGGGTAGAGTCGCGTATGGATTTTGAAATACTATTTTTTATTATAAAGTCAAGTCTACATAGGAAAAGGGACTACCCAAGGCCATAAAAGAGCATCAGGTCTATAGGAGTGTTGAATGATTCTATAAAAGATTCCTTGTGCTCTATCCCCTATCCCTCTTGGCTATTTTTCTTTGTTATGACACAAGTTCACTTAAAAGAATGGAACATCTTTTCCTCCTAATTGTCGGGTTATATCATAATCTGATAGCCTACTAGTAGTTATGTTTGACTACTTCAACTCTTAATCAAAGTTAGAATATGGACTATTCTAAAGTATTCATCATCATAATCACATGGCTAGCTTGTTTTTCATGAATAGTGGAGGTTGACATGCCATCCTCTCGAATTATGGTGGTGAGAAAGGAAGGTCAATGTCTGAGTTGCATAACTTTTGTGTAAGACTCCAATTGACATGATTCTTGCACCGTTGGAAAGGTACCTATGTGTAGAATAAGAAAAAAAGTGTGGTGCTAAAGCACCATGTTTTACCCTCCAAAAAAGTTATTTGATGCCTCAAAACACTCCCAGAAAGAATCAAACCCCAATTTGTCAAAATAGATCCCATTAGTAAAAGAGGGTCCTATGAGATGATTCCTCCACTTTGTCCATTCTAAAAGCATCGAGATAGATGAAAAACAATCTAATGATCCAATTCATATCAAGGATATATAAGATAATCCACATTATAAATTTTGTATGTAGACAAAAATTTAGAAGCTCCAACCTTTTTTGGACATTTCTAAACTTAGTGGATGAAGATTTCGTCAAAGATATAAAATAGGCTGACCTTCAAAATAGATTGAACCAATCAAAAAACCATAGTCATTTCTTTGAAATAAAATTAAAAAATACAATATAACGAATTAAATTGTGTACACTTATTATTTTCATTATTTCTTTATTACTGATTTTATTATTTTTACTTTTTGTTATTTTTAAATTTAGTTGATATTATTACTATATTATAATTATTGATTTAAGACTTTATTACAACATTTGTAGTGGACGTTAATTTATTTAATTATTAATTTTAATATCTCATTTATCTTGTAATATTCCATTACAACATCTCTCGTACTAAGCTATAAAAAATATCCAAAAAATTTAAATTTTATATTTATAACCTTATTAATATTTAAAATTGACATATACCATATTTTCATCATTTCAAAAAAAAATATATTTGAACAACATTATTTTATATATAAATAAAAATAATAATGATTATAATTTAATCGTTAAATATGAATCCTCTTTATTTAGTTTTTGAGCTTTACGATTTTTAATTTAATTTTTATATGTGAAATCTAAATTTTGAATTTGAGAATTTAATACTTTGAACCATTTTTTGCATTTGATATTTTTACTTCAAACCTTCTTTTGGGGCTGTAAAAATATTAATTTCGGCAAAATGTGTTAAAACCAAGTTAATCAAAATTTTACTTAAATATTTTCTTTTAAATTTGATCTTTACATTTTTAATTTAATTTTATGTTTTTAACATTTAACTTTTGGCCTTTTTTGCAGTTAAGAAAATATTAATTTTGGAAAAAAAAATTAAATTTTTTTTGGCAAATTCAAGTCAATCTAAATTTTATTGAAATGGTCGTTTTATTACATTGATAGGTGCATTTATTTTGAAATGGGGCTTACAAAACTTTAATTTAATTACCAATAATTATTTGGTGGATGGTAGGGATTTAACCTTCATTGAATATCTTAATGATGATGATTAATGTTCATGGAGATAAATATGGTCCGCAAGACCTTAAAAAAGTATGAATTAATCGAAATTTTTTAATATATTATTTCTACTCTTGAAGGGAAGTGAGAGAAGAATTCCCAGATCATCATAGTTTTTCTACCTTAAGAGGTCAAGAAGGTTGGTAGTGTGATAGACATTTTGAAAACTACAATAGATTTGACTATAAGTTAGGTAATCTGAGAGAAAGTTTTTCTTGTCTTCAACTCTCTTAGTAGCAAACAAGTGATAGACTCTTTCTTCCCATGGCATTTTGGTAATAGGCCAACGTCTGGTTCCACTATGAAGCTCTTGAGAATTAGTTCTTATGTTAGCAATGCTCATTTCATCCTTAATACTGACAGGTAAGTAATTTTGGTGTCCAAGATTGTGGTTGATCACCTCCTTATAATATCTTAGTTTTATTATTCCCTCTCACTCTTTTTTACCCAAAAACTTCTCCTTAAATTTGGGAATAATAATATTTTTAATATAATCCCTATTCTACAAAATGATCTCCTCTTTTATCATCTGATGGTCTAGCCAAGACTAGGCATCATTATGGAATCATGTTGGTAGGAAATGTTTCCTAAGGCAAGGGTTGAAAGCCTCAACAGAGCAGGGTAAGATAATCAACAAAGAACACTCAATCAAGCATGCCAAACATAGGAAATACGAAACTTGGATTTGGAGATGTACTCGGATGTTATACACTTGAAGATGTTCCAATAGGGTCCAAACCCTCTACTTCCTCCAAGATGTGAATACTTGCAAATTAATCACATAAGCATATACATAATAGATAATTCAATGTGCATAAATAACAATATGTTAGATAATCATATATGAGCATTTAGATTATCATTCATAAGATGACAACATATATCGGAAATAATATATGAGCTTCTTTATTGATTAACAACAGTAAGTACAGGATATATACAACATGATCTAGGCCAAAGGCACCGACAAAGCCTTCCTTTGGATTCGTCCAGCCCAAGCCACGAAGAAAACATCTCTAGAAAGTGCAAGAAGATGCTAGATAAGGGTGTTCAACATCTCTGCAAAGGAAACCAGGGTTTCTTAGAGACTGGGAGTGCATGAAGAATGGGAAAAGCAAACTCACTCTAGGATAAATTGAGTATAATGTCGATATCATTGTTCTCTTGTTGTAATTAGTCCTACCCAAGGGGTGTATACATATGACCTGAAATTGGTTATTTCAGTTACGCCGCAAGCTTCTATAGCTGGGATCTTGGTAAACCCGTAAATCCCGTCCGAAAAATAAATAAATAAATAAATAAATAATCATATTTTAAAAGGTATACACGGGTATAGTATTATAGGACCCGTGTGTGTACGCATTTTTGTATGTTTAGAGTAGTGTATGGATTTTGAAATACTATTTTTTATTATAAAGTCAAGTCTACATAGGAAAAGGGACTACGCAAGGCCATAAAAGAGCATCAGGTCTACAGGAGTGTTGAGTGATTCTATAGTAGATTCCCCCTAATACATGAGGTCAGAAGGGTAACATGATGGACAAAATATATTAAGTATAGAGAGAGGAGTCATCTGAAAACCTCGGAAGAGATCACCATATTCCATCTCATCGAATCTCTGTGGAAGGAGTCAGAAAGAAGACTCATGTTTGATGAAATCATACCCATTCTCAGAAGTAGTAAAGCATGTTTGTTGATCAAGAATAAGGCGAATCTAGAATGTATACATAAGGGTACAGAAGGAGTTGGAGAATACATAGTGGATCACCAAATCATAGCCATGAAAGAACACATTGAAGCTATATCTCAATATCACATAGAGAAGAATGTTTGATCAAATAATGTCGCATAACTGATCCTCATAAAAGTACCAAGTATTATAGGTGGAATAGTGATACTGCATAAACTTGGATGTCAACATATAAGATGTTCCTATGAAATACTGCAACATATAGATTTGAGAGGTGTCACTAGCAGGAAATTGAAGGAACTGACAAGTGAACTAAGGTTCTCATTGGTGAGCCCTGTTATTGCACCAAGAATGTTGCAACTCCCAAGGGATCCTCAACTCAAATTATCAACCCAGGGTTTGTATAAACTTCGGGTGACAGTGCCATCTCCACAGCAGATAGGATTTGACTCATGCCACCCTCATTTATGACATTAGATCAAAAAGTTCTCAAATACCCTTCCTTTTACTAAATTAAAATGAAAGCTTCATAAAAGGGAAAATTGGAATTTGCTTCTAAGTATGAAAACAAAAATACCTTTGACTCAACTTGTAAAACCCTAATTACATGAAAAGATAAAGGCTAACCTACTTACAAAAATGAAGTTATGTTATCTTGAAAAATTCATCACACTACCTCATCTACTTGCAGAAAAGAAACTAATCTATCTTGCATAATTCATTAAACTACCAATCAGAATCACAAGTACCATCTACCTAGTTCATACTTTCTCATAAATCAATAACCTATTTGCATGATAAAGAAACTAATTCTACTATGTTTTTGTAGTGAAGACAAGGAAGTTTTGAAGTGGTCTAGGAGCTTTTCCTAATCATATTATCATAGTTGGAGGTCATTATGCATCTAATCTAGGTAAAATTTGCAGTGTGGGTCGAAACCGATGAAGCAAAATGTTGCTACAGGTTTTCTACAGGAGGTCTATAATGCTACAGGAGGGCATCTGAGTGGTTTTTGAAGTTGAAAACATTGGATTGAGGGTATGGAGAGGTGAATAGTAGTTGAAACAAATGAAATAAGGTTGGTTTGAGCCTCTATCCAAGCTCAGGACCTCTCGGAGGCCTGCCTTGCACTATGATGAGTGCTCTCGATGACCTATACATAATAGCTTATAAAACAAGGGTTTTGGGACAAATCTTAGAGGTGGAAGGAGAAGGTGAAAGAGCTCTGGATGGAAGTGATAAAGGTGCCCTTCCATGAAAATCAATCAACCATGCAATCAATCACATGAATGCGATAATTTATCATTTGAAAAATGAAATAACTTATGATGGAAAAGATGAGTTGAATTTAAATGACATCTAATTCATGCAAAACATTGATATACTCACTAAACTAACTTCTAAACTAAAAAAATCAAATGTAAAATAGGACAAACAATGCTAATATATTTCCAATAAATCATAAACATAATATTTTTGGGATGTGTTTGTGAATCCTTCCACTCATTATCCCATAAGAGAGGTGATGTATAGGCTGCAACCATAAGATGTTATTGGTTAACTTCTATTGAAATGCAAGAAACTATGAACTACTTGGAATCAAGAAGAAACGCAAGTATAACAAGAGGGACCAAATCCTCTAGGTTCGGCCCAAAACCAAGTGTCTCAACCCTCTGAAACTAACTCAGATGCAACTTAAAATCCAACTTCTCATTATCAAAAAGTGTAGGTCTAATACATTAGATAAAAGTTGAAAATAACAATGTCAACACTTGGAGCTCAATAGTTACACCTAGCTAAAGAAAATATTCAAATACTAATGAGCTCTTCCTCTATTTTATTTATCAAAAAGGGTAGTTGAATCAGTTCCCTTGAAAATGGGAATGGTTCCCTCCTTGATCTCGAAAATGGTGTATATTGTCCTCCCTGATCTTCACTTGGGCTAGGAATCACTTGACTTCCAATGAACTCAAACTGATGAGAGAGGATATGGTGATCCCAAGCTGAGTTTAGGGAGTTAAGTAGGTGTACAAACCCCATATATTCTCTCCTAGTTATCGCCATTGAGCCCCTGCATAATAATATCCTAAAAAATGCCTCATTTTCCTGCAGTTAAACCACATTACGCCACATACTATGACACATACCTTCTACTCCTCTTACTAAGCACAATATAATGAGAAATGTGAATTAATGCAACAAAAGGCTAGTTTTTAGGCTAGAGGATGGCATATTAATCTTCAAAATGTACCTTTTAATGAGACTCATCATCACCCCCCTACTGAAGGTGTTGCTCATCCTCTGTGAAACTCAGTCATCCATGTGCAACTCTTTCATGGCTCTGGTGGCCTCCTTGACATCCCAAGTCTCCCTATATGGTTTTCCCTCTTGGGGGTAAAAACCTGCATTCTTCTCTATTTCCATCCATTCTTGTTGCTCTCCTGCTTCATCTCTTCCTTCTTGTAATCCTAGTAGCAAGGTTGGACTGAGCTTGAGTCCTATCCACCTGACTTTCATCCTATGTGTTATCACTGAAAATGCTGTTGTCAAATTTTTTTTAGTCTAGCTTAAAGTCAGGGTGTTTTCGCAGCGCCTGAATTTTGTTTAGCAGTTTCGCAGCGCCAGAATTCTTTTAGTAGTTTCGCAGCGCTATCTGTTTTAGTGATTTCGTAGTAAAAACACTGACCTTGCACTGGCTGCGCTGCGAAATTGGGAAATGACGGATATTTAAAGTGAATTGATGGAAACACTGCAGGAAATGAGGTTTGTCAAGCTGTTTTGTGTGGGCTTGTACTTCATTGAAGGGGAACATTCCAGTGGTAATTTTGCTTTGCGCTCATAGTTGTTGTGGCAGGTTCTCATGATCACCAACGAAGTTCCATCAAAACCCTGTTTCATACTCAAGTCTCAAAACCGTGGTCCTTTTTAAAATCAATGCTTGATCAGAATCGGTTATGAGAAGGCTTCTGTTCGTTGACTTATTCCAAGTTATCATTACCTTGTGTCAGTTGAAGGATTTTAATGAATGTTTGACTCAGTAAAAGGAATCTGGGCTGCAGTTTGATGATATTTTCTGGTACCATGTATGTGGCCAGCAAAGGAGTAATGAGCCAACTCACAAAAAGTCTTACATGTGGGTGAAACCGATTATGGACAAGTGACAACATACGTGTTAACTGTATGACACATGGCCTCTACAACAGCGCGCTGGATTTTGGGATTGTGTTTGTGGAATTACTGGATGTTATAGATCATTATGTTCATGCGCAAATGGAGGAAGACAAATTTCAGCCATTGACTCAAGGTCCTGTCATCATGATATTGAAACAAGGCATATTTCTCTGTTTTAAGCAGTCAACTTCCGGGAGGTATTTAGAGCAGCTGAAAGAATATTTTAGAAAACTGAAAGAGGCTTTTATTCCTAACATACTGAACTAGAAAAACCTCTTTCAGTTTCCTCAAATCCGTTACGAGCTGAGAGAATCGAATGACTAAAGTTGCACTACAAAACTGCTGTAGATGCAGTTTTTAATTTCCTGTTTCACACATCTTTTTCAAGGCTCGATTCTGGGCAGCTGGAGTAATTTTTCAAAAAACCAAAAGAGGTTTTTGTTAAGAACGGGTTGGTTCACAAAAACCTCCTTTAGTTTTGCCAAATACGTTTTCTGTGAGAAGCTATGAGCTCTGTCCCAAGAGCTATTTTTCAGGCAGAATAACAGTTTCGTAGCTGTAATGAAAGGCAGCAAAAGCTTTGCTAGTCAGGTAGATGCAGTGGCTGAGGTGTACACCTGGACGGTTTCAGCCATCAAACAAGCCAAACATGTCAGAAAGATGAACATGAGCCTGAGAGCAGAGAACAAGAAGTTGAAGGAAGAAGTCATCAGCCTGAAAGAGAAGCTAGTCAAACTAGCTAAATGATTCACGGAGGAATGTGTTTTCCAAATTTTGATATATTTTGGCCATCGTCTTTTTAAAGCTTTTTGAGACTTTTTGATGTCCTTACACCTGTATAGAATGACTGAAGAAATCACAGACTTGAGTTATAGTTGCTTTAAGGTTCATGTATTTAATTTTGATGACCTACAGCAGTTTCGTAGCGCGCTACGAAACTGCTGTAGATGACTGGTTATGTTGAAAACTTGAGTTTGAATGCTGAGGTCAGCAAATATTTAAAGAAATGACTTAATGCCAGCATGGAGGTTATAGAAGGTCAGTCAGATATTTAAAAAAGGATGCCAGGTGTAAATATTCGAAGAAAAGGTGAAGTTTTGTTTCTTATTGAAAGTTTCACTTTATGTCCGAGTTTTTAGGGTTGTGATAGAGCTGCTGAGGTGTTAAGTGATACACTTGTCTAGTTATGGGATGGCCAGATCATGAGTTTTCTTCAGTCACACGGGACTATCCAAGGATTAAATGGCTTGAAACTGGATCATTAATACATGAACACCGATGGGAGGCAGCAACCGAGAATATAGGCTTCATTTTCTTATTGGTTGATGAATCATCTATGCATCAGGTATCCGGAGCTGTCCATACATTGAATCTGCTTTCAGTTTGGGTTTGGTTATTATTGTAATGCTACAGGTGGCAAGCTCTGAGAACGCAGCAAAGTATACGAGGAGAAGGACTTAAAGTGCCAATGTGACAGAGTCCTCTGTTTTCGTAGCACCATATCTCTTGTAATCAATTAGTTTGTTTATGATATAGTTAAGGTCATTAATGTCAAAATTCCGAGCTCCCTTCATGCTTGTTGAGGAGTCTCGTGCAGTAGTGTTTTGATTGGCTATATATAGGAATAACTTTTATGTAAAAAAGGTTGGATACTTTATAGAAAAACAGTGTTGTTTTGGGCCATTGTAAGACCTTTTTTGACAGTAATAGTAAAACAGAGTTATTCTCTTCTCAAGATTCTCGAAGGATTGTCATGTTCAAATGTAGTGATGGTGTTTTATACTTTATGTTATTTTATAGTCTTGTTGTATGCAATCACTCAGAATTCATAATTATATGCTCTGACTTCCTGTGTATTCAGCAAGCTATGTTTTGGTGGAGTATGTTTGACATGTAATGCTAAGAGCCTTGATTTCCATGAGATCACTGTGTTTTCCTTGTTTACTTAATATTATAGACTCCATAGCCCAATGAGAGCCAGTTTGATGTGTTTCCAACCAGTTATGCTTTCATAAGTGAATAAAGAGTTAGCCATCTAGTGTTTGAAGGATTTTATCAAGAGTTGTGAGAGAGCCCTCTCTGATTAGGAAGGCTAATTCCTAATCTAAAGTATGGTCTGAAACAGTTACATGAAACTTTGCTTGGTTGCAGCCCCTAGTACTGGTTTTGTGATAACATTTTGGTGCGTCTGCCGGGAGCTTAAGATTGAATTTCTGAAGGTAGCAGGAGTTCAAATGATTTTCAAGGCTGCAAAACTACCTTGGCGACTCCACACATCAAAGAACAAATTAGAAGGTGACTCCACTGCTAGAAGATCAGTAGCTTGATGAAGTTTCAAGATGGATTCCACTGCAAGAAAGAATGCCAGGTATGCTCCTATGAATCGGTCTCATATCCCTGGTTTTCCAAATCCTATGCCAAAGGTTGATTGGTTGGATGATCTTCCAATATTCAAAGATGAAAAGAAGGATGATGCTGCTCTCCATTTGGTTAAGTTTCACATACATGTACGCAGTCTTAAGGTTCATTTCCCTGAAGATTGTCTCATGAGGATGTTTATGGCTACTTTAGAAGGAGAAGCATGGTCTTGGTATAAAAGTTTGGAAAATGGTTCATTATCTTCTCTTGCTGATTTCCATGATGTGTTCTGTGAAATGTTTAAAGAATGTTATCCTTCTTTGTTGCTGCTCAAAGATTGCTGTAGGCATTCTTTGAATCTTATTCAGTGCTTGGAGGATTATTATGGTGATGATGAATTTACAGATGAAGAAATTTTAGAGGCTCTTCATGACAATGTTTTTCAGCACCAAGAAGAAGGTATAACACTCCATGAAGCGCCGCATGAAGAGCAACAAGAGTTTACCTGTGAAAACCATGTTTTATCCTTTGATATTGATGTAGAGATGCAGCAAATTTGTCAGGCTTCAGATCATAATGAAGACGAAATTAATTGCACCCAGCAAGAAGAAATATTGGAGGAAATTTTCTATGACCCTCAGGCAGAGGAAAAGCTTGCTCAATTTTGTAATTCCTTGCAGCAGCTTACTCCAAATAATAATCATAATAGTGAGGAAAATTCCATTGTTTGTTGGAATGATTCAGAAAGGCAGTTGGAAAACTTGTCAAATAGAAAAGTGGATAGCACATCAGAGGAACCTTGTGTGGTTGTGAATCAGTTGTCTAAAGATGTGGAATATTATGACGATCATCAACATAACCATGTCTTCTTGGACCCTGTAAGTGAATATATGGACAAGCTTTGCACTCCGGTCTTTCATTTTCATTTGCATTATGAAGATCAAGTATATTATGAGTTGAGTTGGTCATCCCACTACCATGGTTATGTTGAGGTTGAATGCAGTCAAGAGCCTCCCATATCAGAAAAGACAATTGATTGGCTTTATTGGAAATATCATGTTGCTTGAGCTACAAGTGAAGTTTGAATTGTTAGGGTAGGTAGGTAGGTAAATGCAAAATAAGCTCAAGGTCAACTGAGCATTTCTCAGTAGATATAGTTTTCTTTTTCCTACAGCCATGCTTGTCAAGCAAATTTTAGTTTGTCAAAAATGGATAAGGCACTGGAGCTGCATGTTCTTAGTGTACCACAGGGGCACACTATCCCTAGTGGAGCCACTGTTATCACTGAAAATGCTGTTGTCAAATTTTTTTTAGTCTAGCTTAAAGTCAGGGTGTTTTCGCAGCGCCTGAATTTTGTTTAGCAGTTTCGCAGCGCCAGAATTCTTTTAGCAGTTTCGCAGCGCTATCTGTTTTAGTGATTTCGTAGTAAAAACACTGACCTTGCACTGGCTGCGCTGCGAAATTGGGAAATGACGGATATTTAAAGTGAATTGATGGAAACACTGCAGGAAATGAGGTTTGTCAAGCTGTTTTGTGTGGGCTTGTACTTCATTGAAGGGGAACATTCCAGTGGTAATTTTGCTTTGCGCTCATAGTTGTTGTGGCAGGTTCTCATGATCACCAACGAAGTTCCATCAAAACCCTGTTTCATACTCAAGTCTCAAAATCGTGGTCCTTTTTAAAATCAATGCTTGATCAGAATCGGTTATGAGAAGGCTTCTGTTCGTTGACTTATTCCAAGTTATCATTACCCTGTGTCAGTTGAAGGATTTTAATGAATGTTTGACTCAGTAAAAGGAATCTGGGCTGCAGTTTGATGATATTTTCTGGTACCATGTATGTGGCCAGCAAAGGAGTAATGAGCCAACTCACAAAAAGTCTTACATGTGGGTGAAACCGATTATGGACAAGTGACAACATACGTGTTAACTGTATGACACATGGCCTCTACAACAGCGCGCTGGATTTTGGGATTGTGTTTGTGGAATTGCTGGATGTTATAGATCATTATGTTCATGCGCAAATGGAGGAAGACAAATTTCAGCCATTGACTCAAGGTCCTGTCATCATGATATTGAAACAAGGCATATTTCTCTGTTTTAAGCAGTCAACTTCCGGGAGGTATTTAGAGCAGCTGAAAGAATATTTTAGAAAACTGAAAGAGGCTTTTATTCCTAACATACTGAACTAGAAAAACCTCTTTCAGTTTCCTCAAATCCGTTACGAGCTGAGAGAATCGAATGACTAAAGTTGCGCTACAAAACTGCTGTAGATGCAGTTTTTAATTTCCTGTTTCACACATCTTTTTCAAGGCTCGATTCTGGGCAGCTGGAGTAATTTTTCAAAAAACCAAAAGAGGTTTTTGTTAAGAACGGGTTGGTTCACAAAAACCTCCTTTAGTTTTGCCAAATACGTTTTCTGTGAGAAGCTATGAGCTCTGTCCCAAGAGCTATTTTTCAGGCAGAATAACAGTTTCGTAGCTGTAATGAAAGGCAGCAAAAGCTTTGCTAGTCAGGTAGATGCAGTGGCTGAGGTGTACACCTGGACGGTTTCAGCCATCAAACAAGCCAAACATGTCAGAAAGATGAACATGAGCCTGAGAGCAGAGAACAAGAAGTTGAAGGAAGAAGTCATCAGCCTGAAAGAGAAGCTAGTCAAACTAGCTAAATGATTCACGGAGGAATGTGTTTTCCAAATTTTGATATATTTTGGCCATCGTCTTTTTAAAGCTTTTTGAGACTTTTTGATGTCCTTACACCTGTATAGAATGACTGAAGAAATCACAGACTTGAGTTATAGTTGCTTTAAGGTTCATGTATTTAATTTTGATGACCTACAGCAGTTTCGTAGCGCGCTACGAAACTGCTGTAGATGACTGGTTATGTTGAAAACTTGAGTTTGAATGCTGAGGTCAGCAAATATTTAAAGAAATGACTTAATGCCAGCATGGAGGTTATAGAAGGTCAGTCAGATATTTAAAAAAGGATGCCAGGTGTAAATATTCGAAGAAAAGGTGAAGTTTTGTTTCTTATTGAAAGTTTCACTTTATGTCCGAGTTTTTAGGGTTGTGATAGAGCTGCTGAGGTGTTAAGTGATACACTTGTCTAGTTATGGGATGGCCAGATCATGAGTTTTCTTCAGTCACACGGGACTATCCAAGGATTAAATGGCTTGAAACTGGATCATTAATACATGAACACCGATGGGAGGCAGCAACCGAGAATATAGGCTTCATTTTCTTATTGGTTGATGAATCATCTATGCATCAGGTATCCGGAGCTGTCCATACATTGAATCTGCTTTCAGTTTGGGTTTGGTTATTATTGTAATGCTACAGGTGGCAAGCTCTGAGAACGCAGCAAAGTATACGAGGAGAAGGACTTAAAGTGCCAATGTGACAGAGTCCTCTGTTTTCGTAGCACCATATCTCTTGTAATCAATTAGTTTGTTTATGATATAGTTAAGGTCATTAATGTCAAAATTCCGAGCTCCCTTCATGCTTGTTGAGGAGTCTCGTGCAGTAGTGTTTTGATTGGCTATATATAGGAATAACTTTTATGTAAAAAAGGTTGGATACTTTATAGAAAAACAGTGTTGTTTTGGGCCATTGTAAGACCTTTTTTGACAGTAATAGTAAAACAGAGTTATTCTCTTCTCAAGATTCTCGAAGGATTGTCATGTTCAAATGTAGTGATGGTGTTTTATACTTTATGTTATTTTATAGTCTTGTTGTATGCAATCACTCAGAATTCATAATTATATGCTCTGACTTCCTGTGTATTCAGCAAGCTATGTTTTGGTGGAGTATGTTTGACATGTAATGCTAAGAGCCTTGATTTCCATGAGATCACTGTGTTTTCCTTGTTTACTTAATATTATAGACTCCATAGCCCAATGAGAGCCAGTTTGATGTGTTTCCAACCAGTTATGCTTTCATAAGTGAATAAAGAGTTAGCCATCTAGTGTTTGAAGGATTTTATCAAGAGTTGTGAGAGAGCCCTCTCTGATTAGGAAGGCTAATTCCTAATCTAAAGTATGGTCTGAAACAGTTACATGAAACTTTGCTTGGTTGCAGCCCCTAGTACTGGTTTTGTGATAACATTTTGGTGCGTCTGCCGGGAGCTTAAGATTGAATTTCTGAAGGTAGCAGGAGTTCAAATGATTTTCAAGGCTGCAAAACTACCTTGGCGACTCCACACATCAAAGAACAAATTAGAAGGTGACTCCACTGCTAGAAGATCAGTAGCTTGATGAAGTTTCAAGATGGATTCCACTGCAAGAAAGAATGCCAGGTATGCTCCTATGAATCGGTCTCATATCCCTGGTTTTCCAAATCCTATGCCAAAGGTTGATTGGTTGGATGATCTTCCAATATTCAAAGATGAAAAGAAGGATGATGCTGCTCTCCATTTGGTTAAGTTTCACATACATGTACGCAGTCTTAAGGTTCATTTCCCTGAAGATTGTCTCATGAGGATGTTTATGGCTACTTTAGAAGGAGAAGCATGGTCTTGGTATAAAAGTTTGGAAAATGGTTCATTATCTTCTCTTGCTGATTTCCATGATGTGTTCTGTGAAATGTTTAAAGAATGTTATCCTTCTTTGTTGCTGCTCAAAGATTGCTGTAGGCATTCTTTGAATCTTATTCAGTGCTTGGAGGATTATTATGGTGATGATGAATTTACAGATGAAGAAATTTTAGAGGCTCTTCATGACAATGTTTTTCAGCACCAAGAAGAAGGTATAACACTCCATGAAGCGCCGCATGAAGAGCAACAAGAGTTTACCTGTGAAAACCATGTTTTATCCTTTGATATTGATGTAGAGATGCAGCAAATTTGTCAGGCTTCAGATCATAATGAAGACGAAATTAATTGCACCCAGCAAGAAGAAATATTGGAGGAAATTTTCTATGACCCTCAGGCAGAGGAAAAGCTTGCTCAATTTTGTAATTCCTTGCAGCAGCTTACTCCAAATAATAATCATAATAGTGAGGAAAATTCCATTGTTTGTTGGAATGATTCAGAAAGGCAGTTGGAAAACTTGTCAAATAGAAAAGTGGATAGCACATCAGAGGAACCTTGTGTGGTTGTGAATCAGTTGTCTAAAGATGTGGAATATTATGACGATCATCAACATAACCATGTCTTCTTGGACCCTGTAAGTGAATATATGGACAAGCTTTGCACTCCGGTCTTTCATTTTCATTTGCATTATGAAGATCAAGTATATTATGAGTTGAGTTGGTCATCCCACTACCATGGTTATGTTGAGGTTGAATGCAGTCAAGAGCCTCCCATATCAGAAAAGACAATTGATTGGCTTTATTGGAAATATCATGTTGCTTGAGCTACAAGTGAAGTTTGAATTGTTAGGGTAGGTAGGTAGGTAAATGCAAAATAAGCTCAAGGTCAACTGAGCATTTCTCAGTAGATATAGTTTTCTTTTTCCTACAGCCATGCTTGTCAAGCAAATTTTAGTTTGTCAAAAATGGATAAGGCACTGGAGCTGCATGTTCTTAGTGTACCACAGGGGCACACTATCCCTAGTGGAGCCACTGTTATCACTGAAAATGCTGTTGTCAAATTTTTTTTAGTCTAGCTTAAAGTCAGGGTGTTTTCGCAGCGCCTGAATTTTGTTTAGCAGTTTCGCAGCGCCAGAATTCTTTTAGCAGTTTCGCAGCGCTATCTGTTTTAGTGATTTCGTAGTAAAAACACTGACCTTGCACTGGCTGCGCTGCGAAATTGGGAAATGACGGATATTTAAAGTGAATTGATGGAAACACTGCAGGAAATGAGGTTTGTCAAGCTGTTTTGTGTGGGCTTGTACTTCATTGAAGGGGAACATTCCAGTGGTAATTTTGCTTTGCGCTCATAGTTGTTGTGGCAGGTTCTCATGATCACCAACGAAGTTCCATCAAAACCCTGTTTCATACTCAAGTCTCAAAATCGTGGTCCTTTTTAAAATCAATGCTTGATCAGAATCGGTTATGAGAAGGCTTCTGTTCGTTGACTTATTCCAAGTTATCATTACCCTGTGTCAGTTGAAGGATTTTAATGAATGTTTGACTCAGTAAAAGGAATCTGGGCTGCAGTTTGATGATATTTTCTGGTACCATGTATGTGGCCAGCAAAGGAGTAATGAGCCAACTCACAAAAAGTCTTACATGTGGGTGAAACCGATTATGGACAAGTGACAACATACGTGTTAACTGTATGACACATGGCCTCTACAACAGCGCGCTGGATTTTGGGATTGTGTTTGTGGAATTGCTGGATGTTATAGATCATTATGTTCATGCGCAAATGGAGGAAGACAAATTTCAGCCATTGACTCAAGGTCCTGTCATCATGATATTGAAACAAGGCATATTTCTCTGTTTTAAGCAGTCAACTTCCGGGAGGTATTTAGAGCAGCTGAAAGAATATTTTAGAAAACTGAAAGAGGCTTTTATTCCTAACATACTGAACTAGAAAAACCTCTTTCAGTTTCCTCAAATCCGTTACGAGCTGAGAGAATCGAATGACTAAAGTTGCGCTACAAAACTGCTGTAGATGCAGTTTTTAATTTCCTGTTTCACACATCTTTTTCAAGGCTCGATTCTGGGCAGCTGGAGTAATTTTTCAAAAAACCAAAAGAGGTTTTTGTTAAGAACGGGTTGGTTCACAAAAACCTCCTTTAGTTTTGCCAAATACGTTTTCTGTGAGAAGCTATGAGCTCTGTCCCAAGAGCTATTTTTCAGGCAGAATAACAGTTTCGTAGCTGTAATGAAAGGCAGCAAAAGCTTTGCTAGTCAGGTAGATGCAGTGGCTGAGGTGTACACCTGGACGGTTTCAGCCATCAAACAAGCCAAACATGTCAGAAAGATGAACATGAGCCTGAGAGCAGAGAACAAGAAGTTGAAGGAAGAAGTCATCAGCCTGAAAGAGAAGCTAGTCAAACTAGCTAAATGATTCACGGAGGAATGTGTTTTCCAAATTTTGATATATTTTGGCCATCGTCTTTTTAAAGCTTTTTGAGACTTTTTGATGTCCTTACACCTGTATAGAATGACTGAAGAAATCACAGACTTGAGTTATAGTTGCTTTAAGGTTCATGTATTTAATTTTGATGACCTACAGCAGTTTCGTAGCGCGCTACGAAACTGCTGTAGATGACTGGTTATGTTGAAAACTTGAGTTTGAATGCTGAGGTCAGCAAATATTTAAAGAAATGACTTAATGCCAGCATGGAGGTTATAGAAGGTCAGTCAGATATTTAAAAAAGGATGCCAGGTGTAAATATTCGAAGAAAAGGTGAAGTTTTGTTTCTTATTGAAAGTTTCACTTTATGTCCGAGTTTTTAGGGTTGTGATAGAGCTGCTGAGGTGTTAAGTGATACACTTGTCTAGTTATGGGATGGCCAGATCATGAGTTTTCTTCAGTCACACGGGACTATCCAAGGATTAAATGGCTTGAAACTGGATCATTAATACATGAACACCGATGGGAGGCAGCAACCGAGAATATAGGCTTCATTTTCTTATTGGTTGATGAATCATCTATGCATCAGGTATCCGGAGCTGTCCATACATTGAATCTGCTTTCAGTTTGGGTTTGGTTATTATTGTAATGCTACAGGTGGCAAGCTCTGAGAACGCAGCAAAGTATACGAGGAGAAAGACTTAAAGTGCCAATGTGACAGAGTCCTCTGTTTTCGTAGCACCATATCTCTTGTAATCAATTAGTTTGTTTATGATATAGTTAAGGTCATTAATGTCAAAATTCCGAGCTCCCTTCATGCTTGTTGAGGAGTCTCGTGCAGTAGTGTTTTGATTGGCTATATATAGGAATAACTTTTATGTAAAAAAGGTTGGATACTTTATAGAAAAACAGTGTTGTTTTGGGCCATTGTAAGACCTTTTTTGACAGTAATAGTAAAACAGAGTTATTCTCTTCTCAAGATTCTCGAAGGATTGTCATGTTCAAATGTAGTGATGGTGTTTTATACTTTATGTTATTTTATAGTCTTGTTGTATGCAATCACTCAGAATTCATAATTATATGCTCTGACTTCCTGTGTATTCAGCAAGCTATGTTTTGGTGGAGTATGTTTGACATGTAATGCTAAGAGCCTTGATTTCCATGAGATCACTGTGTTTTCCTTGTTTACTTAATATTATAGACTCCATAGCCCAATGAGAGCCAGTTTGATGTGTTTCCAACCAGTTATGCTTTCATAAGTGAATAAAGAGTTAGCCATCTAGTGTTTGAAGGATTTTATCAAGAGTTGTGAGAGAGCCCTCTCTGATTAGGAAGGCTAATTCCTAATCTAAAGTATGGTCTGAAACAGTTACATGAAACTTTGCTTGGTTGCAGCCCCTAGTACTGGTTTTGTGATAACATTTTGGTGCGTCTGCCGGGAGCTTAAGATTGAATTTCTGAAGGTAGCAGGAGTTCAAATGATTTTCAAGGCTGCAAAACTACCTTGGCGACTCCACACATCAAAGAACAAATTAGAAGGTGACTCCACTGCTAGAAGATCAGTAGCTTGATGAAGTTTCAAGATGGATTCCACTGCAAGAAAGAATGCCAGGTATGCTCCTATGAATCGGTCTCATATCCCTGGTTTTCCAAATCCTATGCCAAAGGTTGATTGGTTGGATGATCTTCCAATATTCAAAGATGAAAAGAAGGATGATGCTGCTCTCCATTTGGTTAAGTTTCACATACATGTACGCAGTCTTAAGGTTCATTTCCCTGAAGATTGTCTCATGAGGATGTTTATGGCTACTTTAGAAGGAGAAGCATGGTCTTGGTATAAAAGTTTGGAAAATGGTTCATTATCTTCTCTTGCTGATTTCCATGATGTGTTCTGTGAAATGTTTAAAGAATGTTATCCTTCTTTGTTGCTGCTCAAAGATTGCTGTAGGCATTCTTTGAATCTTATTCAGTGCTTGGAGGATTATTATGGTGATGATGAATTTACAGATGAAGAAATTTTAGAGGCTCTTCATGACAATGTTTTTCAGCACCAAGAAGAAGGTATAACACTCCATGAAGCGCCGCATGAAGAGCAACAAGAGTTTACCTGTGAAAACCATGTTTTATCCTTTGATATTGATGTAGAGATGCAGCAAATTTGTCAGGCTTCAGATCATAATGAAGACGAAATTAATTGCACCCAGCAAGAAGAAATATTGGAGGAAATTTTCTATGACCCTCAGGCAGAGGAAAAGCTTGCTCAATTTTGTAATTCCTTGCAGCAGCTTACTCCAAATAATAATCATAATAGTGAGGAAAATTCCATTGTTTGTTGGAATGATTCAGAAAGGCAGTTGGAAAACTTGTCAAATAGAAAAGTGGATAGCACATCAGAGGAACCTTGTGTGGTTGTGAATCAGTTGTCTAAAGATGTGGAATATTATGACGATCATCAACATAACCATGTCTTCTTGGACCCTGTAAGTGAATATATGGACAAGCTTTGCACTCCGGTCTTTCATTTTCATTTGCATTATGAAGATCAAGTATATTATGAGTTGAGTTGGTCATCCCACTACCATGGTTATGTTGAGGTTGAATGCAGTCAAGAGCCTCCCATATCAGAAAAGACAATTGATTGGCTTTATTGGAAATATCATGTTGCTTGAGCTACAAGTGAAGTTTGAATTGTTAGGGTAGGTAGGTAGGTAAATGCAAAATAAGCTCAAGGTCAACTGAGCATTTCTCAGTAGATATAGTTTTCTTTTTCCTACAGCCATGCTTGTCAAGCAAATTTTAGTTTGTCAAAAATGGATAAGGCACTGGAGCTGCATGTTCTTAGTGTACCACAGGGGCACACTATCCCTAGTGGAGCCACTGTTATCACTGAAAATGCTGTTGTCAAATTTTTTTTAGTCTAGCTTAAAGTCAGGGTGTTTTCGCAGCGCCTGAATTTTGTTTAGCAGTTTCGCAGCGCCAGAATTCTTTTAGCAGTTTCGCAGCGCTATCTGTTTTAGTGATTTCGTAGTAAAAACACTGACCTTGCACTGGCTGCGCTGCGAAATTGGGAAATGACGGATATTTAAAGTGAATTGATGGAAACACTGCAGGAAATGAGGTTTGTCAAGCTGTTTTGTGTGGGCTTGTACTTCATTGAAGGGGAACATTCCAGTGGTAATTTTGCTTTGCGCTCATAGTTGTTGTGGCAGGTTCTCATGATCACCAACGAAGTTCCATCAAAACCCTGTTTCATACTCAAGTCTCAAAATCGTGGTCCTTTTTAAAATCAATGCTTGATCAGAATCGGTTATGAGAAGGCTTCTGTTCGTTGACTTATTCCAAGTTATCATTACCTTGTGTCAGTTGAAGGATTTTAATGAATGTTTGACTCAGTAAAAGGAATCTGGGCTGCAGTTTGATGATATTTTCTGGTACCATGTATGTGGCCAGCAAAGGAGTAATGAGCCAACTCACAAAAAGTCTTACATGTGGGTGAAACCGATTATGGACAAGTGACAACATACGTGTTAACTGTATGACACATGGCCTCTACAACAGCGCGCTGGATTTTGGGATTGTGTTTGTGGAATTGCTGGATGTTATAGATCATTATGTTCATGCGCAAATGGAGGAAGACAAATTTCAGCCATTGACTCAAGCTCCTGTCATCATGATATTGAAACAAGGCATATTTCTCTGTTTTAAGCAGTCAACTTCCGGGAGGTATTTAGAGCAGCTGAAAGAATATTTTAGAAAACTGAAAGAGGCTTTTATTCCTAACATACTGAACTAGAAAAACCTCTTTCAGTTTCCTCAAATCCGTTACGAGCTGAGAGAATCGAATGACTAAAGTTGCACTACAAAACTGCTGTAGATGCAGTTTTTAATTTCCTGTTTCACACATCTTTGTCAAGGCTCGATTCTGGGCAGCTGGAGTAATTTTTCAAAAAACCAAAAGAGGTTTTTGTTAAGAACGGGTTGGTTCACAAAAACCTCCTTTAGTTTTGCCAAATACGTTTTCTGTGAGAAGCTATGAGCTCTGTCCCAAGAGCTATTTTTCAGGCAGAATAACAGTTTCGTAGCTGTAATGAAAGGCAGCAAAAGCTTTGCTAGTCAGGTAGATGCAGTGGCTGAGGTGTACACCTGGACGGTTTCAGCCATCAAACAAGCCAAACATGTCAGAAAGATGAACATGAGCCTGAGAGCAGAGAACAAGAAGTTGAAGGAAGAAGTCATCAGCCTGAAAGAGAAGCTAGTCAAACTAGCTAAATGATTCACGGAGGAATGTGTTTTCCAAATTTTGATATATTTTGGCCATCGTCTTTTTAAAGCTTTTTGAGACTTTTTGATGTCCTTACACCTGTATAGAATGACTGAAGAAATCACAGACTTGAGTTATAGTTGCTTTAAGGTTCATGTATTTAATTTTGATGACCTACAGCAGTTTCGTAGCGCGCTACGAAACTGCTGTAGATGACTGGTTATGTTGAAAACTTGAGTTTGAATGCTGAGGTCAGCAAATATTTAAAGAAATGACTTAATGCCAGCATGGAGGTTATAGAAGGTCAGTCATATATTTAAAAAAGGATGCCAGGTGTAAATATTCGAAGAAAAGGTGAAGTTTTGTTTCTTATTGAAAGTTTCACTTTATGTCCGAGTTTTTAGGGTTGTGATAGAGCTGCTGAGGTGTTAAGTGATACACTTGTCTAGTTATGGGATGGCCAGATCATGAGTTTTCTTCAGTCACACGGGACTATCCAAGGATTAAGTGGCTTGAAACTGGATCATTAATACATGAACACCGATGGGAGGCAGCAACCGAGAATATAGGCTTCATTTTCTTATTGGTTGATGAATCATCTATGCATCAGGTATCCGGAGCTGTCCATACATTGAATCTGCTTTCAGTTTGGGTTTGGTTATTATTGTAATGCTACAGGTGGCAAGCTCTGAGAACGCAGCAAAGTATACGAGGAGAAGGACTTAAAGTGCCAATGTGACAGAGTCCTCTGTTTTCGTAGCACCATATCTCTTGTAATCAATTAGTTTGTTTATGATATAGTTAAGGTCATTAATGTCAAAATTCCGAGCTCCCTTCATGCTTGTTGAGGAGTCTCGTGCAGTAGTGTTTTGATTGGCTATATATAGGAATAACTTTTATGTAAAAAAGGTTGGATACTTTATAGAAAAACAGTGTTGTTTTGGGCCATTGTAAGACCTTTTTTGACAGTAATAGTAAAACAGAGTTATTCTCTTCTCAAGATTCTCGAAGGATTGTCATGTTCAAATGTAGTGATGGTGTTTTATACTTTATGTTATTTTATAATCTTGTTGTATGCAATCACTCAGAATTCATAATTATATGCTCTGACTTCCTGTGTATTCAGCAAGCTATGTTTTGGTGGAGTATGTTTGACATGTAATGCTAAGAGCCTTGATTTCCATGAGATCACTGTGTTTTCCTTGTTTACTTAATATTATAGACTCCATAGCCCAATGAGAGCCAGTTTGATGTGTTTCCAACCAGTTATGCTTTCATAAGTGAATAAAGAGTTAGCCATCTAGTGTTTGAAGGATTTTATCAAGAGTTGTGAGAGAGCCCTCTCTGATTAGGAAGGCTAATTCCTAATCTAAAGTATGGTCTGAAACAGTTACATGAAACTTTGCTTGGTTGCAGCCCCTAGTACTGGTTTTGTGATAACACTATGCATGATCCTCTTGTATAATTGTGTTCTCTCCAAGGCATTCCTTATCCTTTCAAGACAATGATATTCTCTGATTTGTAGAGAGTGGGGTAGGGCATGCCATCTCCTTTGGCAAAGCTTGCAGGATTTCTATTCCCAATAACCTAAATGTGTCTTCAAAGTGTAGGATGTCCTGCGCCTAGTTGGAAAGGTATTTAGGTGCTAAAGCAACGTCATTGGAGATGGGGCCATGATTGCTAATGATAGCCCTTGGGCTCACTAAATCTCCCCTAATATAATGGTTCATTTTCTTCCTTTATAATTACCCTTTTCACTTCATCAACTCTTGTCTCCTCATGATTCATTTAGGATTCTAAGGCCATTGGCCACATATCTCCCAATCTTGCATTGGGATCCCAAAAATTCATATTTGTCAAAGTGAGGTTGTGCATGTAAAATTCAGCCAATTTTTCTTTGTCTTCCATGTTAGATTGGCTGCAAAATTCAATTATTCTTTTGTAATCTTGAAAGGGAATAGATCCATGTTGTGCCAAGGTTTTGATTTGGAATTGCAGTCATTGTTCTTTGAGAAAGAGGGCATAAGACTTTGATGGTTTTCTGCATTGCAATGTTTCCATGGAGAGACTTTCCATGGTGGAAAGTTGTGTTTATTTCTCCTGCAGCCTCTCTCTCAACCTCATATTTTCTTCCTATAGCTGCTCCTTCATTATAGACTCTCTCATTCTTAGCTCACTTAACTCTTTGCTCATTTAAATGACCTTTTCTTCCATGAGGCCTACATCCTCTACCTTCTTATATTTATCAATTTTCATCCACCTATGGGTTCTTCCTCTTTCTATCTCTAGCTCATAAAGGAGTGGGACTACAAATTTTTCGGGGATAATCCTCCCTCCTTCAATGAATTTGTAGTAGGATCTCAAGCTAGGTTGTGGGCTAGGTTCTTGGAGCTCTTGTAGGTCTTTTCCAATAGTTTTTTAGGTGGTGGATACCTCTTGTGAATCTTTCTTGGGCTCTTGTAGCTTCCCATGTTCTACTTGTAGCAAATTTTTCCCTTCTAGTAACAAACCTTGTCTCTCTTGTAGCTTCTCTTTTTCCTCTTCCTCAAATGAAGATTGTGTCCTTGGATTCTTGAAGGTGACATACCTAGTGGTAGGCCTACTCACAGGTGCTATGGGTGACTTGTTTTTGGTTCTAGGAGGAGTGACCTCCTCAATTTTTCCCTCACTGGGTCCTATTTCTTCCTGTTTTCTTGGTGACTCATCAATAATTATAAGAACCCTTGTAGGATTTTGTGGCTTTCCTTGTCTAATTCTAGTGCTCTTCCTGGTTCTGAAATACATTTGACTTGGCTTTGATTGCTTCCTTTTTGGCTTGACAAGAGTGCCCAATGTAGCTAAGGTTGCAGCCACTTCCTATTCAATGTCTTCTATTCCTTGGGGTGTTGAATTCTTCTTAGGGATCATTCTTTCTTCTCCTTTATTCTCCTCCTCTTCTCCATTCATCTTTGCTTCTCCTTCCTCTATCTCTGTTGCTTCTTTATCTTCTGCCTTTGTTTCTTCTCCTTTTGTTCTTGCTTCCTCCTCCTCTTTTGTCACTCTTTCTTATTCTTCTGACCTTTCTGCCTCTTCCTCTTTTGTCTTTGCCCCTTATTCTTCCTCTGTTTTTCCTTCTCTTCCTCCAACACTAGAGGTTGGGGCTTCTCCTGGTGTGAGGGCTTGTGTTTCTATGAAAGTCTCCCTATCCATGTCTAAAAATTTGTTCCATATGGCAAGGATTCTCAAATGGTTCAGAGCATCTACCACTATCAATTTGATGAGGCCATGGTGAGTTAAATGTTGGTGTTTTCCTTCCCTTGCCTTCTAACTCATCTCCATGATTCACTGCATATGAAAATTAGGGACGCTAAGTCTTTGAGAAAGGGGTAAGTCTGCCTTGAATCTTAACCCTTGGAGCAACCTAAAGTGGTAGGAATAAACTACACTTAATATACCTTCATAAGATATGTATTTAAGGATATCGTAGGCTACCTCATCCCAAGGTTAAGGCAAAATTTATCTCCTCCCTCCATTCTTGTCTTCTACATGCTTCTGTTTTGAAAGGAAGAAGTTTTTCCTAGCTGTGACACTTACTTTCTTGTCTTCTTTGCTCCATATCATTCCTAGAGGAAAGGTGGTTACTCTGTTGATAGTTTCTGGACTGAGAGAAATGGTCAACCCTCTAACAATAGTTTTGGCACTATCTTCCCCTTGAGAGTGTAATGTTGTGGCAAATTCATGGGCAAGGTCATCATCATACCCCTTTAGTAGCTCAAAGAAGCCCAACCACTAGTGTTTTCTAAAGATGTCAACTACAGGAGGGTGTTGGTGAATTCTCTTGGTATTTGAGGGTTCGCTTCTGTTAAATCATCCAACCATTTATTCTCTATTACTCCTTTATGATATGTAGATGTGAAATTTCAAAAATTCAGGTAGTCTCAATGGTGAAACAATGGCATAAACAATGGTGAAATAGTGGCATAGTTCTTCATGATAGTGAGGAAGAAGGGTGCTCAAATTTATATTCACCAAGCTATTTCTTTCATCTTAACCACAACAACTTACAAAAGGATCCCCTACTGATCAATTTACTTCTATATGATCTTAATTTCAAGAAAAATATTCATGAAATTGGGTTTAGAAATGAAGGAGGAGGGTATCACTTCTTATCAGAGCAATTTTGGGTGTGCATGAAGTTTTTGAGAGCCTATCGAGCCACTATGATTCCTTTTTCTCCTCTCAATTCCTCTTGTAGCTCCTCTTGGCCCTCCTGTAGCAATTTTAGGCCTGCATGTAGCTTTCTCCTGTAGCATTGTGCAGGTAGGGTTCAAAACTCCTTGGTGGCACTCTAGCTGCTCAATGCACTAGCTCGTCCTTTCTACACTGGCTTTTAGAATGAGTAATGGTTTAAATGGAGGTGAGCCAACACATAATATCCTTTTTTCGCTAAAATTTTGGAGCGCTGTGGTGACTTGGAATTAACACAATTTTCTTCTATTGGACCATTGTCTCCACTAACTATCATCATCTCTCCCTCCTCGTGATTATCACCCCACTCTTCGAGGACACTGGTTTGTTTTGAGTTGAAATTTCCATGTTGCATGGGTAACTTAACTCACACTTGAGTTGGCTAGTCGAGGGTGGCCAAGTTCAATGGCCACCTCCAACCTATTAAAACATGTTTTCTTGCTTAGAACACATTTTTTTTCATTTTTATGCAGAGGGAGAAGGTTAGGGTTTCCATACCTGAGCCTACCTATGGATCGATCTGTTGTAGAGGCTTTCATGTTGGAGTTGGATCATACATCATTAAGAAGGGATTTAACCTCTTTGACTTATATCTTGTACATGTGTTCATTTTCTTATGTTTCCTTGATTGTTGTTGATGATGTGTGTTTTTAGGTGCTTATTCTAATATTCAAGCTACTGCTGCTGGTGGAAAGCCTCCCTGAGAATGAAGTGTCTCTTCATGGTTGCAAACTGAGCTTCATCGTCCCTTCTAGTTTTGAAAAAAAAACATAATATCAGTGTTTCTTGTGTGGTTGTACAGGTTGCTACAGGAGGAGTTTCTTCCTGTAGCAATCCCTTGTTCTCCCCTTTAAGTCTTCAGTTGGCATGGGCGAGATGAGGGATATGATGATGAGTGATGAGGATAGGGTTAGAATCATGGAGGAGTAGTGTAGGCACTGTAGAGATAGAAAGTGATAGCCTTTGTGTTTTTTTAAGGAAGGATATAGTGGAGAATTTTGAGCAATATTTTGGTGAAATGAGTGGATGGATGATGGATGAGTGATGGAAAAGTCATAAGAGGAACCTCTTTATCCTTTCTCAGAGTCAAGATGGTCTTTTGGGTTGTTTTCCTCCTTGGATCTCCCTCTTGTAGCTCCATAGAGTCCCCTTGTAGCATTAAGGGACCTTCCTGTAGCAACACAAGTCCTTCCTATAACAACACATAGAGGAGGTAAATTTCGGATTTCTTGATGATAGGATGGGGGAGAGAGATATAAATTTGAATGGAGAGGATGGATATGGGATGTATGGATAGAGGAATGTATGGTAGGTTGTAGGTCTTCGCCTGTAACCATGCAATCTTCCACTGTGTACAACTCTACAAAACAAAAGAAAGGTTAGAAAATAGAATATAAGCTTCTTCCTTTTCCTCTTTTCTTTTCTCTCCTTTTTTTTGTTTTTCTTTTCTTTTTTTTGAGACACACAGGCTTCCTCAGAGGAGGTTTTCAACTTGTATTCCCACCCTAGGTGCCTCAAGAGAGGTTTTCACCTAAGGATCTTTATTATTATTATTTTTTTTCTCATGGGCTGCCTCAGAGAGGTTTTCAACCTAGGAGTTGGCCTAAGATGCCTCATAGAGGTTTTCATCCAGCCCTTTTATTTTTCTCTCTTTTTTTTTCTCTAAAAAAATTTCTAAAAGTGACGTGGACTGGAAGCTATGAAACTCCCAATCACATTAAATTCCTTGCTGATTGAACTAATAAATTCCTCCTTGGACAAAGGTCTTCTATATAAATTCAACATGTAACCATTTACAAGCAAGGGGATGCCTTCCTCATCAATGGTTCTGATTTGGACAAATCCATTTTCATGACATTTGTCCACTAGGTATCGGCCCAACCATCTTGTCATTAGATTCCCTTTAAAATATTTGAACCTAAAATCATATAATAGGGCCCAATCTCCTTAATGAAAAATATTTTCCTTGATATGCTTGTCATGCCAGACCTCCCTTTGCAGTTGTATGAATTCAGTGTGTAAGATATCTTTCATTTTGGATTCATCTAAGCCATTTAATTGGAGAAACCTTTCTTGTTGTGCTTTGGTGACTTCTAAGTCCAACTGAGCTTCCATTCTCAAAGTGTTATATTCAAACTCAATAGAAAGAAAAGATTTCTTCCCACAAACCAAATCATATGGAGTGAATCTATTGGTGGTTTTACAAGTGGTATTGTACGCCCAAGTGGCCTCTACTAGTCTCTCTTCCCAATCTTTCCTGTTGTTGTTAACAACTTTGGTGAGGATACTCTTCAGTTCTCTGTTTGTGACCCCTACATGCCCATTTTCTTGAAGATGATGGGCAATGGATGTCTCATGCTTTATATGGTGCTACCTCATGAGATCCTCAATCAAATTGGATGTGAAATTTTCTCCTTGATCAATGAATACCTCCCTTTGATACCGAAAATTATAGAAAATGTTATCTCTTAAAAAATCTGCCACTTTCTACTCAGTTTTTGCTTTGACCACCTTTGTCTTAGCCCACTTTGTCAAGTAATCAGTGCACACAATGATGTACGTTTTCTTCCCTAATGGTGGATCAATTGGCCCAATGAAATCCATGCCCCACTTGTCCAATGGCTCTAAGACCACTTGAGTTTGTAGGCACATTTCATCCCTGGGTGTCGGTTTTCCCATTCTTTGGCACTGATCACATCTAGTGGTATATCTCATTGCACCTTGATGTAAGGTGGGTCAATAGTAACCATCTTGTAAAACTTAAAAGGCTATCCTTTTTGCAACAAAATGACCTCCACAAGGACCATCATAACATGCTGAGAGGATGTCAAATACCTCCTCCTCTCGTACATATCTCGTCAATATTTTATCTGGTCCCAATCTAAAAATATTGCCTCCAATCCAAGTGAAAAGAGATATTTTCCTAACAATCTTTCTCTTCCCCCTGGGTGATAGATTAGGAGGGAACCTCCTAGTAATCAAGTAGTTTGCTATATCAGAAAACCAGGGAGAAATAATTGAGATAGAAAATAGGTGCTCATCTAGAAGTTGATCATCCACCATCTCTTCATTACTTGCATGCAAGGTTAACTTAGACAAAAAATATGAAACCACATTTTATTTTCCTAGTTTGTCAATGATAGTCAGATCAAATTATTTTAGCAATAAAAACCACCTAATGATCCTAGCATTAACATCAGGCTTCTTCATCAAATATTTAATAGATGCATGATTAGTATGAAAAAAAGTTTGGTACCCAGTGATATAGTGCCTAAATTTGTTTATTTAAAGAATGTACTACAACTAAGAGCTCTTTTTGAGTGACAATGTAATTCAGCTCAACTTTAAACAAATTCTTACTAATGAAATAAATGGCATAAGGAAACTTATCCTCTACTTGTCCCAAGGCTGCCCCCAGAGCTTTGTCTGATGCATTCGTATGGATATGGAAAGCAAATGCCCAGTTGGGACCTCTTAGGATGGGTGCAGTAATCAACTTATCTTTCAACACTTCAAGGGCCTTTTGACAACTACTGGTCCAACAAAAATCTGCATCTTTGGCCAGTAAACCAAACAAATGTGAAGACACTTTACTAAAGTCTTGGATGAATCTCCTATAATACCCCGCTAGTCCCAAGAAGCTCCTAACATCCCTTTTCTTCTCAAGGGTAGGGACCATTTTGATGATAACAATTTTTTTTGGTTCCACTTGTATCCCTTCTTTGGAGATGGAATGGCCAAGGAAAGTCCCCTCATTCATCAAGAACTCATATTTCTTAGAGCTTAGAGAGAGATTCATTTCAATGTATTTTTTCAAAAACTTACACATATTGGATAGAGCTTCATGGAATTCACATCCATAAGGAGTGTAATCATCCATGTAGATTTCCACGGAGTCATGAACCAATTCAACAAAAATACTAAAAACTTCCCTCTGGAAAGTAGCAGGGGCATTGTACAAACCAAATGGAGGGACTCTATAAGCAAATTCACCCCAAGGACATGTGAATTTGGTCTTTTCTTAGTCTTCAGGGCTAATCTAGATTTGATTATATCCACTAAATCCATCCAGGAACGAGAAGAATTTCTTCCCTACAAGGCCATATAGGACTTGGTTAATGAAGGGAAAGGGAAAATGGTCCTTATTTGTGGACTTGTTGAGCTCCCTAGAATCCACATAGATCCTCCACTTCCCATTCTTCTTGGGAACTAACACAAGAGGTGATACCCACTCACTATCGGAAATAGGGTATATGAACCCTACATTCAATGGTTTTTGTGGTTCTTCCTTGATAATATCCTTAAGAGCTGGGTTCATCCTCCTCTCGAGTTGACACATAGGCTTGAATATCTCCTTGATGTAAATATGGTGGGTACAAACAAAGGGATTCACACCTTTCATTTCCTTATAGTCCCAATCAAAATCATCCAGGTGTTTCCTCAGCACTTTGAACTATTTCTCTTCTTTTTTGGCCGAGAGAGAAGGGTTGATCTTTAAGGCTTTGGATAGGCCAAACTCTATAGTCTTGACATGGTCTATACTTGAGTCAATAGGGAATAAGTTAGCCCAAGGATTACTCTCAGATCTTTTCATCAACTCATCAATGGGTATGGGAGTGGGAGGTTGATTTTGATGGATGTGTTCAATGAGTTCATCTTCATCAGGTTGTCGCCCTCCTGTAATGATGTCTAGAATGCATATTGGATGATGGGTGGTATTATATAGTTCATCTTCTTCCTCCTCTTCTTGCCACAAGGGTAATTCATGTTCAATGGAAGGTTGAGCAAGAGGATACAATACCAATTGTTTAGATAAATTCCCATTCTTAATGGTCATGTTCCCAACCCTACAACTAATGTAAGCATCAGCAGTGGCTAACCATGGCCTTTCCAAGATGAGAGGATAGCCATTGAGCTTGGTTTTGGGTTGGAGAACCAATAAATCAATAGGATACTCCCAAGAGTCAATGGGGACCATAACATCTTCAACAAATCCCTCACCAACTATAGATCTACTTGTAAGCTACAACACTATGATGGTATTTCTCAAAGCTCCTTGGAGGTTTAGATTTAGTATGGTTTCCTTCATTATCACATTGATGACAGACCCAAGATCAACTAGGGTGTTAGGGACTATAAGGCCATCAATTTGCACATCTACCATAGGGCTTCCAGGGTCTATATATTTCGAGAAGATCACCCTCCCAAGCATCAAATAAGATAATTTCCCAACAACATTTGTGGTGGGAGTTTCTCTTTTTATTCTCCCGGGATGTTTGAAAAATTTCTCCTTGATGATATTATTATAGATGGGGACATCTTTAATAACCTAGAGAAGGGGTATTTTAACACACAAATTCTTCAATTCTCCAAAAATTTGATCCTTTTCTTTGGTGTGATGGCTAGTGTGGATCAACCTCTTAGGAAAAGGAGGTGGATTAAATTGAGGAACACTCTCTTCCTTCTCTCCTTCAAGCTCTTCTAGTGTAGAAGTTGGGTGGCTATCTGGAAGCACTCTCCCAGAACGAAGCTTGATCTCTTGGATTTCCATAGCATATGTAGCGTAAGATGTCTCTCCACTGTAGACCTGCTAGACTTGCTTGTTGTTTAGGTTTGTATTTGGTTGTGCAGGCATTTGAGGTGGCTAAGGCGGAGTAGGATGAGTGAGCTATGGCTGAGGCTGCGGTCTAGGTAGTAAAGAAGAAGGTTGGTTAACTTAAGGCTTCCACCCTTGTGATGGGTTGCCCCATTGGGAAGATTGGGTGGATATGGAAGAAAAGGATGGTTAATAGGTTGAGGAGGATATGGAGGAGAATAAGGCCAAGAAGGGGCTATGGACCAAGATGGGTGAGTGGAATAGTACAAAGGTTTTAAAGGTATAGTCTTATTTGGATTATAATAAGAGTAGTGTGTACCTTGCATGCCTTGTTGATATGGCCTAGGTGCTTGAGGTCTTCTTTGATTGATGAAACAAAGTTTCTCTAACCACTATTATGCTCCTTGATATACATATTTTAGTCTTGGAAGAGAAAGGAACTTGTCTATTGCATGATTTTCTTCACAGACTAGGCAAACCTCTATGACATTTAAGGGGCACTCATTCCTAAGATGTCTTTTGGTGCATCTTGGGCAGAAAATAACTAGTGCCCTTTCTGCTTCCTCCTATTTTCTTTTGATTTGCATGGTATCCATTTTCAATGCAAATATATGCAACATTTCACTCTTGAAATCCTCCAACATGTTGCATATCTCATTCTTAGTGGAAGTTGTGGAGGGAGAGGAATTGACCAAGCCTTGACTAGCCCTACCCTTCTTTCTAGTATCCCTAGAGTGATTCTTGAACAAAGTTTTAATGTCATCAGAGGATAAATGAAATATATCTCCCCCAAATAGCATGTTGAGGGTCTCTAGAGTGTCTTCCCTGATCCCTTAGAGAAGAACTAGTTTGAGTGATTCAAGATCAAGGGTGCAACTGACCCTCCAATAACTGAGTTGAAATCTCTCCTCATAGTCTTCTATGGATTCACTAATTCGAAGAGTGGCCCTAAAGATTTATTCCTTGGTTTATTTCGACCTATAGTAGTCCTTGTACTTGTTATTAAAGGTTTGTTTCATTTGGGCCCAGAGAGTGATGCTACCCTAGGAAGACCCATAAACCAGTGCAAGGTTTCATCCTTAAGGGTAGAGGGGAATAACTTCAGCTTATGTTCATCAAAGGCATAGTCATAGGTCCTACAGATAACAACAAATTCAAACATGAAGGTATCAGGATCCAAAAATTTTAAGCCATGGAAGTGTGGAAGGGAAGTAGGGCTTATATTCTTCCCTCTAGCCTCTCCATTGGTCTCTCTGATAAGGAAAACCTCATTGTCCCTATTTTCAGCCATAGTTTGGGTAGGTGAAATGGGTTCTTCTTATTCCCAATAGGTTCGTGGAAAATTTCAGGTGTCTCACCTAAAGGGTCTTCTAACTCCCTTGTACTCAGAGAGGGAAGCTAACAGTCACCGAAGAAGAGTGAAGGTTGACAGCTTAATGGTGTGGGGGATTTTGTAAAGAAGTTTCCATGAGTATATCTACTCCTACGAGGCATGAAAGAAAATTTTTCTGTTTTTATTATATGTTACTTCTTAAAAAATGAATGCAAAATAGAAAATAATGCTTAAGCAGAAACACCATATACCTAGACACCTACCTGACAATGATGCCAAAAAGTGGTGAGCCCTCGTATTGCACCAAGAATGTTGCAACTCCAAAGGGCTCCTCAACTCAAATTATCAACTTGAGGTTTGTATAAACTCCGAGGTGACAGTGTTATATGCACAACATATAGGATTCCACTCATTCCACCCTCATTTATGAAATGAGATAAAAAAAAGTGCTCAAAAATCCTTCCTTTTACTGAATTAGAATGAAAGCTTGATAAATGGACAAACTGGAAATTGCTTCTATGTATGAAATAGAAATGACATTGACTCAACTGGTAAAACCCTAATTAGATGAAAAGATAAAGGCTAACCTACTTACAAAAATGAAGTTATGTTATCTTGCATAATTCATCACACTACCTCATCTACTTGCAAAAAAGAAACTAATCTATCTTGCATAATTCATCAAACTACCAATCAAAATCATAGGTACCATCTACCTAGTTCATACTTGCTCATAAATCAATAACCTATTTGCATGATAAAGAAACTAACTCTACTATGTTTTTGCAGTGAAGACAAGGAAGGTTTGGAGTGGCCTAGGAGCTTTTCCTGATCATATTATCACAACTGGAGGTCATTATGCATCTATGCTAGGTCAAAGTTGCAATGTGGGTTGAAACTGATGAAGAAAAAGGATGCTACTGGTTTTCTATAGGCGATTGCTACAAGAGGCTTGTAATGCTATAAGTAGGCATGTAATGCTACAGGAAGGCATTCGAGTGGATTTTGAAGGTGAAAATGTTGGCTTGAGGGTATGGAGAGGTGAATAGTAGTTGAAGAAAATGAAAGAAGGTTGGTTTGAACCCCTAGCCAAGCTCAGGACCTCTTGGAGTCCTGTCTTGCACTAGGATGAGTGCCCTAGATGACCTAGACATGATAGCTTATAAAACAAGTTTTTTGGGACAAATATTGGAGGTGGAAGGAGAAGGTGAAAGAGCTCAGGATGGAAGTGATGAAGGTTCCCTTCCCTACAAATCAATCAGACCTGTAATCAATCACATGCATCCATCCATTTATCATTTTCAAAATGAAATAACTTATGATGGAAAATATGAGTTGAATTTAAATGACATCTAATTCATGAAAAACACTGATCTACTCACTAAACTAACTTATAAACTACAAAATGAAAATGTAAAACAGGACAACCAATACTAATATATTTCCAAGAAATTATAAACACAATGTTTTTGGGTTGTGGTTGCGAATCCTTCCACTCATTCTCCCACAAGAGAGGTTATGTAGAGGTTGCAACCACATTATTATAGGTTAACTTCTATTGAAATGCAAGAAACTATGAACTTCTTGGAATCAAGAAGAAACATAAAGTACAAGAGGAGGGACCAAAGCCTCTGGGTTAGGCCCAAAACCAAGGGTCTCAACCCTCTGAAACTAAATCAGATGCATCTTAAAATCCAACTTCTCATAATCAAAAAGTGCAGGCCTAATACATCACATAAAACTTGAAAATAATAATGTCAATGCTTGGAGCTCAATAGCTACACCTAGCTGAACAAACATTTTGAATCCTAATGAGCTCTTCCTCTAGTTTATTTATACAAAAGGGTAGCTTAATAAAATCCCTTAAAAATAGGAATGGTTCCCTCCTTGATCTCGACAATGGTGGATCTTGTCCTCCCTTATCTTCACTTGGATTACGAGTCACTCAGATGCCAATGAAATTGAACTGGTGAGAGAGGATATGGTGATCCCAATCCATGTTTAGGGAGTTAAGGAGGTGTGCAAACCCCATATATTCTCTCCTAGTTGTCTCCATTGAGCCTTTGCATAATAATAGCCTAAAAAATGCCTCATTTTCCTACAATTAAACCACATTAGGCCACATACAATGACACACACCTTTTACTCCTCTTACTAAGCATAATATAATGAATAGTGTTATTTAATGCAAGAGAAGGGTATTTTAAGGCTGGAGGATGGCATATTAATATTCAAAATGTACATATTGATGGGACTCATCACTGACACATTCCGAGGTCCTCACCGACCACAGATGGTACATTTCTACATCATGGGGATAAATGAGCTGAAGTCGATCATGTGAGAAATCATTTGATTACCAACAATTGATGTATATCGTTAACAAACATGACACAACTCACCAATTATGATAATGAGTGTCAAGGTACCCCAGTACATTATAACAAGTTTGAATAAATGTGTTGAAGTCGAACACTTGAAAGAATCTACTAATCAGAAGACATTGATGTATTCTCACTATCGGTAGCGAAAGAGTCTGCTTCTGATGACTACAAACCCTAAGGTACTAAAAAAGGACTCTAGACCTTGTTCCTAGAGAAATGAATTGGATTCGATGGGAAAATATCCACTGGAAGGAATGCATTAAGGCATCCCACATTAACCAGCACGAGTGTAACCCGCAGGCCAATAATTTGGAAGAAATTGGATAGAGAGATATGAAATAACCATTTTGAAGTACATTTTTGGCGTACAAAAGATGTAGCTAGTGCACAACAAAATCCTCTAAACCAACCAATAATGAAAGTTGACACAGAGGTGAGGAATCCACCAATAGGGTCAAATGGATACCAAGGTACCGCATGAATCCAAATGTGTGATAATGTAAGATGACGTTGAACATAAGGGACCACTCAGTCAAAGGCCCATAATGTTGATCGATGTTGAGAACAAGGTCACCTATTAGTGATGTAAATAGGGCTAGGGTGCAACTCTAAGTCTACTCTCAAACAAATTTGTTGGAGTTGATAAGAGAAAACCTACCAGTAAGAAGTGATTGGGGAATCTTCTTAACCAACACGATTAAAGGACCATGTCGCTTATGTGATACTGAGAATAACTTGAAAAACCGGGTATGGCTGATAGAAATGAGTCAAGAGACACCATATAATGGATGACAATAGGTTTACTTCCCTTGAACAAAAACATGACTTGATGTGACTTTATGGCAACATAAAATAAATTTGTATAAGTTTGTAATGCAGGAGGCATTAAAAAAATCTCCATATGATTGGAAGAGATAACCAACCAGTGGAGGACTAACTCAAGAACAAGGTTATGGCTTCCCTAAAGTCAAACTAAGTCCCATCCTGATGGAGGAAAGACTCATTTTAAGTGCTTTGTTCAAGGGAGACATGACTGACTCTTGTTGTCATCAAATGATGAAGAAACTGTCTTGTTCATGCTCTTTTTTTGGAATATTTAATTGTTATTTTTGTCTTTTTCATATTTTGAAGCCTGAAAAACAATAAAAGAATGCCTATAGTACAATGGAGAGAATGAGTGTCAAGGGAAAGTGCACTAGTTCCTAGGACTGGAACATTCCTATGCTCAATGCAAGGTGGCAAATGTTGGTCATCGACACTCGGGGGATGTTCCCTCCATGGAAAAGGGTGTCAAGTCGCAAAGGCTAATGAATGCATGGTTTGAACTTGTAGAAAAGTCATGGTCAAAAGTGGCTTATACACGAGTCCAAATGAAGTCGAATTAAGGCCAAAAGGGGTGCAAGTTGTCAATATTGAACACAATAGTACAACTCAACACATAGGAGCCTCTAGGGTATAAATCCAGAAAAATAGTGAAGAAGAAGAAGACTAAGGCTTCAACACAAAGTCATGGCAGGACTAAAGAGGACTCTTGAGCCAACACAGTACTTGTGGCATGCACAACATATGTTAGTGAGGTTCTAACTAGGAAGTCCATGGAAGGAAAGGCTCTACCACTATGTTACGACTTGACGAAATGGTGAGTGAGAGAGGTTAAAAAATTACAACATAGTGGGGTCGACCTTATGGATAAATATCACAATATGAGGTCAACATGCACAATGTCACAAAAACGTGATATGTCTTAACCTATATGACAGTTTAGAATATGATACTTTCCATGATAGGTCAGTGATCATGGAAATGAAGCAACAGGAAAAATATTACTAAGTGATAAGAAATTCTTCATCGTCCTGAAAAAAATACTTTCCCAAAACTTCAAGAAAAGGTCAAAATTCCATAAAAATAAAATAATAAAGTTAGAAATGAACTTTAGGAAAGTGGGTTTTAAAGTTTAATTATAAAATAGAGTTTTGGACTCACCCAATTTCATTCTTACCATCCAAGTGTTGAGGAGAGAGTTTTTGGAGCGAATTTGGGCAAGCCAATCCAACCAATTCCACCAACGAATCCAGAAAACGTGAACTCTAGGTAATTCATGACCTTAAACTCTTCCATTTGATAAAAAATATTAATATATTAGATCGAATTTATGAGTGGATTTATCAAATTTAAAAGCAAGTTCTATGTGTATGCAGGTCTGGGTTTATAAAGTCACGTATTGAAAGCCCTATACATGAATTACTAAAGGGAAAGTCACGTATATATGTGATTGTCTCTTACAGAGATTGTGTATGCATAGAGAAAAGTTTAAAAATCAATATCTTATGGATGAAATCTCCCAATTTTCAGGATGTCGATCATTTGGAGGGAAAGAGAACACATTGATGTGAATAATGAAGTGTTAGAAAATCAAGAATCGTTGGATGGATTAAAAAATTATGTTTTTCTCAAATTATTCATGATGCCCAATATGAGAGCTCAAACTCAATTATTGGATATGTTGATTCATTACTAGGACACGTAGCAAGATAAATTCATCATACATGCAATGCCTTTACAAATTGAAATTGAAGTTAGCTACTTCATTACAAGACTCTCCTAAAGGGGAGAAGCAGTCAATATAAAAGGAAAGGTCAGCGGGGCCCTTAATATTTTTTATTACATTGTTGTATATTGTGCACTAGGCACTAACAAAGTTGGTTCACAAGTCCCGATAAAACAAATTACGAACCTTCCTATCAAGATAATCATTTTTAATATTGTTAGGATATTAGGTTCAAATTCATTACATTAGGCCTCACGACCAACTATGTTTTTAGTAATGGAATGCCTAAGACCAGTAGTGTATGAATGGTGTACAATGCTCTTGGCCAACATGAAGAAACAACTAACATCAGTGAGATAGGGGAAGACAAAGAACTTTGGCTATGGAACCATCCTCTGCTCATTCTTCTTTGAGTGGATTCCTATGCTATGACCCAGAGTAGCATCTACCATCAACAATCCTAGAGATCCAAGGATGGCTAGATGGGCATACTTGATCAGGAGACTTGGCGGAGGCAAAGTCACCCAGGTGGCCTTTGATGATGAGTTCTTTCGATGGTGGGAGCAACAAGTCGTGGCCATAGAGGATTACCCATATGCAGGACTAGACTTCTGAGGGGACTCAAAGTTAGCACTTCCTAAAGGAGATGCATGGGGAAACATTGGTACATTTTTTTACTTTTAACATATTTTATTTTTTGGATTTTTGAAGATAATATCAAGAAATTTAAAGTCTTTTTTTGTGAAATAAAAATCCTTATAAGATTAAATGATCATGATACAGATGTGGGACCAGTGAGACTTGAGGGTATACCGAGGCATAGGAGTCGCGTTAGATATGTAGAGACAGAAGTAGTTGAGTCAGATAGGGTCCTCCATACTGTACAGAGAAACTTGGAGAGTTTGACTCTCCAGGTTCCAATGGCAGTGGTAGAGGACCTTCCCGAGGATATAAAGAGACGAGTGGTTGGATTACCACAAGAGTGGGTGTGACTCTTCTCACATGTGGCAAATACCATCATCTTCTACCGAGATTCTTATCTAGGCCAGGGCCAAGGAAATTTTTAAGGATAGAAAATTATCTTGAAGTTTAAAAACATTGGCGAAACTCACTAGTCCCTAATATACAAACAATAAAATGTTTATTGATGTATTTGTAAAATTATTCAAATTTATAATGATTTTATATACACTCTCTATATAATGTTGGCAATTTTTAAGGTAAAATAATTTTATATTGTAAAATTTGGGCAAATCTTGTTTTTGGAAAAATCTTGGAAAATTTGCCCACCTGTGAATATTAGCCCCTAAAAGTTTCCATGGGCAAGGCCCATATACTTAGATGTTAGATGACTAGTATTTTTGATATGGACATGGTCGAGCTTGAGCCCTAATTTTGCAGGATATTTTTCCACATTTTATAATATTTTGACACACTTATCTATCTATATACAGAAACTTCGTGATGACTTGATCATATATACAGATGATTATTTGATGTTTTAATTTAATGTGATCAATGATTGATATGCCAATCTAATGCTTGGTTAGCTATAGAATAAACAAATGCATTATATGATCATAGAATGTGAATGAAAGTAATAAAATTAAATGATCTCTGCAATAATATCACTCTAAGAAATTGACAATGTAATAAAGGATCCCTCACACAATAAATACTGTTTAATTGAGACAAACCCAAATATGAGTCCAAGTAGACCACTAATGATTCAATACCATAAGATATTTCTTTAGAAAGTAAATTAATAACGACATTGTATTCAGCCATATTATTAGAAGCAAGACCAATACATATGCCTCTTGTGACCAACAACTGACTAGATGGATAATGTATTACCCAAGTGGCTGAAGGTAAATTTTGAGTATGTCTGCTAGCACCATTTATGAACCCTAAGTACACTAAATCACCCATTGAAACCTATGAAAGAAGATTGCAAACACCATCATCACCATGACACCTATAGACAAAAACTAAAACTATGTAAAATATTTAAAAAAAAAAATCAATTTCGAGGCAAGAGCCTAGGCCTAATACTTCTTGAGATAGAGCCCATTTCTGGGCTCTAACAACACATTCCCTTCAAAATCAATCAAATCATAAGCACCCTTTTCCAATACTGTTTTAACAATGAAATGACCTACCACATAGGCATGAATTATCCTACCCCCAAGGTGTCATTATCTCAATCATAAACCAAGACAAGGTCACCTTTATAGAAAACCCTAGGTCATACGTACTTGTCATATTGAACTTTGATTCTTTTCTTATTGGCCTTGTTCACTATGGGGGAAACTCGACACTGCTCATGAAGATGTTCGAAATGAACAAGACGCTCTTCAAGACTTGAGGTGTATGGAAAAAGCTGGACTGTCAACTTAAGAGATAGAATCTCACATTCTATAGGAAATATTGAATCCAAACAATAAACCAACTGAAAATGGGTGAACCCCGTAGTAGTCTTAATAGGAATTTAGTATACCCATAACTCAAGATAAAGCGTGATGTGTCAATTGGACTTAGGTTGATTAATCGTCCTTTGCAAGATAGTATTAAGGGATTTATTAATGACTTCAACTTGTCCATTAGCTTAAGGATAATAAGGAGAAGAATGATCTTGCCAAAATCCTAGTTTTGAAGCCAACTCAACCATCATCTTATTCTGAAATTCAGTGACAAAATATTTAGGGATACGAAATGCAAAATGAATTGATTAAAAAGGAAAAGAGTTGTTGTCTCACCATCATTATTAAAAGTGGGCATATCTTCGACCCACTTTGGGAAGTAGTCTCCTGCTATGATAATGTACTTGTGTCCCTTAGCCAAAGCTAGGTTACAAGTAGTAAAATCAATTCCTTACTTAGTAAATGAACATAGAGTGATGACAGGAAAAGGAAAATCTGGATGAGCACACATATTTCGAGTATATACTTAACTAGGATGGCACTGTTTGACTGCCTTAATACAATCTTTGAAAATCGAAGGCCAAAAATACCTTGCACGAAATATTTTCTAAGTTGTAGCAAGCCCATATAAATACCTCCACAAGCCCCATTGTGGCAATCATTTAGAAATAAATTAGCTTCTCCTAAGGTAAAAAATCATTTAAGAATTAAATCAACCCCATGATTATATAAAGTATCAACAATTATCAGATAATTCTTAGCCAGGTGACGTAATTTTTAGCGTTCATCCTTAGAAAAAGACTAAGGAAACTTCGAATTCTGGAGATATACAATGATGTCTCCATACCAAGGATCTTGTGAGGAGATAAGAAAAATATTTTAATCCATAAATGATTCTTCATAAGTATCATCTCCTTCACAAGGCAGTTCTGAAATTAATTCTGCGAAAACCAAAGATTTCTTTGATTTAGTTGACATAAACTCTTGATAAAACTCTTGCAAAATAACAATCCATTTATTGTATTTCCCCCCAACCACTCGCCTACTGAGGAAAAATTGAAATGGATTGATGTCAACTAATACAAAGGTTTTTCTCAGAAAAATGTAATGATGGAGTCGTTGAACAACATGAATTGTTGCTAAAGCCAATTTCTCAATATGAGAATACTGGAGTTCAGGACCAACTAAGCCATGACTTAGATAATAAATCACATTCTCTCTAAGGGCATCATCTTCCTAAACCATAACCATACCAATAGTTGATTCTTTCGCCGTGAGGCACAAAAGGAAATATCTACTATAATCAAGTGGACTCAAAAGGGGAGTAGAGGTCAATGCCTTTTTCAAAGCAGCAAATGATCATTGAGTGAATTCATCCCAAGAAAATTTAACTCCTTTCTTAAGTAAACACATAAAACATTTTGTGATCTCAGCGTAGTTTACGATAAACCTCCTTAAAAATTTGGTTTTTCCTTGGAGACTTTGAAGTTGTTGAATATTAGACGGGGGAGGCAACTGATGTATTGCGTCAACCTTGAAAGGATCAAACGAAATAGCTTCATTAGAAACAATAAATCCCAACAACCGACCAATTGTAACAGTGAAAAATGCACTTATTAGGGTTCAACCGAATTTTATAATAACAACATCTCTAAAAAATTAGACGAAGATGTTCCATTCTCTTACAAGAGTGAGCAACTAAATAATCCAAATAAGATTCAATTATATGTGTGATGTCATGGAAACAGTATGACATAGCCCATTGAAAGGTAGCCCCAATATTTTTAAGTCCAAAAGGCATTTTCCTATATGCAAACGTACCCCAGGGGAAAATAAAAATTGTCTTATATTGATTTTCACGACGAACTATTATTTGATTATATCCAGAGAATCCATCCATGAAGGAAAAAATTTCATTCCCAGCACACTCATCGATAATATGATCTATAAATAGAGTGGGGAAATTGTCTTTTTGATAGGAGTTATTCAAATCGCTAAAATCAATGCATACATGGATTTTTCCTCACTTTTCGTCCATAGGGACTAGATTTTAAAACCATTCAGTTAAAGGAATAAGGTAGATGAAACCTTCCCTAAGAAAATTCTCTACTTCAGCCTTGATAGCCGCATATTTCCTAGGGTTGACCGGTCGAAGATTTTCACACACAGGATTTGCATTTTCGTAAGTCTTGATATCATGTTGAACTATACTAGGATCAATCCCAAGGATTTCCTCATACAACCAAGTGAATATATATATAAACTCTTTAAATAGATCGATGTAAATTTTAATTTCTTCCGGGGAATAATAAGCTTCGAAGAAAATATTCTCAATAACATTTGGATTCTTGGAAATGTTCACCAGAATAGTTTCCAAAATATTAGCTATATTACCTTCGGAAAAAATATGTACTGGAGCCAAAGGGTTTAAAATTTTATGAACACTTCCATGAGAAAGAGAACTAGACAAACTCGATTAAACTTTACATAATTCAGGGAGAAAATAGGAACGATGATGCAAATCATATCACAGTCTCTCTACACCATTAATGTCTTTTGAATTTCCTCCTCATATGGTAAAATGATATCAAGGCAATCCATAGCCAAAGTGGAATCAATTTTCGAGACCATCACCACACCGTCATTCACATCCTTTGATGAAATAGGGATGGGATTAGAATATACAAAATTAATAATAGATTGATATGTAATTTCTACTACTAATATATAGGATAAGCCATTCCACCCACGTGCCCCTCTTCTAATGTGATTGTAGGAGGGGGAAAGGGCCAAGGATTTGAAAAATAATGAGTTCTAAAAGAACATTGTTGAGGGACCATCCTCGAGGATGAAATGGAATTAACATGAACAACAGGAGGTGGAAGATCAAAAGTTCCCATCAATGAGGAATACATTCAAATCATAAATTCTCAATAGGTTATTTGGTATTCTTCAACAAGGGTATAGTGGAGTTAGCAGATGTATTAGGGCCATTGGGATAATAGGCTAATTGATCCATCGTAATAATTCTCCTTTCATGAGGAAAGACTAGGATGCAGAATAAAGATGAGACTATGGAATCCATAGCATAAACCAAGTTCTAACCCAACAAAATATTATAATCAAGATTAACATCGACTATCTCTACTTCCACATTAACAACCTTGCCCCCTACACAAATAGGGAAGGCAGGAAAAATCTCATGATGCCTATGAGAATGACCATCGAATGCAGTTAAGAGAGTAGGAGATGGAACAAATGCAGGGGACTCGATAGCTTTCCAACATGACATAGACATGAAACATGTGGAATACCCTTCATAAACTATGATTCAAAATATGGTCTTCTTACAATACGTAGATTTAATCTAAAAAATCCATATGGTGAGGGAGTCTCATTTTAACATTTGACATATCAAACAAAATCACTAGAGATTTTTTTTGGGTCAAATGCTCTGATCGCAGTTAGTAAAGAACTTCTTTGCGCAAGATATGACTGGAGTACCTCTAACACCGACATAGCATAGGGAATCTGAGCTAAATCTTCAATAATGGAATAGTTTTGAGCAGCTCTAACATTTGGATTATAAGTTGATCGTTTTGAGGAGCCTTTCGACATTTGAGGTATAGGTTAAACTATGGGCCTCTCTATATGAAGAGGTTCTTGAGTATCGGAAGTAGTTTTAGCCTTAGAAGGTTTTGGCTCTCCATAATCATGAGCTCTAGTTATAATATCAACATGAGACATAACCATATATAAAGTCGATGCAGATTCCCCTTCTTGGTTTCCCCTAGTATGGGCTCCAATATTATCATTCGTGCCAACAAGTAATTATTGCCCTTGGGGAAAGGGTTAGTAAGCACATCCTGGGAACTAGAAGAACCTTATTGGGCTAACAACTATTGAGCATATTTAATCTTGGGGCAAAGATGAGTAAGATGATCCCCACTAAATAACTTGCATGGGAACTTCACTTTGTCTTTAGACTCCTTGTTTCCCTTCCCCTTCCCTCCCTTATATTTCTTATTTCCACACCCTTTATTCTTCCGATTAGATTGTTGATTTCCTTTGGGATTCAAGGATTGAACATCAGTAACCACTAAAGGTGAGAAGGAGGAGACATTGCCGACATAGTATGTGTCGCAAAAGCAGATTGTAATGATAACTGTTGTAATTGATTTAAAAACCTAGTCGTATTACTATCGGTTGATCCTACATCTATATCGGCATGGGGGCATGGTTTCGGTTTGGTGAGATCGATTTTCGATCTAGGAGCATCAGGAAATATATTATAAAGGACTCCAAACTTGGAATAAATAAGCTCTAATTGTTGGGCTCTAAAGATAGCTTGTTCTTTGTGAACACTCCTAAAAGTGACACATCCTTAGATATCTCCAGCTATAATGATTCCAAAATCAACTATAGAAGAAATTCATTAGGGATATAAGCCTTAATCAATATCTTCCTTTTGTGCCACTCTTGAATGTGGTTAGAAATATGGGTGGCATTGTCCTGCTCAAAATTGGCTAGAAGTTTAGTTATGACATCATAATGGATAGAAAATTGAAAATGGTTGAGAAACATTGTAGCCAACTCAACAAACGTAGAAAATGACCCACCCTTTAATTTTATATGCCATTTCGCTGCATTTCCAGTTAATGTGCGTTGAAAGAGTCTCAACCTAATTGAATCATTAATCAAGGAGTTTGCTGAGCACCATAAGTAGAAAGTGGTTACATGGTATGTTGGATCCTCAATAGACTTACCTCCAAATTTTGGTATATCATACAAAATTTTAGTAGGGATTGGAGGCTAAGCCACGGTTTAACAAATCAGATCATTAGTCAATTTTGAAATATTTGGAAAATTAAGAGTTGTGAGCAGTGGTAAGCACAAAGAGACAACAAAATTCCAAGCTCCAAGAGTAGAATTCCCAACATTCGAAAAAGAGTATCCTGGATTTTGAGAGGCACCAGGCTGCCAAGGATTACTCGTAAAAGAAACTAAAATATAAGGAAAATCTTGTAGTCCAGGGGTATATGGAGGGTATCCACCCCTGTTGCAGGATTATTATTCATAGCAAAACTTCCTCCCAATAGAACATTATATGAAGGGGCGAGCCCCTAGTAAGGATTCCAAGCACTAGCCAAAGGAGGAAAATCCTATGAAGTAACAATAGTAGGGAATAACATGCTCCCTTGCTGAATAAATAAATGAGAGAGATTCCCATACCCAAAACCACTAAAAAAATGATATACCAAGCCCTGGATCCCTTGAAAAGGATTAATGTTTTAAGCGTGGCTAGAGAAAGGCATTGATCCTACATTCAACAATGGATTGGAAGGAGGAACATGTCTACTTCCAAATGAAAAAACTTGTAAATATGTTGAACCACTAGCCATTGAAGTCATAAATATAAAAGCAATAGAAGGTAAGGTTGATGAGACTATAGGAATCCCACTAGATGGCATTCCAAAAGGATAAGCACCAGTTAAAGGAGAAGAAGGTTGGATTCCCCCACTCGAACCCGGGATGGAGGTAGTGCCAACAACTACTATACTAGGTGTAATAGTAGAGATAGAAATAGTACCTCCTCATATAGCTAAAGAAGGAGTATGTACACCAGTCGTATCAAAATCCATACTTGCACCACTAACATTGGTCATTAACTAGAAAGAAGGAGAGTGAATAGCACTAGTCGTCTTATGAGTTAGAGTACCAATGTGTGATACAACATAAGGAAGATGAATAGGAAGAGCTTATGTAGGAGTCATAGGGGAATCATAAACATATTCAATTTATACGTTGTCTTCCGATTAGAAGAGTACTCGAGAGTGTTTCTACCTAGATTATGGACTAACTAGGTTCACTTTGTGAAATAAGAGCCCTCAGAGAAGGATTTCCCTTTGTTGCGTTAGCTGGAACTGGATCAAAAGAACTAGTATAATTACTCTTACGCCTTTTATGTGAAGGCTTGACACTCGCAAGCGAAATCCCACAAAGCCTTCTAGACCAACGAACTAGTTGATCAACCACCTTTAGATATAAATAAAAGTTAAAGACTTAAATCACCTATGGAAAGCTAGGAGCACAAAGCACTATCTAAAATCATCCTAAAGATACAACCAAGTAAACAAATTCCAAGTATTTATACTCTGGGTGATTAGTAATGGACACAAAAATACAAGGAAACAAAGATAAGGACCTCCCAAACGTAGTTTGGGATGATGAGGGCACGAGCCTACCAACCAAGGTATCAAAATCAGTTACGCTGACCTCCAGACAATAGCCTTTGTCGGTGCGAGTACCCAAGCTTCGCGAGGCCACCCTCCAGAAGTACTATGAAAGTGATACAACATTTGCCTCAAGTATCACAGGCATCCCCCACCACAATCACATGTGTGATCCCTAGGAAAGGCAACTAAGGTCACTAGCTCATGATCAGAAGCTAGATGGAACAGTCATGGGCACGTGATCCAACAAGTAGGATATGCAGTGTCTCTCTTTCCTTGTCTTCACATGTCCTCATGCTTGACTCCTGTGTTAGAGGAACTTTCCTGGATAACATAATGATATTGTATTTCCACTCATTAATAAACTTCTATACTTTCAGTTTAAGTGGCCTTGGAGACAGTTTACTCTCCACACACCTATTCCAAGGCCCTAAATGCACTGGACTAGTTGATGTTGCTATGGATATAAGAAAAAGTCTAGTTCATTTTAATTTTAAGCACTCATTTTAGTTGGTTGTTATTTAAGACAAGGGAAGTGGAAGTGCAACTGATGATGTTCTAACGCAAAAGAAATCAATAAAAAACCTATTCTACATAAGAATGCAACAATTCTTTTTCTTCAATTAAAGATATTTCTACAAGGGTTCTACGAGAAACCTAAGAAAGAAAAAACTTTTTATTTTTTCACTTAAGCACTCCCACATTAAAATCTAACAAAAATGACTACATGATGTCTAAAATGCATCTAACCTAATGCACACTGGAATATAAATGCAAGATTCAAATAAAGGCTTAAAGATGAAGAAATGTGATCTCAAAGGTAAAGGTTAATTCAACAAACAAAGAGAAGCAAATCCCAAAATAAAAAACACTCCTCAAAGCAAAAAGGCTCTTAAACTTAAAACAAGAATTCACACATTTGCCAAAAGCTCAAACGACTACAAAGCCAAAAATAAAATAAAAGAAACACAAAGAAAATGTTTTTCTTTTTCTTTTAAATATCTAAAGAACTAAAAAGTTTAGAAAGGGGAAAAAAACAAATATCTCAAAACCAAAGGCATGGAAAAGACTCAAATCCAACTAGTCATAAATGATCACAAAGATAAAAGACTAGTGAAAATCAGAAACTTAATCACTTCAATAATTTGGCCAGAAAGATGCAAAAGACTGAAAAATCAGAAAGCCTCCAGAGAACTGAAATCTTTCATTCATCCAATAATCACAAGCCCCTTTCGTAAACAAGAAAGAGAAAGAAAAAAGAATCCAACTTCTAGGTCGCAAAAGAATCAAATCAAAGGCTAGGTTCATTAAGTTTAGAAGCAACAATACCTATTTCAGAGCCATAGAACAGTTAGATACTTTACAAAGAGGATCTGGAACCCAACTTCAAACACAAAAATCTTCAAAACTGCTAACCCTGGGTTGACATAATATTTTTTCACACAAGATGAATGACACCAACAACAACATACATCAAGGTGATTCTAGGTTTCATAAACACCAAAAAATCATAAAAAAACTTGGTCAAGACCTCATTAAAAGCCAGAAATGAAAATTTTTCATTTTTCAAATCTGTACGTGACTTTTTAAATACAGTTCCGCATATATACATGATTGTATATGAAGCAACATGCATATACATAGTTTTTTTTGGAAGAAACAACATATACATGACTGTCTATAAGAAAAAACGCGTATAAATGGAAATCAAAGGAAAACATAAAAAGAAATCCCAGATTTGAAAGATCAGACTGAATGACCAAATCACTTAAGATTCAAGAAGGTTGGAAAAAACCAAGAAACAAAAAATCAAACACAAATCAAAGAAAAAAAACCCTTCTAGGAAATACTTGATGGTATTCCCCAGTGGAGTCGCCAATTCTATTAGCAAGAAAAGTTCCTTAGGGCAAGGGTTGAAAGCCTCAACAGAGCAGGGTAAGATAATCAACAAAGAACACTCAATTATGCATTCCAAACATCGAAATTATTGAACTTGGATTTGGAGACATACCCGGATGTCCTACGTTTGAATATGTTCCCGTAGGGTCCAAACCATCTGCTTCCTCCATGATGTGTAGACCTGCAAATCAATCACATAAGCATATACATAATATATAATTAATTATTCATACATAAGAATATGTTATATCGTCTTATATAAGAATTCATACTATCATTCATAAGATGAAAAAATATATCAGCAATAAGATATGAGTTTTTTAATTGATTAACAACAGTAAGTAAGGGATAGATACAACCTGATCCAAGCTAAAGGCATTGACGAACATTACAGTAATTTTGAGGTCTAAAATGGGCCTCCCAATAAAAATGTACAACCAAAATAAACTTTATAAGAACCACTGGGATTCAAGATGATGATGTCAACCATGGGGGATGATTCACCATTTTTGGAGTAAGAAAGTAAAAAGTTAAAAAAATAATAATAATAAAACTACTTTTTCAACTCGTATTTTCAACTTATCTCCCTAATATTTTACTCAAATTTTGAGCAGGAGTACTCGTTGGATGCAAAATTTGATTCCTCATCCAAGGATTACCCATGTTGCATACTTTCGATGGACCTTGCTACATGAAAAATGAGAAATACATGAAAAAATGTGATTGCAATCACATTTTTCATGTAGTTCTCATTTTTCGTGTAGTAGGGTCCATCGAAATTATGCAACATAGTTATTCCTCGAATGAGGAATCAAATTCTACATCCAACCAGTGTTTCTGCTCGAAATTTGAGTAAACCCATAGGGATATAAGTTGAAAATATGAGTTGAAAAAATAGTTTTTCCTTTTTCCTTCTAAAATTTGATGATTTAAGCTAATATTATTTTATTATTTCCTCTATTATTTTATAATTTCCTTAGGAGACCCATTTTAGACCTCAAAATTCTCCTAATTTTGAGGTCTAATTCTTCTTATAATTTCCTTAGGAGACCCATTTTAGACCTTTGGATCCGTTCAGCTCGAGCCACGAAGACAACCTCTCTAATAAGTGCAAGAAGATGCTAGCTGAGGGTGATGAGCATTTTTGCAAAGGAAACCAGAGTTTGCTAGAGACTGGGAGTATAGGAGGCATGGGAAAAGAAAACTTATCTGAGAGAAATTGAGTATAATGTTGACATCCTTCTTCTCTTGTTGTAATTAGGCATACATAAGGGGTGTATATATACCACCTCAAATTGGTTATTTTAGTTAGGCCACGAGCTCTTGTAGTTGGGCTCTTGGTAAAACCCATAAACCCCACTCGAAAAATATCATTTTATTTAATTTTTTCATATTTTAAAAGGTATACATTGGTATAGTATTATGGGACCTGCGTATGTATGTATTTTTCTATGGGCAAATTCGCGTATGGATTTTGAACTATTGTTTTTTAGTATAAAGTCAAGTTTGCATGGGAAAAGGGACTGTTCGGGGCCATAAAAGAGATTCAGGTCTACATGAGTGTTGAATGATGCTATAACACATCCTTGCTTGAGTCGAAGGTGGGGGTTTTGGCTAGATTCAGAAGCAATTTAGGATGCTTTTGGCTCTTGTCTTGTGTAGCTTCTTCTTATACATGATATACCTATCCATAGCCATGTTTTCAATATGATAAATGGTAGATTCAATCAAGAGGATAGGGTAGGGAGTATTTCCTTTAAGCTTAATTGGTGTATATTCCTCCCTAATTCTCTAAATATAATGCAACACCACACTTCACATCCATATAAAATAATAGGGGTGACAAGAGTCTCAAAGAAAAGTTTTATTTATCCCAATTCCAAAGATTTACTGGCATATAATTGTTTTCAAGCCCATGGTAAGCTTTTCATCCTCCACTTATCCTTTCTCAATGCTATAAAAATCCAATTGAGTTAATGATGGATGTTTATTCCTAGATATTTGTATGAAGGAAATTCCTCTATGTAGCTATTATCATAAATGAAACTATCATAATTAATCTTCTTAGATTTAATTATCATGACTTTAGTCTTGTCGGTGTTAACACTCATACCCATCTTGGAGTAGAAATCTAGGAGAATTCTTAGTTACTTGCCGAGATCATCATATATCCTTTCCAAAAGAATAATGTCATTAGTATAAGGGATAATATTTATAACTATACCAGTGAGTGTGTGGCCAACACATAATACACCTTCTAAACACTCTTCAAGATTATCAATATAAATGTCAAAAAGGGTAGGGAATAAGGGACATCGTTGCTTGACTTTGATAATGAAATTAATTTATTTTGACCAACCCTCAATGTTCCTAATATTGGAAATAACATTCTCATACAACCTTGTCACAACAAACCTCACCTCGAGAGGAACCATTATCACTTCCAATATTTTCCATAGGTTTGTCGTAGGAATGGTGTCAAAATATTTTCTAAAGCCCACAAAACAATAAAAGAGATTAGTCTTATTAGTTTGGCATTCCTATGTAATGATCATGACAGTGACAAGATGGTGTATATTTGAACGATGTCTCCTAAATTTAGCTTGGAATTTAGCACTTTTACCATGGTATTCAAGACACAGGCTAATCTTCTTTTCGAAAATGAATCCATACAACTTGGCTAAACAGTGGTTGCTCATAATAGTCCTATAATTTGAAGGAATGATTTTATCCCTGCTTTTAAAGATAGACACAAAAAGGATTTGCAGCCAAGGCTTAGGAAGTCATCACTTTACTATAAAATTGAAGATCTTGTGTTTGTCAAGGTTGAGTATAGACCCTCCCATTTTAAAATTTTTAGCTTGAGAGCCTTGAATATCCATGTGTTTCCCATTAGAAAGATTCTTAACCCCAAAGTCAATGTCCTCTAAGAAAAATATATCATCCTCTATAGGATTATTCAAAATGGTTCCCATGTAATTAGGGGAATCATAAAGGTTTTTAGGGTAGATATTCTGATTATTTAAGGGAAACAAATAATTTTCTTTAGTTTTACAAATTAGAATTTTCCTTGAAAACTTTTTGGGATCAACTTTAGAAAGCTGTAGTAGTTTCTCTTGCTTCCAATCCATATAACATCATTTCTTTCTCCTAATAAGAGATTTGTATTTATCTTATCATGTTTTAAGGTTTCACTAGGAACATCCATAGTTGACATTCTAGCAATTTCACAATCGTTATCATACCAACAATTCATAGTTATATTATTAATTTTATGTGTCACCTCAGTAGAGAACTTGTTGGTGGTAGTGGAGGGGATTTTAGTAAAATTATGATAGGCATTCTCAATAATATCCTTATAAGTTAAATATGTAAATCCATTTTTAAACCCTTTAAGAAGAGATTCATTTTACTTTGTCAAAAAGTAGTTTCCTTTGGCCCCCATAATTCTCTTGCATGTGGCTAGTGTGCATATCAAAGTTTAAAGTTAAAGACAAAGGTCTATGACAGAATGAGCCTCATGGTCATTTAAGAGGTCAAAATTTATAATTTAGTTGGAAACATGGATATCAAATATCACATAATCCATGACATTGGTGTCAAGCCCATGAATAAAAGTCAAATGGTTGGGTTTTAGCCACTTGGTTATGCCATTACAAATTATAAGGTATCGGGAACTAAAAAGCTTGATTCACTTGGTACAAAATAAATTTGTGATCTTGTCTTTAGAGTTTTTCTTGAATCTACTGGCTAAATCAAGGTCTTCATCTAGCTAAAGAGTATTAGGGTTCAAGTCACTACTTAGAATAATAGCTTGCTTAGTTGCATTTTTAGCATTGTAGTCTCCTAGAAAGAGTATATTACCTTTCTTATATTATGAATATCATGTTGTAGGGTATTATATGGGCAATCCCTATTAAGATTGTTTTTTTAATAAAAAATAGACATGATAGGTTGAAAATAACACATTTCAATATAAATCCTCTTACTATTAGTCTAAAAGATTTTGAACAAAATGTATCATTTGAGGGAGTCAATATTATGAAGTTGAGAGTGAGGGGAAATTTTATTTTATATGTAACAAGCGATTCCTCCAATTCCTCTATGAGAGGATTTCTTATTCCAGGCCAACCATATAATGAATCCATTTATCTAAGGGATCTTAGACTCATCATCTTCCGAAGTTTCAAATAAGAAAACAATATCAATTTCACTTGGGTTCCAACTTAACATAGGACCTTTATGCCATGGAAACCCACATTAGTTCTAAAAGAGGATCTGAAGTGTTCCAAATTCCTATTTATCACTATAATTTTGGTCTCTATCCCTAATAGTAGCTTTCCTACTTTTAATGATTTCCTATTTTCCTTCTTTTCTAGCTTCCTTTACCTTTTGAACCTCTTTCCTTCATTTATCTTGGTTTATTGAAATGGGATCCTCATTTATAAAGATTCCCATCCCTTTTAGGTTGGGAGATTTACTAAGTATGCCAAGGTCATGGTCACCATAACTTACCCTAACATAAATCAATTTATCTTTATACTTTTGTACCTTTCTCAACCTTCTTTCTTTTATGAGATACATTGTTTCAATTTGTGATTTATTTTTTAGTTCTTATTTTAATATTTCTAATGTATCTTCATCTTTTAGTTCTTTTATACCAACAACTATAAGATTCAAGGCTCTTTTATTTCACTCATGATCTAGCTCAATTAATCTGTTCATTTCCTCTATGATGAGTATGATGTATAATTTATTCTCTATGCTACTTAGAGCCAAATTGTTTTATTTTTTTTATTTTAACTCCTTAATCTCGTCTCCAAAGGTGCAATTTTCATCAGTTGATGATTGTTTGTAGTTTTCCATTTCATGTAACCTATCTTTCATTTTTTGTAATTTAGTCTCTACCCCTAAAAATTTATTTTCTAATAATCTAAAATTGTTATCAAGTATTTTAGATAATTTTAGTTTATGCTATATTTCTCTTTCTTCTCTTTTTTTCTCTAATGAATCAATGTGGTTATAAATAATATCTATAGTAACGAGGGAAAATTTTAAAGACGAGAATTTATCTTAAAATTTAGCAACCTTAGAGAATCTTCCTAGTCCCTAATATCCAAATTTTAAAATGTTCGACAATAATTTTGTAAAAATGTTTAGATTTCTAATTGTTTTAATATTAAACAATATATAATATTGAAAATATATAATTTAAATATACTCAACATTCATTAGAAGTCCAATCAAAGCTACATCTATTTTTCTTAAAAAATTTCACCTAGAAAAATTCACCACGAGTCCAATTCTCCAAGAAAAAATCAAATTCAAGGTGGGTAAATTAATGCTTCAAGGATGAAAAGAAGAATGAACAAACAATGTCCAATGCACAAAATTTTGTTTTCTTGAATGGGACCCACTCCTTGTATGAGTTAAGTGTGAAGGGTATTTGACTTTCACAAGATTGAAAGGAGGTTTGTGGCTCCCACACAAGGATAGGTTAAGAATTTTGTTTTCTTGAATGGGACCCACTCCTTGTATGAGTTAAGTGTGAAGGGTATTTGACTTTCATAAGATTGAAAGGAGGTTTGTGGCTCCCACACGAGGATAGGTTAAGCATACCTTACTAGGGAAATTTTCTAGACGAGGAGTGTCTACTTGATCCAATGTGGCTAATAATGTAATAGAGAGACAAATTTCTTCGATGTTAAGTAGAAATTTTTCTAAAATAGTTAATTAGGATAGTATATAATTTGTGCTTGATAAAGGTTGATGGAACATGATAACTACAAATTGTGATTTGAAGGTATGATTTATCATGCAAATAAACTGGTCAATTTGTTTTGAATTCATTGGGCTTCCCACACATCATTTGTATTCACTTAATAATCTCATTGCATTGTCTTCCATGAGTTTAGAAGGAGAAGGAAGTTCACGATGCTAAGAGATGTGGAAGTTCATGATGCTAATAGATGTGCACAATCCCATTGTTGTATCTATGTACTCATAACTATATGGGAAATTTTGATGATTATTATGCTTACTAAACATGTGCTTGAGCTCTAAGATAAAGATAATGAAATTTCCAAAAGAACTTAGACACCAGGAAGTAGACACCAGATAGTTTGAGCACCAGGAAATGGAAGAGTAAATTGATCTCGTAATTAAATAAGATTTTATTAATGAGAATTTGGAGATTTTTGTGATGAGAATTTTGAGAATTTGAAATATCCACTTTATATATTTTTGAGTCAATGTTTCTAGTCTACAACCATATTCATCATCAAGACAAACTTAAAAAAAAAAAAAAAAAAAAAAAAAAAAAAAAAAGAAAAAAAAGAAAAAAAAAAGAGTATGGAGGTAATAAATAGAGAATCGCCCCGAAAAAAAAGAAGAAAAAGACCCGACCCAACCCAATCCAACCCAACCCAACCTTATCAAATTTGGAAGAAATCTACAATGTAATTAAATCAAATGTTTCGAGTCTACAACCATATTCATCATCAAGACAAACTTACAAAGAAAAGAAGAGTATGGAGGTAATAAATAGGGAATGGACCCGGGAAAAGGAGAGCCAACCCAACCTAACCTCATAAAATTTGGAGGAAATCTACAATGTAATTAAATCAAATGTGCAATTATATTGAGAGTTCCGAGGGAAATCAATCCTCCAAGATTTTAAACCAAAATCGAGCCTATATTGTATTGATATTTTAATAGATTACTTAATGCAATCGAAACGCAATCAATGCATGGTTACTGGAATATGGAACACGGAAGAAAGAAAGGAACCACTTGGGCATCTGGCCACAATTCAGGGAATGAATTGTCTGGAGACGTAGTCTGACATGGACCACCTGACCCACCACACTCCTTCACTTTCAATTAATCTTGATGTATACGGATCATTTAAGTCTAATATTTTCTTAATTAAATGCAGATAATTATTTCTGGACTTTCAATTTAAGAACAATAGGTATCTTAAATCTTGACTATGCACATCAACATTGTCATTAACATATACTGTATAATATTTCAATGTGGTTATAAATTTCATCTTAATGATTAAATGCAAATATTTCTAGTAACCCGTTATTAATAGCAATATTTATTGTCTAAATCATCCATTTAGAAACATTGGTGTAACTATGAATATTGTTGATGTAACATAATCTGCATGAGTTAGAGTCGAGAAAAAGTAAAAACAGAAAAAGTTGAAATGAGATATTGCTTATACTTAGGTATGTAGTAACATTATGTTTGAAGTAACTATGAGGTGATTTCCATGATATAAAGGGTTTATAGATCTGATATTCCATGTCCCATGAATATTCTTGAATGGTTGGTCTTGTGAGATGTGCTAGTTGGATAATGCATAATAATATTTTTATTTTTAGAGATAAAATATAGTCATTTTAAAAAGAATGTAAGTAATAATATAATTTTAGATATTCAAATTGAAGTTTCTGTGATGTATATTTTGATTATTTGAAAAGATTTTCGGAAAAATACATATTGGTAGATTTAAGTTTATGTGATGATGAACCACACAGGTTGGTTCGAAAGGGACCCGCCTAAATCTACCAAATGTGATTTTTTCAGAAAATATTTTCAAATAATAACTCTTGGTAATCTCTTATAGTTATTAAAAATGTCATGAAAGTCGAAATTAAATCATACTAGATGAAGGATTCACTATTGGAAATGTTAAAAATAACTATGGCTTGTTATCATCTTGCAAATGATTTATTATTTTTGTAGGAGTTTAGTATTAATATGTATTTGTTTGATCAATTTTGCAAGAGTTATTGTCCATTTAAGATAACTCAATTGGTAATGGTCATAGAAATAAAGTCTCATCGAACCCGAAGTCTTAAATTTAAATTTTATGTTATTCTCTAATAATAATGAGAAGTTAAACGTCGTAAAAATGTAATCTTATCAAAACTACAAAATAATTCCAGAATTTTAACAAAATAAATTCCAGAATTTTTAGAAGTTTAATTGTCAGTTACATAATTATGCTCGTTGTAGTTTATCGTGGCTTTAGCCATGAACCTTGATTCACGGGCATTTGCATCATTGATGGTTGCACGAAGTAGACAAGATTTTAAATAAATGCAAACGAGATTGCATATAGAATCTGCGTAATGATATGATGGGTCAGAATTTTTTGCTTGGCTTCGTATTCGTACAATTCTCTGCCCCTCGAACTAAACTACAATTTGGCTGTTTTTCGCGCCTAACAGTGGAGAGAGAGAGCGCCAAATACAGGCTTAGCGCAAAGGTCAGGCACGTTTTAAAAGTGACATAGTGAGGATAATAATACTTGAGAACATCATTGGATTAGGTCATAAAGTTGCATGTGATAATGGATACAGTGGCGGCCAAGACTACATTCAATCAAAAGTGGGGCGTGACATACATGGGCAGCTTTTTCAGCTCAAAAGGCAAAAGAATGGTCGCTGGACAGTCCACTCTGCACTCTGAATTATTCCCCGAGCTCGCCATTGGCAAAGACTCTGAATGGATGAGCTGAAATTTACAAGTGAAGAAATTAAATCTTTTTACATCAATATTTAAGATAAATCTTTACTGATGATTACTACGGACTGGAAACAATCAAAACTAAAAAATCACTAATTAATGCTCATGAAACCACCTCAAGCTTATTCAACCAAACATGCAATGTGACTTGAATCTTCCACAAGGGTTGCAATTTCAAATTGATGTGACGTCTATAACCATTGTAAAACGTTTTACATACTAATACGTTGGAGAGTTGGCCGTATCTGTCAGAGAAATTGCCTCTTGACTGGTAATTTTTCCGTCATATTCCGGCCCGATTCACCCACATGTACAGTTCGCAGCAACGTTCTTGAATCAAATCGATACACCCATGAACACATCATCTTTATCTGTGGAATTTAGTGTTAAGTTATACAAATTTCTTGTACATCATAATGCCAAAGTCACTTTGACACCGCTAACGTGCAAATCACATTGCATAATGGAAGTGTCTACTCAGGCGTAGCTAAAAATGGTTGGAATTTAAGTAAAAAATTCTAATTTTTTTGTAGTAGCAGTATTTCAATCACTTTTTTTTGATAGCTAAAATAGATTGGGCACTATCAAAAATTTATAAAACACTCAAAACATTAAAATTTAACAACTATAATTTAGATTTACAAAAATCCCTACAAAATTTTACCAAAATTTCTATACTTTCCGGAAAAAAACCATCTAATTACACTACTAGTTACACAACTACTACACTACTTTGTTGTCAAATTACAAAATGTCGACAGGGTTAACCGCAACTTTTCCTAAATATTAAAATTCTATTAATCTAAAAGTGATTGCTCAAATCATTCTTAAAACAATCTCGAAATTTATGTTATTGCTCTAATCATTCTTAATACAATCATTCTTAATAAATTCATGTTAAAATTTATTTACGTGAAGTACTTAAATTTGATGGTGAAACTTAATAACCTAAAAGAATTTGCTGGTCATGTGTAAGGGTGTAGATTTTTATTAGTACTACGTATAACCTGCTGTTAATTATTTATAATTAACTATATTTTTAAAAATAATTAAAAAAACAAAAAAAAATAACATAATAATAATTAAAATAATAAAAATTATTTTATTTTTATAATTATAAAAAAAAATATTTATATTTTTGAATAATATTTTTAACACAAAATAATAAAGAAGAAATATTTTTTTTTAAATAATAATAAAAAATAATTATTTTGAATAATAATAATAAATAGTTTAATTTTAATTATTATTAAATTGGTTTATTTATTTTTAATTATTTAATTAAAATACATTAATTATTCAATTTAAAATATATTGTCTCGATATGAAAATCGACCATGGTCAACCATGGTCATATGTCGCATTATGATAAGGATTGTCTCAATATGAAAATCAACTATGTTCAGTTTAGTGTTTATAGTATTTATCTTAGGGTTTATATACATTGGGTTTATAATATTAGCCCTTGTGTTTAATACTATTCCCTTAGATTCATAATCCCTTAGGGTTTTAGTATTAATCCCTTGGGTTTATTATTTCCTTCGTTTTATAATATCAATCCCTTGGGTTTATAATATCAATCATGGTCAAGCATGGTCAATCATAGCCAAGCATGGTAGACCATGGTCGAATGTCACATTGTGACAAAGATTGTCTCAATATGAAAATCAAACATGATCAACTATGGTCCAACGTCACATTGTGATAAAGATTGTCTCGATATGAAAATCAATCATGGTCCACATCGCATTGTGACAAGGATTGTCTCAATATGAAAATCAAGCATGGTCAACCATGTTTATTCTAGGGTTTAGAATATTTATCTTAGGGTTTATATACCTTGGGTTTGTAATTTTTATCCCTTGGGTTTATTATTCACTTCAGTTTATAATATCAATCCCCTTGGGTCTATTAATATAAGGATTCATATTCTTAGGCTTTAATATTATTCCTTTAGTTTATTATCAATCACGGTAAACTATGGTCAACCATAGTCAACCATGGTCAATCATGGTAAACCATGGTCTGCCATTGTCTACCATGCTTTATAGATTCAATCATGGTCAACCATGGTCCAACATCGCACTGTAACAAATATTGTCTCAATATGAGAATCAAACATGGTCAACCATGGTCCAATGTCACATTGTGACAAAGATTCTCTCGATCTGAAAATCAATCATGGTCAACCATGGTCCAATGTCACATTGTGACAAGGATTGTCTCAATATGAAAATAAACCATGGTCAACCACAACTAACTATGTTTATTTTAGAGTTTATAATATTTATCTTGGCATTTATATACGTTGGCTTTATAATATTAGTATCTTTGGTTTAATATTATTCAACGAATGTCAACCATGTTTTATGAAATCAATTGTGGTCAACCATGGTTAATCAGGGTCAACCATTGGCCAACGCCGAATTGTGACAAAGATTGTTTCAATATGAAAATCAATCATTGTCTCAAGCATGGTCCAATGCCGCATTATCACAAAGATTCTCTCAATATGACAATCATGGCTAGCGATGGTCAATCATGCTCAACCTTGGTCAAGCATGGTCAACCATGTTTTTTAAAGTAAAACATTGCCATCTATGGTCAATCATGCTCAACCATGGTCGAATGTCGCATTGTGACAAAAATTGCCTTGACATGAAAATCAACCATGGTTAAGCATGGTCAACCATGGTCTAGTGTTGCATTGTGACAAGGATTGTCTCTATATGAAAATCAACCATGGTAAACCATGTTTATTTTAGTCTCTACAATATTTATCTTAGGGTTTACATACCTTGGGTTTATAATATTAGTCCCTTGGGTTTAATAATATTTCCTTGAGTTCATAATCCCTTATGGTTTTAGTATTAATCCCTTGGATTTATTATTCCCTTGGGTTTATAATATCAATCATGGTCAACCATGGTCAATCATAGCCAACCATGGTCAATCATGAGCAACCATGTTTATTTTAGTGTTTACAATATTTATCTTAGTGTTTATATACCTTGGTTTATAATATTAGTCCCTTGGGTTTAATATTATTCGCTTGGGTTCATAATCCCTTGGGGTTTTAGTATTAATCCCTTTGGTTAATTATTCCCTTACGTTTATAATATCAACCCCTTGGGCTTATTATTCATTTTGGTTTATAATATCTATCATGGCCAACCATGGTCAATTATAGCCAACCAAAGTCAACCATCGTCAACCATGGTCAAATGTCGCATTTCGACAAAGATAGTCTCAATATGAAAATCAACCATGGTCACATTGTGTCAAAGATTGTCTCATGGTCCAACATCACATTGTGACAACCATGGTCAACCTTGATCCAATGTTGCATTCTCACACAGATTATCTCAATATGAAAATCAACCATCGTGAACCATTGTCAATCATGGTCAACCATGGTCAACTATGTTTCATTGTCACATTGTGAGAAAGATTCTCTCGATTTGAAAATCAATCATGGTTAAGCATGGTCATCCATGGTCATCCATGGTCCAACATCACATCGTGACAAGGATTGTCTCTATATGAAAATCAACCATGGTCAACCGTGTTTATCTCAATGTTTATAATATTTATCTTAGGTTTTATATACCTTAGCTTTATAATATTAGTCCCTTTGGTTTAATATTATTAAACGAAGCTCAACCATATTTTATAAAACAATTGTGGTCAACCATGGTTAATCAGGGTCAACCATTGGTCAATGTCACATTGTGACAAAGATTGTTTCAATATGAAAATCAATCATTGTCTCAACTATGGTCCAACATCACATTATGACAAAGATTGTCTCAATATGATAATCATGGTTAATGATGGTCCATCATGGTCAACCATGGTCAACCATGTTTTATAAAGTCAAACATGGTCATCCATGGTCAATCGTGCTCAACCACGATTGAACATGTCATTGTGACAAAAAATGTCTTGATATGAAAATCGACCATGGTTAAGCATGCTCAATCGTGGTCCATCGTTGCATTGTGACAAGGATTGTCTCTATATGAAAATCAAACATGGTAAACCATATTTATTTTAGTCTTTTACACTATTTATCTTAGGGTTTATATACCTTGGGTTTATAATATTAGTCTGTTGGGTTTAATAATATTCGTTTTGGTTCATAATCACTTGGGGTTTTAGTATTAATCCCTAGGGTTTATTATTCCCTTGGGTCTATAATAACAATTCCTTGGGTTTATAATATCAACCATGGTAAATCATAGCCAACCATGGTCAATCATATCTAACCATGGTTAATCATGGGCAACCATATTTATTTTAGTATTTACAATATTTATCTTAGGGTTTATATACCTTGGATTTATAATATTAGTCCCTTGGGTTTAATATTATTCACTTGGATTCACAATCCCTTGGTTAATTTTTCCCTTGGGTTTATAATATCAACCCATTGGTTTTATTATTCCCTTTGGTTTATAATATCTATCATGGTCAACCATGGTTAATCATAGAAAACCATGGTCAATCATAGCCAACCATGGTCAATCATCGTCAACCATGGTCAAATGTCGCATTTTGACAAAGATTCTCTCAGTATGAAAATCAACCATGGTCAACCATGGCCAATAACCATGGTCACATTGTGTCAAATATTGTCTCATGGTCCAATATCACATTGTGACAAGGATTGTCTTAATATGAAAATCAACCATTGTCAACCATGGTCAACCATGTTTATTTTAGTGTTTATAATATTTATCTTATGGTTTATATAATTTGGCTTTACAATATTAGTCACTTTGGTTTAATAGTATACAACGAAGCTCAACCATGTTTTATAAAATCAATTGTGGTCAACCATGGTAATCAGGTTCAACCATTAGCCAATGTCACATTGTGACAAAGATTGTTTCAATATGAAAATCAATCATTGTCTCAACAATGGTCTAATGTCGCATTATGATAGAGATTGTCTCAATATTATGATCATGGTCAGCGATGGTCAATCATGGTCAACCTTGGTCAAGCATGGTCAACCATGCTTTATAAAGTAAAACATGTTCATCCATGATCAATCATGCTCAACAATGGTCGAACATCACATTGTGACAAAAAATTTCTTAATATGAAAATCAACCATGGTTAAGCATGGTCAACTGTTTTCTAGCATCACATTGCGACAAGGATTGTCTCTATATGAAAATCAACCATGGTCAATCATGGTCAACCATGTTTATTTTAATGTTTACAATATTTATCTTAGGGTTTATATACCTTGGTTTTATAATATTAGTCCCTTTGGTTTAATAATAATCCCTTGGGTTCATAATCACCCAGGGTTTTAGTATTAATCCCTTGGGTTTATTATTCCCTTGGGTTTATAATATCAATCATATTCAACCATGGTCAATAATAGCCAACCATGGTCAATCATGGGAAACCATGCTTACTTTTGTGTTTACAATATTTATCTTAGGGTTTACATACCTTGGGTTTATAATAGTAGTCCATTGGGTTTAATATTATTCGCTTGGGTTCATAATCCCTTGGGGTTTTAGTATTAATCCCTTGGAATTTTAGATTAATCCCTTGGGTTAATTATTCCCTTAGGTTTATTATTTCCTTTTGTTTATAATATCTATCATGGTCAACCACGGTCAATCATACCAACCATGGCCAACCATCATCAACCATGGTCAAATGTCGTATTATGACAATGATTTTCTCAATATGAAACTAAGCCATGGCCAACCATGGTCACATTGTGTTGAAGATTGTCACATGGTCCAACGTTGTATTGTGACAACCATGGTCAACCTTGGTCCAACGTTGCTTTCTAACATAGATGGTCTCAATATGAAAATCAACCATCGTGAACCATCATCTGTCATGGTCAACCATGGTCAACTAGGGTCCAATGTCGCATTGTGAGAAAGATTCTCTCGATTTGAAAATCAATCATGGTCAACCATGGTCCAACGTCACATTTTGACAAGGATTGTCTCAATATGAAAATCAACCATGGTTAGCGATGTTGATTTTAGTGTTTATAATATTTATCTTAGGGTTTATATACCTTGGCTTTACAATATTAGTCCCTTTGGTTTAATAGTATACAACGAAGCTCAACCATGTTTTATAAAATCAATTGTGGTCAACCATGGTTAATTAGGGCCAACCATTGGCCATCATCGCATTGTGACAAAGATTGTTTTAATATGAAAATCAATTATTGTCTCAAACATGGTCCAATGTCGCATTATCACAAAGATTATCCCAATATGATAATCATGGTCAACGATGGTCAATCATGGTCAACCTTGGTCAAGCATGATCAAGCATGTCTTTTAAAGTCAAACGTGGTCATCCATGGTCAGTCATTCTCAACCATTGTCAAATGTCACATTGTGAAAAAAATTGTCTTGATATGAAAATCAACCATGGTTAAGCATGGTCAACTGTGGTCTAGAGCCGTATTGTGACAAGGATTGTCTCTATATGAAAATAAACCATGGTCAACCATGTTTATTTTAGTGTTTACAATATTTATCTTAGGGTTTATATACCTTGGGGCTATAATATTAGTCCCTTGGGGTTTTAGTACTAATCCCTTGGGTTTAATATTCCCTTGGGTTTATAATATCAATTATGGTCAACCATGGTCAATTATAGCCAACCATGGTCAATCATGGGCAACCATGTTTATTTTAGTGTTTACAATATTATCTTAGGGTTTATATACCTTGGGTTTATAATATTAGTCCCTTGGGTTTAATATTATTCGCTTGGGTTCATAATCCTTTGTGGCTCTAGTATTAATCCCTTGGGTTTATAATATCAACCCCTTATGTTTATTATTCCCTTTGGTTTATAATATCTATCATGGTCAACCATGGTCAATCATAGCCAACCATGGTCAACCATCATCAACCATGGTCAAATGTCGCATTTTGACAAAGATTGTCTCAATATGAAAATCAACCATGGTCACATTATGTCAAAGATTGTCTCATTGTCTAACATCTCTTGGCTTCATAATACCTTGGGGTTTTAGTTTAGTCCCTTATGTTAATTATTCCCTTACGTTTATAATATCAATCCCTTGGGTTTATTATTCCTTTTGGTTTATAATATATATCATGGTCAACCATGGTCAATCATAGCCAACCAAAGTCAGCCATCGTCAACCATGGTCAAATGTTGCATTTCGCCAAAGATAGTCTCAGTATGAAAATCAACCATGCTCAACCATGGTCACATTGTGTCAAATATTGTCTCATGGTCTAGTGTCACATTATGACAACCATGGTCAACCTTTACAATGTCACATTCTGACACAGATTGTCTCAATATGAAAATCAACCATCGTGAACCATCGTCAATCATGGTCAACCATGGTCAACCAGGGTCCAATGTCACATTGTGAGAAAGATTCTCTTGATTTGAAAATCAATCATGGTTAAGCATGGTCATTCATGGTCTAACGTCACATCACAACAAGGATTGTCTCTATATGAAAACCAACCATGCTCAACCATGTTTATCTCAATGTTTATAATATTTATCTTAGGGTTTATATACCTTGGCTTTATAATATTAGTCCCTTTGGTTTAATATTATTCAACGAAGGTCAACCATGTTTTATAAAATAAATTGTGGTCAACCATGGTTAATCAGGGTCAACCATTGGCCAACGTCACATTGTGACAAAGATTGTTTCAATATGAAAATCAATCATTGTCTCAACTATGGTCCAACATCGCATTATGGCAAAGATTGTCTCAATATGATAATCGTGGTTAATCATAGTCAATCATGGTCAACCACGTTTTATAAAGTCAAACATGTTCATCCATGGTCAATCATGCTCAACCATGGTTGAACATCGCATTGTGACAAAAATTGTCTTAATATGAAAATCAACCATGGTTAAGCATGGTCAACCATGATCCAGCGTTGCATTGTGAAAAGGATTGTCTCTATATGAAAATCAACCATGGTAAACCATGGTCAACCATTTTTATTTTAGTGTCTTACACTATTTATCTTAGGGTTTATATGCCTTGGGTTTATAATATTATTCCCTTGGGTTTAATAATATTCCCTTGGGTTCATAATCACTTTGGGTTTTAGTATTAATCCCTAGGGTTTATCATTCCCTTGGGTTTATAATATCAACCATGGTCAATCATAGCCAACCATGGTCAATCAAAACCAACCATGGTTAATCATGGGAAACCATGTTTATTTTAGTATTTACAATATTTATCTTAAGGTTTATATACCTTGGATTTATAATATTAGTCCCTTGGGTTTAATATTATTCACTTGGATTCATAATCCCTTGGGGTTTAGTATTAATCTCTTAGGTTAATTATTCCCTTGGGTTTATGAAAGTCATCCATGGTCAACCATGGTCAATAACCATGGTCACATTGTGTCAAAGATTATCTCATGGTCCAATGTCACATTGTGATAAGGATTGTCTCAATATGAAAATCAACCATGGTCAACCATGTTTATTTTTGTGTTTATATAATTCGGCTTTATAATATTAGTCCCTTTGGTTTAACATTATTTAACAAAGGTCAACCATGTTTTATAAAATCAATTGTGGTCAACCATGGTAATTAGGTTCAACCATTGACCAACGTCACATTGTGACAAAGATTGTTTCAATATGAAAGTCAATCATTGTCTCAACAATGGTCTAATGTCACATTATGACAGAGATTGTCTCAATATGATGATCATGGTTAGCGATGGTCAATCCTGGTCAACCTTGTTCAAGCATGGTCAACCATGTTTTATAAATTCAAACATGGTCATCCATGATCAATCATGCTCAACCATGGTCGAACATTGCATTGTTATAAAAATTGTCTTGATATGAAAATCAACCATGGTTAAGCATGGTCAACCGTGGTCTAGTGTCGCATTGTGACAAGGATTGTCTCTATATGAAAATCAACCATGCTTAATCATCCTCAACCATGTTTATTTTAGTTTTTACAATATTTATCTTAGGGTTTATATACCTTGGTTTTATAATAGTAGTTCCTTGGGTTTAATAATAATCCATTGGGTTCATAATCCCTTGAGCTTTTAGTATTAATCCCTTGGGTTTATTATTCACTTGGGTTTGTAATAACAATCCCTTCGGTTTATAATATCAATCATATTGAACCAAGGTCAATCATAGCCAACCATGGGAAACCATGTTTATTTTAGTGTTTACAATATTTATCTTAGGGTTTATATACCTTGGGTTTATAATAGTAGTCCCTTGGCTTTAATATTATTCGCTTGGGTTCATAATCCCTTGGGGTTTTAGTATTAATACCTTGGGTTAATTATTCCCTTGGGTTTATTATTTCCTTTGGTTTATAATATCCATCATGGTCAACCATGGTCGATCATAGCCAACCATGCCCAACCATCATCAACCACGGTCAAATGTCGTATTATGACAAAGCTTTTCTCAAGATGAAAATAAGCCATGGCCAACCATGGTGACATTGTGTCAAATATTGTCACATGGTCGAACATTGTATTGTGACAACCATGGTCAACCTTAGTCCAACGTTGCACTCTGACAAAGATTGTCTCAATATGAAAATCAACCATCGTGAACCATTGTCAATCATGGTCAACGATGGTCAACTAGACTCCAATGTCACATTGTGAGAAATATTATCTCAATTTGAAAATCAATCATGGTCAACCATGGTCCAACGTCACATTGTGACAAGGATTGTCTCAATATGAAAATCAACCATGGCTAGCGATGTTTATTTTAGTGTTCATAATATTTATCTTAGGGTTTATATACCTTGGCTTTATAATACTAGTCCCTTTGGTTTAATAGTATTCAAAGAATGTCAACCATGTTTTATAAAATCAATTTTGGTCAACCATGGTTAATTAGGGTCAACCATTAGTCATCCTCGCATTGGGACAAAGATTGTTTTAATATGAAAATCAATCATTGTCTCAACCATGGTCCAATGTCGGATTATCACAAAGATTGTCTCAATATGGTAATCATGGTCAGCAATGGTCAATCATGGTCAACCTTGGTCAAACATGGTCAAGCATGTTTTTTAAAGTCAAACATGGTCATCCATGGTCAATCATGCTCAAGCATGGTCGAATGTCACATTGTGAAAAAAATTGCCTTGATATGAAAATTAACCATGGTTAAGCATGGTCAACCGCAGTCTAATGTCGCATTGTGACAAGTATTGTCTCTATATGAAAATAAACCATGGTAAACCATGTTTATTTTGGTGTTTATAATATTTATCTTAGGGTTTATATACCTTGGGTTTATAATATTAGTCCCTGGGGTTTGATAACATTCCCTTCGGTTCATAATCCCATAGGGTTTTAGTATTAATCACTTTGGTTTAATATTCCCTGGGTTTATAATAACAATCCCTTAGGTTTATAATATGGATCATTTTCAACCATGGCCAATCATAGCCAACCATGGTCAATCATGGGCAACCATGTTTATTTTAGTGTTTACAATATTATCTTAGGGTTTATGTACCTTGGGTTTATAATATTAGTCCCTTGGGTTTAATATTATTCGCTTGGGTTCCCTTGGGGTTTTAGTATTAATCCCTTGGGTTAATTATTCCCTTGGGTTTATAATATCAACCCCTTGGGTTTATTTTTCCCTTTGGTTTCTAATATCTATCATGGTCAACCATGGGTTTATAATATTAGTCCCTTGGGTTTAATATTATTCGTTTGGGTTCCCTAGGGGTTTTGGTATTAATCCCTTGGTTTAATTATTCTCTTGGGTTTATAATATCAACCCCTTGGGTTTATTATTCCCTTTGGTTTATAATATCTATCATGGTCAACCATGGTCAATCATAGCTAACCATGGTCAACGATCATCAACCATGGTCAAATTTTTCATTTTGACAAAGATTGTCTCAATATGAAAATCAACCATGGTCACATTATGTCGAATATTGTCTCATGTTCCAATGCCACATTGTGAAAACTGTGGTTAACCTTAGTCCAACATCACATTCTGACACACATTGTCTCAATATGAAAATCAACCATCATGAATGATTGACAATCATGGTCAACCATGGTCAACCAAGGTCCAATGTTGGATTGTGAGAAAGATTCTCTCGATTTGAAAATCAATCATGGTTAAGCATGGTCATCCATGGTCCAACATCACATTACAATAAGGAATGTATCTATATGAAAATCAACCATGGTCAAACATGGTCAACCATGTTTATTTTAGTGTTTATAATATTTATCTTAGGGTTTAGATACCTTGGCTTTATAATATCAGTCCTTTTGGTTTAATATTATTCAACGAAGCTCAACCATGTTTTATAAAATCAATTATGGTCAACCATGGTTAAAACAATATAAATATTAATTAATTAATTAACAATAATTATATATTTATATACCAATAATTAACTATTGGTATATAATTAATTAATTCACAATAACTAATTGATTAACAATATTTAATATATTAATTTAATATTAATACATTAATTTAGCATATTAGATTAATATTAATATTTCACTGATGGGGGTATTGAACCGAGTGAACATAGTCCCCGAAGGAACGCGTGGGATATGATGCAGGGTGCGTGGCTACAGGTGTGAGGACTTGCTTCCCGGTCCTTTCCAAGGACCTTGAGTACGGGGGAGTTTAAAGAACCTTATGTGAAACATATGTTTGCATGGTACTCCGTAGTTGGTGGCGTCAGTGGTGAGTTAATGGATGGTGTCACGACCTGTTATTACCCAGTCGATACCTGACTATGGTGTGCAATTAGCATTGAGAGTTGTGGAGTCTGGTTATGGAAAGAAACTTGGTATGTGACTTTAGAGCGGGTAAACGGTTGTTTCTGTGGACACCTGGTTTGTGAGAGGTGGCATATGTGTCGCTGAAGTTCCTTCCTGCATTCACAGGGGTCTACCTTTGGCAATTGTTGGTTTGATCTACGAGTTAAATTTGTGGAATGGAGGAGTCAGCAGGGAAAATTGGTTTTACTAGAGTAGTGTTGGTTTAGTAGGGGTATAGGGATTCTCCTACTACGCAATTGGGGTCTGGTGGATTTCTCATTGAATTGGAGGGTTAAGGTCTTAGTCACCTCCAATGGTGCTTTCGCTAGGGCCATTCGCCCTTAGTGGCGCTTGTGGGGTGGGTGCATTATTCTTTAAGTGGTCATTTGGCTTGCGGGTGACCTTCTCAGGGCAGGCGTTGGAGATTTTTTTGTGGCTGTGGTGAGTCTCAGATCCTTGGATTCTGTCTTGGAGAGACTGGAGGTGGTCTTGCCAGTAGGAGGTGTGAATTTTCGCTTGGTGTAATTATTTTGTGGTTTCAGGTGGATCAGCACACGCTCTGGTCCTCCCATGTCTCATTCTTTGCCATGCCTGAAGCTTAATTGGAGCAATCCAAAGGGAGGTACGATCCTCTCCTAGATGGAGCTGGCTCCCATCCGTAATCATTCAAGTCATGGTGACTCTAGAGGGGATCGCTCGAGCTTGGCACCCTCAGCGGACCATAGAGGTGGCAGAACGGGACGCAAACATTGGGGGTGCTTGGAGGCAAGGGCCGACATCACCCAGGGAGGTTCAATCAGCAGTCGAGGGGGCCTCTCCTAGAAAAGTCAGCATCTCAGGAGGTCAACTCATCGTGGAGGAGTGAGGATTCAGTGGGTGGCACATTGCATGGGATGTGGGCAGCAATAGGTGTGATGCATGGAGCATTGTGAGGGACTCATTCAATCAATTCTGGACCAAATGGAAACTGCAGATGGAGCACACAAAGCTAATTGCAACCTTGAACAAGATGCACTACTTTCAGTGCCATAGTCAGGAACGTGTGGTGGTCATCTAGTGAGGCCATAACATGTTATTTGAAAAAGTCGAAAAGATGGAGGCCTAGATGACCCATTTCAAAGAGCACGTTCAATGCCTTTTTCACCCTCCACTACCTCCAAGAACAACCCCAGACAAGCCAACTTCCATCACTTCCTATGACTAACATCATTATAGGTGTTTTATGTATCTTTTTTGTTTACTGGTGCTTCTGGCTCTTCAGGTTGTGGACTCTGTCACTTGATGTTTTTCTGTTGCACTGTCATTGATTGTCAACGGTAGTCAACAAAACTAGTTGGGGTGAGATTACCTGAGTTTTCCTTTTGATGTACTCTTTTTTGGAAGAATGAATAGAGACTCGATTTACAAAAAGAAATACTCATATTAATATTAACATCAACATTAACATATTAAAAATATTATTATTAATATATTAATATTAATTTTAATTTTAATTGTGTAATATTAATATTAATATTAACAATATTAATATATTAATTTAGCCTACAAGATTTATAATAGAGTATATATTAAGCTGACGCCTATGGCATATATCAACCACATTTATTAATGTGGTTGTGCTAGTGTAAAAAGGTATTATCACTTATATGTTTTTGAGTTTGGAGCAAGAATGTTGTATAAAAGGGTTTTTGCCCAATGTAGAGTGAATTCTCTTTGTAGATTCTTATCATGCATTTCATCTCTGCCTGACCTAGAACATTATCTGAAAAGGTTATTTCATTTCTATGTTTTTGTGTTTGGAGCAGAAGAGTAGGGTGTACATTATTTTGCTAATAGTGGGTCGTGTAGTGGGCCTGCACTACTTGTCAACAAGATATATAGATGGACGCACCAACAAGATAGATACATGGACAAACCAATAGGGAAAGCCTTGTGCATTTCTTCAAAGGCTTTTTCCAGAGCCATACCTACTCGAAATTTCAAAGCTTTCTACCCATCAAAATTTAAAGTTTGGACGTCACAAAATGTTCTTATTTCAGAGACTATCTATCCACTCGGTCATTCAAAGTGCAAATGTTAAGTAACATGCACTAACTCAATCATTGATTTAGTGTCTTCTCATCTTGTCCATTGAGTATGATTTTATTCTTATTCAATGAACAAGATAAAAAATGAAAAGGAATTGAGCTAATAATTAGCTTAGTGCATGGTGCTTAATATTTGTCCATTCATATTATTATCATTTTATTTAAATTTGTTTAAAAGAGTTGGTATTTTGAATTAAATGTATATATTAATTATTAACCATCAGTATTGACCAATCATATTACATGAAATAAAGTTCATAAATATGCTACCAGTCCTTATTGATAACAGGGAGAAAATATGAACTAGTGAGAAGTGAATAGGTTTTAATATGGTTAACGCTCAAGTTTAAGTATCTTGGTTTGCTAATAAATTAAATCTACTAATTCTTTCTCCATGGTTTTTCTCATTTTCTAACTAAATGTGTTGTATTGCTAAATTTTATCATTTGTTCTATTTCATTTTAAGTTTATTTTGTCTTCTACTATTTTTATTGAAAATTCATATAGAAGTGGCATGTTCTTGTTTCTATTTGTATAAGTTATTGCAATGAGTGATGAGGGGAATTTGAATGGGTTAATTTTTCCGTATGAAAATCACAAATGGAGGATATATTGATTTTGAATTATAACTATTTTAAGATCAGGAGATTCGCAAAGAAACCCTCATCATTTATGAACATAGTTACCAATCAAACAATAAAATTATCTAGCACTCTTTTTTTTGAGGTAGCAAAAAATCACTCGATTTTGAAAAATGGTGATTCAGAATACACCTTTTTTTTTGGAGCATATTTTTGCCACTTTAAATTTTTTTTATGTTTCAAGTATGAACAATTTTTTTAAATGTTAGTGATTTTCATGTTGATTTTGAAAAATGTTGATGCAACATCAACACTTTTTTTAGAGGGCTTATTTTTGACACTTTAAATTCTTTTATGAATCAAGTGTGAACATTTTTTTTCTTTTGTTAGTGATTTTCAGCTCGATTTTGAAAAGTGTTGATGAGCATAAACCTTTTTTGTTTAAAGGGCTTAGTTTTTAAACTTTAAGTTTTATAATGAATTAAGTATAAGTATAAGTAGGGATCTTATCATGAGTGCAATTCATTTTGATCATAATGTTTTCCACCACTCTGGGTTTCTTGGAAATATTGATGGGAATGATATGTGAAATGTCTCCAAAGTTCCCTTTTAATAACACACATGTTTCGTGTCAAGTCTCATGCCCAATTGAAATTTTGAGATGAAACGAGATTATGCAAGTTGTCATTCAAGTGTTCTAAACAAGGGAAGAATGGTGATCGATGATGTGATTCTTCCCAAGGTGGATTAGAGATCAACATTATTTCCAAAATTTCTTCATTAAATGGCATCATAGTATCAAGGAAGTCATGAGAAATATAATGATTGATATCCCATGTAGGTGAAGAGTAAGCATCAAGCTCTACATCATGGGAAGAAATTGGCTTAGATTCAATAGTCAACATTTGATGTTTATAGGCCAATTCAATGGGATCAAAGGAATTTGATTTTCATGCATTTCAATGTCGATAAGGGAAGGGATTATCCATGGACCTTCAAAAAAATAAAATTCATAGATGATGGATGTGATCATGTTAATAGTGTTGGATGAGTGCGACAATTTAGGAGGAAGCATAGGAAAAGTTCCCATTATCAAAGAGTATTTGAAGATCCATACTTTAATTATTTTAGTAGTGAATGTGGAATCACTGACAAATGGAACTGACTGGCGATCATGAAAACACAAGTTAGGCATGCGTAAGGTCAACTAGTCATAGAGTCTATTTTACCTTAATGGGGGAACATTATGATAAATAATACAAATGACACAGTAACAATCATGGCATAAAACCAACTTCACTCTAGCAAGAGGTTAAAATATAAGGATGCATTAATGACCTTCATTTTTCCCCTTAGCTTGATTAAAAAAGAAAAAAAACCATTGAAGTTGAAAGGTATGCCCATCAAAGGTCTTTAATGCTGAATTAGGCGAAGAAAGAGTCAGTGAACCTAGATATTTCCAACACTTCGATAACATGATACAGATATATGCATCCTCTTCTATGACTGTATGATGAACACGATATCCAAAGACATGGATCATTATCTAGAAGGCTAGATGATGTACAAGATGGGGTTTCCATGAGGATGATTTGAAGGTTATAAGATTCAAATTTGAGGGATCCACTCCACCAATAATAGTCAAATGTGCCTTGCATTGCATTGAGAAACTTTGTAAAACCTCCAGTGTATACATAAGAGTAAGGGCTTGGGCCGAATCTTCAACATTACTATGGTTGTGAGTAGCCATTTCATTTGGATTATTTAAAGTCTTATGATGTTACCCTTTAGATGGATGTGACATAGTGTTCATCAATGGTTTATTGAAGTGAATAAGACCATCAAGTGGAGGAGGATTCACAAGTTTTGATGTGGAAGTATCACTCTCAGGATTCTCATAGGTTTTCTCTCTAGTCATGACGTTGATTGGGTGTTCCACCATGAACATATATTGTAGGGATGATAAGGAAATATTAGAATAATTCCAACCATTTCCCCTTACCAAGGAGGTGGAGGGTTTGGCACCATGTGTTTTTTCTTGGCCAAAAATGGATTTATTAAGACAGCAGGCTGAAAAGCACTAGGTTTCTGTGATAGATAGCGGTGGATCTCATCCATCAATGGATATTCATAAGTAATATGGTCTTCCCCAAAAATATTGCAAAGAAAAAAATTATTCTTCTTCTTCTCTTTCATGCCACCCCTAGAGGTCACTTGGGTTTGAGGTGCTCCTTCTTCAATATTCAAAAGCTTATTAGACTTTTTCTTCTTCTTTTTACCTCCTAACTACTAAGGATTCTTCGTAGGTGTGGATTGGATAGAGTTAATGTCAAAGGTTTGAATAATAGCACTAGGAGATTGAGTGGTGGGATTAGCAATTGAGCCACTAGAAGAGATGTTCATTTAACTTAGTTGAGTGGCTATCTAGGTTATGTTTCCAAAGGATATGGACCCCACTACACCATCAACACAGGTTCTGGGCTTGTGACTCAATGGATTAGTCAATGATCAAGGAGGATTAGAAATGATCTCATATATAGTACCTGCTTGAAAATAAATAAATTCTAATTTATGGGAATTCATTTTGGCAAGTTCCTTAGTTTAGGCTCCTACCTTAGCAACATATTTAGTAATCCTAGACATTAGAGACTTAGTAAAACACTCAAGGAATAACTCATCAGGAAATTCATTTAGAATAGGCTTTGTCTCCTTCTCCACTCATGAATATGATCATAAACATGGGCTTAGGTGTCCTAATGGAAGTTAGTGAACATATTAGTTCCAATTTCATACCTAACATGCAATTAATAATGGTTAACAAAGGCTCAGGATAAAGACATGAAGTTATCATAAGTAGTGTTTTCTAGATCAATGTACCATTTGGTGGCATCCCTAATAATATTCCCATAGAAAATATGTAGCGTAATGTTATTATCCATGAAAGAGTTAGATGAACACCATAAGTGGTAAGCGGTAATATCAATTGTAAGGTATTATCCAAGTTTACCATTGAATTTGTGTATATCTACTAGAAATTTAGGTGGGACCATGGGCCATTCAGGATTGTGCTTAATGGGATCATTCATAAATTTTGGAAGATTAAGAAGCATGAGGGTTTCCAAGAAGGGTGAGTTGAGATATTCCTAGAGGGGCAACTTCCCCTTGCGGATCGGGTGGAAGAGGTGCTTCAACCATAGCTTGGGTTCCAATGGTGGTCTGACTTAAGGAAATGGCTTAACTAGAGGTACTAACTCCATCATCTGTGTATACATTGTGAAAGTTAGTTCCCACAATGTGAATTATCTAAGTGGAAAAAGGATTCCGGAAAGGTTTTTGACCTCCCGGCCCTAAGGGTGTGCCAAAAGGTTGACCAAAATGATTGGTTCCCAAAGGATTAAATGTGTTATTAAGGAAATTGTTACCAACCCCTTGGAAATTCCAAGGAAAAGGCATGCCACCTTACAACATAAATCACCTTAATGATCAATCCCCTAAGGATATGACAACCCACGAGAAAGGAAAGTTCCCCTAGCTAAGATATGGAATGAAATGGAATGGAAAAAATGTTTCCAACCAAATGGAAATCCATCATTGGGTATGAACATACTCCCTACGTATATTTTGGAACTAGTACTAGGACCCATGGATGCAGATGTGAATGTGGAGTTTAAACCTTTGACTTGTGATGTGGGTATGCTACTCATAGTTGAACTAGAGCCTCCAACAAAGATGAATGGAGGGGGTATGGCCGATGAGGTGGAGGTACATGTAGAATATCTACTAAATGGATATGTTTATGAAACAAATTATTCTTCCAACTATAAGGGGATCTCCCTGGTGCAAATTCTAAACTAGACCCTAAACTGTTTGGAATGGGAGTCCCATCCAGTATATTGGCATGGTTTCCATATTATTTGTTTTAATATTTTATTTGGACATAATTAGAAACACGTGAGAAAAATAATATGACTTTTGATAAACACAAGTTAAATAGTTTTATGAAATTCTTTACAAGTAATATGCACAAAACATTGCCACAATCAAGGTAAATGACATGAACCTTAAAAGAAGAATGTTAACATACTTCAATGAAGATACATGAATAAATAATGATTCATTTATTGATTGAAAATTAGTTTACAATCAACAACGATGATTAAAACATAAGTAGCATACAAATTCAAATAAAGTGTGTTAGAAGCAACGAAATAGTTCATTATCCTTAACACATGAAAATAAAACACATACCATCAAATCATTAAGAGATGAGTCTCACAATGCTTAACAATAAGTGCATGAAATTGTCACTTGGCTCAACGAGCTTTTGAATATTGAGTAGAAATGTTTAAGTGCACTATTACAAGAAGTATTCACGAAATCTAATAGTGGAGTTGTGAAGCTATCACTTGCTTTCTCAAAGGAATTATAAGCTCTCTAAATAAGGTGCTCACAATGAAATCCAAAACTAAAAGTCCTTTTTCTCTAACTATGAGGGTATATTTATAACAAGTAAGGTGACCTTTCACCTTCCTTTATGACTCTTTGATTACCCTCCTGACCTTTTAGTTCCCAATTGACTTTTCATTTTTTGTTTTTAATATTTCTAATTTCAAAATATTTTGTTTACAAAATTACAATCAAAATCAAGGAAATTAAAGTGCATTCATGTGATGAGATGCATGATAGGAATTTATGGTGCTTCAATGTGAATTTAATACATCACATATGTGTGCCATTCCTTGTATTCAGAAGTCATCTCTCTCACTTTTTGTGGCAATTCACAATCTTATCTCAGTCTACATTCTAAGCCATAAGGAAGCAATGTCTTTGACTCTATTTACAATCGGTTCAAAAGCATTGTCAACTTAGTGTGTAGCTTTGCAGGATCTAGTTAATACTGAATGATAGCATCCTTTATAACCTCCAGGGAATTCTCCATAGAGGCTTGCTTCATGGGATCAAATTCTCTTCAAATATCCCGCTTAATCTCTTCTCCTGACCTCACTTCCCCTGGTGCACCAATAGAAGGAATTTTATGTACTTTGCCATATGGATTCCAATCCATTGTGCATTTTTTGATAAGTGGATATTGTCATAGTCATTCTTTTACTGATTCTCTCATGAAATTGTATTAACATCCTTATCTCCACCCTATCCAACTTGACATCCAATCTTTCTATCTTTGGAAATCCTTTTGCTGCAATAGGATACTCCATGCTTCACTCCTAAATATAATATACAACTGATAGTGCTAATCTTATCAACTTTCCTCTGTCTTATAGTTCCAATTTCATTTTGATTAGCGGAGCTACTACTTTATGCAGGATTGTAATTTCATCATATACTTGCTTTATGACCTCCTCCAACACTTTGACCTCTTTAAGAATTGTTGCTTGTAGAATTTCTCAGTTGAAGTTTGTAGTGGATAGATTTTGATTTTCCACACAAAGTTGCTCATTTTGTTGTTATACATTGGATAATACTCTTTTTAATATTTCAACCTCTTTTGATAAGTGATCAAAAGTATTCTCTATTGTGGATATGAACTCAATTCCTGCAAAAGCTATCATTGTAGGATTGATCATTGTATTTGTCACAATCTCCCTTTCCAAAGTGACTGATATAGGCTTATCTAGTTCATTTGGGTAATAGTTTTGTCTTTCTTGACTAATCCTAAACTTGAATTTATCAAATGTAAAGTTAGAGATATCCAATATCATGTCTTCTTCTTCAAATGTGATACCTATTTCATTGGTCAGGAGATCCCCTCCAATAATGGGTTTGGGGGGGTAGATGTTTAATGTAAGCACTTTTGTCTCAGTTGTTGAATCCTTCAACATGGCTTCTTGTTTTACTTTATTAGCCAATTCTTTGGCCATCAATTATTATTCTAATTTTTTGGCCAAAGCCTCTTCTTCTTTCATTTCCCTTTCTTATTCTTCAAGTTGCTTCCTTTTCATTTCCTCTTCTTGTTTCAATTTCTCCTCTTCTTATTTTTTCTTTCTAGCTTATTCCTCTCTTTTCTTATTTGTTGTTTCCTTTATTTTCCTTAGTGCTTCTTGCTTTTTCCTTTCTTTTTCTTCCTTCTAATTTCTTTCTTCCTCTTGTTGCCTCTTCCAAGCTTTTTCTTCTTCTTTATTTTTCTTTTCTTCCTCTACTTGTTTTTTTCCTCTTTATCTTCTTTGAGTTTCTTTATTCTTTCTCTTTTAGCCTATTTTTCTTGTTTCCTTTTAATCTCAGGCATTTCTTTTGTATCCATGCTATCTTGGGAGCCTTGTTTTAAATCTTCAAATTTATTCGTAGCCTTGGAAGATCCTATCCCTTTTCCAGCTTCAATTGCTTTAGTAGCATTGAAGAAATTCTTTATCTTTTCTTCTTGTGGCCAAGTCACTGGAGCATACATCCAACTATATTTTATCCTTGCACAATGTTAAGTAGAAATACTTATGGAATCATATCTATGATATCCCAACTCGCCAAACTTGAGGCGGTCTAACTCTAGTGTCTCAGATTTTGCTTCCTTGAGGTTATTTATATTGTGTTCTCCTATGCATAATGGGAAAACTCGCCAAGGAGACTTCTTTGAATTTTGTTGTGAATTGAACAACCATGTGGAAAGGTGGTATGCAACCTCTTGCATTACCACTTTGTCAGTCACAAATAACGGTAGCTAGTGGGGACTTATATATGCACCAAATACCCTTAAGAATGTTCCATCCATAAGAGTAAATCAATCAAACAATTCAAGAAATGATTATGTTTCCCTTTTGGACATGTAAGGTGGTTCACTATAAGAAAACTTTTGGTATAGTATCGAGAAGAAATATTTAGTAATTTTGACATAAGTTCCTTTGTAACCTATTTCCCATAGTAGTTTACAGTAGATATGCATAGGTGGTACACCAACAGAAAAATTCCATTTCCATCCCATCTTCATAAAGTCCATCTTTGCACAAATTTCATCTAGTAAGTAGGAATCCATCTAGAACTTAGGTTGCTCCCCTTCTGCGAGAGCTTTGGCTCTTCTAACACATGTTTTGAGTGAATATGTTATGATTTCTACCCAATTGAATATGGTTAATTTGGTAGCACAAGTAAATAACATAGGGACCCATGTCTCTTCAAAGAACTTGGCATCTTCTCTCCCATATATTTTGCAACAAATAGTCATCAAATATTTATATACTTTTCTAAGCATTTTAGTTTTGTATATGCCTCCAAACTTCTATCTGAATTTGTTGGGATCTTTCCACCATGATTTAAGAATCTCTTTATTAGAACCCTTGAAGTCACAATACCACCTTGGATTGATAAACTCTTGCGGTTGAGGAAATTTTTAATACACATGAATATCTTCTGGCTAAAAAGAGGCCAATGCTTCACCTTTAGTACTCCTAACTATCATATTTTCATGATCTATCTACTATAAAATCCATTCCACATTCTCAACACAAGGGAAAATAGGGGTGTGAGAAATTATCTTGTGAAATCAAAACATTTTGATATTATTGTATGCATCCAGGTCTTCTTCTCCTTTTGGAAATTCCTTTCAGGAAAAATCCCTGAATATCTTTGGCCATGATAGAGGTATTGATTTATCAATGTAACCGGTTGTATCTTTATGGACTCATACCCTGGATTCTTCACTGTCATTTACACCTTCAATGTTTCTCTCAATTATTTCTCTTATGGGCCCTATCCTCCTTGTTGGGTGCCATACTTTTAGTGGATGATTTTATAATGAGGAATTGCAAATCCATTGCCTCTGAAAAATCAAAGATATTCATTACAATACAAGGTGTCAACCCAAAAATTTTAATATACTTAATGTTCTATTATATGGAGAAATTTAGAAAAACACAATGTGTTAGGCTCTTTGGTTGCAGTTGCACTTATTAGGGCTAGGCGCAATTAGGCTTTCTAGAAATAAAGATTGATGTGAAAAGTAAATTTCTAAGTCACGTGGGTGTGAAAATAAGGGGAAAAACCAAGTGTTAATTGCACTCAATCATTTCAAGATTAAAAATATAATGAGGAATAGTGAGGCACTGAATTACACGAATGTGATAACAAGGCAAGTTTCTATTGATAATATTAAGGATAGTTTTCAATGAAGAGGATTTGGGGAATAAAAGGCACAGGTGCAATAATGAGATAAGTCACAATCTAGGGAAGTAATGATATCATGTCACTCAAAAGTATTAAAGCTCTATCCCATCGAGATGTGATTATGTGATTAAGCGAAGTCAAAAATTGACTAAGTTTTTGAACATGATTTAGTTTAGACAGTATGAGGGAAAGGTTACATATGAAGGATTTTACATTCATATATACATTATTGATTATGAGAATGCAAAACATCATGGAATACAAAAATACATACATAAAAAGAAAAAATCACAAATACCAAAATAAAGGTATAATCACAAAAAGTAAAGAGAGAGGATGGTTCCTACCTTGATCCGACACTTGGTCGCAGTTGTAACTCGCAATGGCAACTGAGAGGTCTATGGGAGGATCTTATGTGGAGAACTAAGACCTCAAAGATAGAATGAAAATGACTATGAGAGGTCTACTAAAATATATATTTTTTCCACATGTGTGAAGATGAATTAAATAAATGTGCACTTGTAATATGAAATGTGACTTAAGTCAAGGAAGTGTGCGGAATTCCTATTGTGAAAGTTAGCTTTGTAGAATGCGATCACGACTAGCTCGTAAAAGTGCGACAAGTAGGTTATGACTAAAAAATGTGATTGCGATTTCTCACAAAATTTATTTGAAAAATTCATTAACGCTTTTACACAAGATTTGCTAAGGAAAAGAAACTCATAGAATTTGAGAAGCTCATTCCTTTGAAAGTTCAACATGGGGGCTCCAAATTTTAATAATGTCACAACTTTTGTAGGGTTGTTATAGAAGCTTTAAATGGAGGGAAAAAGGATCCCAACATATTATGCTAGAATGAGAAGGTATTCTAAGCAGATGTAGTGTGAACATGGCCTATGGTTATAGAGGAACTTATAGGAGTAGTTTTAGGAATACCATCAACAACAATAGGTGTGGAAACACTAGGTTCATCCATGGGAGTGGAACTAACTACAATGGACTCTAGGAAAGCATTGTAAAAATATCCAATTTTTTTTATACCCCCACCTAAGGATATGGGTGATGAGGTATGAATGATAGGGGAATGATGGTGAGGTGGAAGACTCTAGTCAATGATTTTTTGAATGAAAGGTTTAGCCCCTTGAGTATTACCCAAAGTGATGCCTGAAATAGGTGTGCCTAAAGTGGTAGACAGTTTATTTCTATGTCTACAGGTAAGCATACCCTCCTCATGGAGAGAATTCCCTCAAGGAGACATGAATGATGCAAACTAATCTCAACCAAAGTGTTAGAAAAAGATTTATACGAAAGCATAAACTAATTATACCAAGGAAACTAGACATGATTAAACAACACACTTATCAAATTTGTGGGGTAAACATGCAAACCAACATATCAAAGGATATTCCTATTGTTGGATCTTATTTAATCAATTCCCAAGTTGAATGTGAAGATATTGTTGGGACAGTTAGGTTGGCCTCTTACTTAATGGCTCTTACTCCTAGTGCAAGTATCCTTAATTATGTGTAGGCAACCTCCAAGAGAACCAAGTGAGTACTAACCAACATCTACCTTGGGTACAAGAAGGACGTCCCCCCTATCATTACCCATGTAAGGTTTCCAATGTTATGGCCACTAAGGTTACGACATATAGCTACCTGAACAGAGTCAATAATCATAAATTAGTTCTAGATGCAAAGGCAAGGTATTGAGCTCGAAGCCTCCCTAAGGAGACCCCACGAGCATGTGCATACCAACACCGCTAAGACCAAGTGAAGTGAAGTAGATCATTTCACTACATTGTGACATCATGATTGACCCTTATGTTAGAAGAGATTCCCAGGAAATGTTTAACTACAACTGGATTTTCCCTACCTAGCTCGATATTCTATGTTTGTTGTATTGGCCTTGGAGAGTTTACCTCACCAACCTATTCCAAGGCCTTGGAACCTAATAAACTATGGGTGTGCTACGAGAGAATAAAAAAATATAGAACTAATTTTATTATGCATTTTTTCTAAGTGTTTATTAATTAATTCATAGGTAAATGGTGTGAAACTTGCGTGGTTTTTGTGACTTGTCTTCAAGGAAGGTGGTGCAGGATATGTTCATGTAATTTTTTTGTTCAGTGAAACCTATATATGAGAAGGATAGGGTTTTTTGAATGCAAATATGCAAACAATCCTTAGAATACTCTCATTTATCACTTAGACATAAAAAGTAGATCAAAACCATAAATGCAATAAAAAACCAAAATAAATGGAAGGAAACACAAAAAAAGGATATTAAAAACCAAAACCCTAGTAGCAAGAAAAAATGTACTAAAAGGAAGTATCCAATGATTCAGACACACTTACAAGCAAAAAGAAAAGAAAAGGGTTGGAAAGACAATGGTGTCAGAGAGGTATATATTCCCCAATGTCTCTACTAGGAATCAAACCCAGAAGGATTTAAAACCTTAGAAAATAAAAACAAATCGACCTATTGGAGGTGGATATAAAATTTTTACACAACAAAAAAGACACAAGAAAGAAAATCTGAAGGGAAACCATAACTAGGAAAAATACATGCAAGAAAACTAAACAATTGGTAGGAAAATCCATACCAAAACCCTTGATTGGAGGTTTCAATTCTCTTTCATAGAATAAACTGAGCACTAATGAACCAACAATGCTCTATCACAGAGAAAAATAGGGCATTATTCAGATGAACAATGCTCTAGTGTAAAATGCAGAGGGGAACTAGCAGATTAAGACCCATATCTTGAGTTTTCAAGCACAGGGGCTTCAGATCTAAGTTTCCCTATGACTCCTATGTTGAAAAGTGTAACTAGGTTAGATCTTCATAATGAAATGTAAAGGTGATTTTATGTAAGAGATGTAAAGAAGAAAAATAAATTTATTGTAATGCTTGCATCATGGGTTTCATGAGCAAGAGATTTTATTTTAGTATATGCTCCCATTGAGAGCCCTTAGGAATTTTGTCATCTAGTCATAAAATTCTAAAGAGTCATTTTCATGTAATGAAGACATGTTACACATTTTAAAGATTCATTCTTGTCTATGTAAAGTCATCCTCCAAGATCTTGTCACTAGCCCTCATTAAGTTGGCCTACAACGAAAAGAAGAATCGAGAAGATGAAGCTTGAATTTCTCCAAGGTAAACTCAGCCTACTCCTAAGATAATGTCAGCCTAAAGGACGTGGGAAAACAAACATATATAGAAATACTTGGTCTCATTTGGAGGCAAGAAATTTGGTGAAGCAATTCTCCATAAAGAAGTGAACAACACATTTTAGAAGGAGCCTCCAAGCCAACAAGAAACAAAGGAAGGCTAGCAAAGGGAAGAGGCATCATTAAGGATTGTTTTGGGCATATTATATCCCCTCAAGTGTGAAGGTTGTAGGTCTGAAGTAGGCAAGGGAAGAACGAAGAGTGCAGTCACCCAGAAGTATTCTTGGTTGGGTAGAAATCTTTTTTGAAGCAAGCCAAGAAAGATAGAGAAGGAGTCTCCCTCTTGAAGAGACTATTCAAGGAACAAATTTGATCTAGGGTTTCTATGGTAGGGTTGCAGACCTACAAGAGGAGACTCAGATTTTGAAGGAAGCTGAGAAGGAGAAGAGGAAGAGTAGCATTGGTGAGGTGGCTAGTGACTTGGTCTTGGGAGGACTCTAGTGTCAAGGGTATTTTTCATGGTCTTGGTGTTCATCAATTGAAGACCTATAAGAAGAATTGCATTTGGTTTTTCCTCTCAAAGAGTGAGAGGTTTTGGCCCTAGCTGACAAGCCTATATATTGTGTCCCTTGTCTCTTTATTGATTCATGATATGGTAATTGTATTGATGAAAATAACACAATAATAATTATGAGAAAGAGAAGATCATAATCAAGGAGAAAAAGTCTATCACAAAAAATTATCATAAGTAGATAAATCACCTAAATTTTGATGCCTTATATTTCTCAACACAGTATCAGAGTTAAGGTGTTAACATTACTAAGGGGCATCCAATCAAGGAGACACACAAGGATTGTGTTTCAAAGGGATTAAAGCAAGAACAAGAACACCAAGCAAGAAATCAAGGTTAGCAACAGTATTGAGTCATCATCAAGAAAGTAGCAGGAAGAAAGACCAAAACCCTAGAAGCATCTCCAAGATCATCATTCATCCATCATCTAAGGAGTGGAAACTTTTCGAAAACTAAAGAAAGCTAGATAAAAAGGAAGGCAGTAATCCCCTCATCGAAGTAAGGACCTTCTTATCTTTAAAAGGATCACCCAAGAAGCATTAAGTTCATCATCAACAATAAATCAATCTGAAGATTCTATCTTCTCAAGTAAGTACATTTTTCTTGTAATCTAATAAAATGATCTTCAAATAAAACCATAAGTTGGTTGGGATATCAAACTTCCTTGCTTGGAAAAGAAGGATAGACATAGTACTCGAAGTAAATGAAGTCATTGATCATGTCCATGGAAAGGTCTCCAAGCCATCTAAAGATCAAGAACTATTTGAATACATGGAAAGGGATCTAAAGGCTCAAAAGATTCTTAAGGAATCTATCAAAGATCCCCTCATTCCTCATATAGTCAAGTTGGAGACATCAAAAGAGATATATGATGAGATGGTAGAACTATTCTCTGAAAGTACAATAAGAAATATCATATCACTTAGATCTGAGCTAAATAAATTGAAGGCATCGAAGGATGAAGAGATATCTTCATGCCTCTCAAAAGGATCTCAAATAAAAACTCAATTGCAAGATCTATGAGAGATGGTATTTGATAAGGAAATGATCTCCATTATTCTAAATGCATTGACTGATGAACAAGATAACCTCGTGTCCAATGAGGAAGAGGAAGTTATCCCATTTATCAACTTGTGGTTTCTATGCAAGATAGAAGAGAACGGGGTCAAGGGAAAATGTGATAAAGAACCTAGAAAAAGGGGTCAAACAATTACTAAAAGAAAAGGAAAGTTCAGTAAATTTGGTCCTCAGAAGAAAAAGAAGAACATGGCTAAGGTTTAGTACTATAGATGTCAAGAATATGGACACGATAGAAAAGATTTTCCTCTAAGGGACAATAACAAGAGAAATGAGGAAGAATCCCATATTACTGAAGAAGTGGAAGAACCTGAAACAAAGAAGCCTAAGAAGGAGGAAGTGAGAGATCTGTGACTATGACTAAGATGATCCCCTTCACTAAAAGGTATTATTATGCTGTGTAAATTATAGATAGGAATCTTTGTAAATAATATATGATGCATCATATTATAGAATGGCATCATGGTAGAAGCATTAAAAATAAGATCTCGTGACATAGGTAACATGAAGGATTTCTAGGACAAAATCTATAGCTATGTAAGGTATAGCTCTTGAAAACCTAATTGAAAGATACTTATAGAAAAGGAAGAAGTCATATAGAACAAGGCTCATCATACATTAGTCAATAAGATAACATCTACAGGATATGATATGCTAGATCCTCTAGATTTTCTGATGGAATATTCATTTTAAGGTTCACCGATCATGAGGAGAGACAATTTTTTCATAAAGAATTCCAAACTTGTGGAATTCATGGGCTGATGGCATGATGACATATCAGGGAAGCAAGTCAATGGAATGAAGCTCCTTCATTCAAAGAAAATTGTTGCAGGAAGTCTAGATGACCCAAAGGAAATATTAGGTATGTATGCTATCAAGCGATATTATGGAAGTCATTTCATATGGTTGCAAACAACATGGATCAATGTTATATCTTGAGAAGCATGATCAAAGAAAGGATCTCCTCCCAGGATGCAGGAATGCATAGATCACACATTTACTAGATGAAATCAACATAATATGTCTTTATATGGAATATGAGGTAACTAACTACAATTGAGGAACTCTAATTGGAATTTTCTGGAATGAAATACGTGAAGAAAGAAAGGAAGATATCGTGGAATAAGAAACAATGGTAAAGGAAGTCAACATCCGAAAGACCAAGAAGATTTGACTATCTCCTAGAAAGATATGAAGACTCTCATGGAAGTCTAGAAAAGAGAGAGGCCTTTGAAAATACATGTCTTTGAGAGATGTGTCAACATGTACACTGGATGTTGATGCCTACAGGAAGATGTCATGATGAAAGACCATCACAAAGGTAATTATGATTTAAGTGTTCATTTCTTATTTATGAACTAGTATCTGGATGGGCTTATGTAAGGCTACCAAAGGGAAGAATTATGGATGTATTCCAAGAGAACCATGTAGAAGGATGCAAGATCCTTCTGAAGAAGAAATCATTATGAAGGTAGCATAACTTGAAGCAATGCCAGATTTAGACTAATAGACTACTTTTTGATGAGAGGGATGATGACATGAATTACTTATGGATGAAAGTGATGGATGGTCTGTGCCATATGAAGAAGTACCCAAAAGATTAATTCTCCGAGACAAATAAAATTCATGACATCAAAGGAAGGATTTATTCTAGCAGCTAGTTGTTCCATCATCTCCACCTAAGAAGATTTTGTAGGTCCCTAATTAAGAGGGAGCCTGGAAACACGTTTCTTACTTGGAAGAAAATTAAAAATTCCTAAGCCAAGAGGGAGCTTAGGTACATTCCTTATGTAGGAATGAGTATATTCCTTTATTGGAATAGATATGTCCCCCCTAATTAAGAGGGAGAGATAGACACATCATTCTGGTCTTCACTTTGGAAGATAGAATGCGAGGATTAGGTGATCATTTGGCATCTGATACTCTTTGAGTAGGAGATAGGGCATCCAAGATAAGAGTATTCATGTAGGACCGATATTATTTGAGGTCTGGGGAGTCCAAGATAAGAATAGTCCTCATGGAACACACCCTAAGAACCTGGGTGAGGTATGGTCTGAGAGAGACTATGATGAGAGTGTTTATAAATCATTGGTCTCATGAGCATTGAGCTCAAATCTTGTGGAGAGATAGAGTTTTTTGTCAAGGCCTTGCTATGTAACAATGTTGGTTGATATGATGCTATACAAATGGGTTACCAATCTGATTCTTCTTATGAGAAATTCTTCGTATTGAGAATGACCAAGTACCATTATGAATACCTCCCTAGTTAACAGGGAGTTTTGAAAAGTGTAACTACATTCAATCTTCATAATGAATTGTAATTGTGATTGTATGTAAGAGATTTAAAGAATAAAAATAAAATTATTGTAATTCTTGCATCATGGGTTTCATGAGCAAGATATTTTATTTTAGTATAGGCTCCCATTGAGACCCCTTAGGAATTTTGTCAACTAGTCATAAAAGTCTAAAGAGTCATTTTCATGTAATGAAGACATGTTACACACTATAAAGAGACATTATTTTCTATGTAAAGTCATCCTCCAAGACCTTGCCACTAGCCCTCATCAAGTCGGCCTACATCGAAAGGAATAATTGAGAAGATGAAGTTGGCCTTTCTCCAAGGTAAAGTTGGCCTAATCGTGAGATCATGTCGGCCTAAAGGACATGGGAAAACAAGTATATATAGCAGTTCTTGGCCTCATTTGGAGGCAAGAAATTCGGTGAAGCAAGTCTCCATAAAGAAGTGCGTAATAAATCTTAGAAGGAGCCTCTAATCCAGCGAGAAACAAATGAAGTCTAGTGAAGGGAATATGCATAATTAAGGACTGTTTTGGGCATAGTATCTCCCCTCAAGTGCGAAGGTTGCAAGTCTAAATTAGGCAAGGGGTTAGTCACCCAAAAGTATTCTTTGTTGGGTAGAAATATTCTCTGAACTAAGCCGAGAAAGATAGAGAAGGAGCCTCCCTCTTGAAGAGACTATTCAAGTAACAAATTTGATCTAGGGTTTTTGTGGTAGGGTTGCATACCTACAAGAAGAGACCGAGATTTTTAAGGAAGCCAATAAGGAGAAGAGGAAGAGAAGCATTGGTGAGGATGCTAGTGACTTGATCTTGGGAGGACTCTAGTGTCAAGGGTCTTTGTCATGGTCTTGGTGTTCGTCAATTGAAGATCTATAAGAAGAATTTTGTTTGGGTTTTCCTCTCAAAGAGTGAGAGGTTTTGGCCCTGGATGACAAACCTATATTATGTGTATCTTGTCTCTTTATTGATTCATGATATGGTAATTGTATTGATGAAAAGAACACAACAATAATTATGAGAAAGAGAATATCATAATCAAGGAGAAAAAGTCTATCACAAAAAATTATCATAAGTAGAGAAATCATCTAAATTTTTATGCCCTATATATATTGAGTGATCACATTGAACCTAGACACTTTCTTGACTAGGCCTAGTCCTTTCTTCCTTATCCACTGAAAGTGGTCAACTTTGACCCTATTTGTGCTTATCCATTCACATTATTTCTCTAGTTATATTTTGCAATACAACTGGTGTGTTGTTAGCCTTCTATTTCACCCTACCAAATCATTGTGAGCATTGTTAAGTTTAGCAATTTTGTCTCCTAGTGACAGGGGAGTGTTGAAGGCACCAATTATGAATTTTCTAGACTTTCCATACACCAAATTTTGTATCCTAATTTTCAAGATGTTGTCATTCTCTAGTGAACCCAAAGGGATGATTTTTTGAGCTATAATAAAAAAAAAATTATTTTCAATTGTTTGGAGGTGATGATTTCCATCATTTTTATGTTGTTCTTATCAAAATCTATGGGCAATAATTATGTCCATAAACTATCCTTACAGCAACTAGGTTGTCCTAGGGATAACTCCACTTTCATCCCATCAATTTTCATTATAGCAGGATAGAGATTTCACAAAAAATTATTATTTAAGTCATATTCATTAACTTGCTTGTTGTTGAGGTCTATTTTTATGGTATACATAATATAGCGTAATCATAGGTTATAATCCTCTTCTTGTTCTTCTTATACCCATGTAGGAAAATCATCTTCAATGAGAGGTTGACATGGGGGATATAGCACAAGTTGTTTTCAAGACTTCCCATTAATAATTGTGATGTTTCTTGCCCTACAACTGATATAAGCATAATTAGTACCTAACCAAGGACTCCTTAGAATGAGAGGATAACCGTTAAACTTGACCTTAGGCTAGAGGACAAGGAACTATGTGGGATATCCTAGGTTTTTATGGAGACCATTACATTTTAAATTATTCCTTTCATCTATATTGTGGATTTGTTAGCAAGATGCAACACAATAGTGGTATTTCTCAAGGACTCTTGGAGGTTAAGATTTAGCATAGATTCCTTGGTGATGACATTAGTTGTATCTCCTAGCGAAATGAGATTTTTTTGAACTGCAATATTTTTTATATGCACATTTACCACTAGGCTTCTAGGATCTAAATACTTAGGGAGGATTACCCACCCAAGCATAAGATCATCTAGTTTTCCAATGACATTGATGGTAGGGGTATCCATTCTCTTCCTTCCATGCCTTATAATAAATTATTCTTTTATTAATTTATTATAAATGGAACACCCTTGATCGCTTAGATGAGAGATATTTTTACATGTATATTTTTCAGTTCTTCCATAAATTCAACTTATTTTGGGGTGTTTGTCTTTTGAGTTTCCATCCTTTATAGGAATGGAGTTTTTTGGTGAACAATATGAGGCAAAGGATCCTCCTCTTTATCAGGATCTTCATTGGGAGAAGATGGATGGAAATTTGGAAGAACCCTCACTGACCTAAGTTTAATATCTTGGACCTATACAAAATAGATCTGATAAGAAGCCACTCCACTATATAGGTTGATTTAGCTTTCTTTTAGGATAGGGAATTGGTTGAGAGAAAATATTAGGTTTCTTTGGAAGAACAATCTAGGGTACTTTTTTTTGTTGAGGTGGAGGCATCAAAGTAGGTGGTCAAGCCACTTAACATCACCATCTTTCTCATGGATTACCCCATTGAGGAGGTTGGTTAAAATATGTCTATAATGGAGGAACAACTATTTGAGGAGGAAAAAATGGTTAAGGAGAATATGAAAGAGGAGTGGGCATGGGCTAAGGTGAAACGTTATGAGGGTGACAAGTTTGATTTTGAGAATTGTAATTATGACTGAAATAGGAAGGGGAATTTATACCTTGCTAAAATTGTCTTGGGCTTATGGTCTCTTTTGATTAATGAAGCATAATTTCTCCATGCTCCCTTCTATTCCTTGGTAAACAACCTTCAAACCTGGAAAAAAATGGACACATTTTAGTAGAATTAATTTCTTCACATTGAGTAAAAATTATATAACATTCAAAGGATATTCATTCCTAGGGTATCTCTTCATTTACCGGGGGAAAAACATAGCCAATGTTTTTTCTGCTTATTCTTACATTTTCCTAATTTTAAAAGTATCCATTTGCATGGAAAGTGTGTCCAATATTTCTATTTTCATATCTTATACTATTCCTCTTATTTCATTTGTAATAATCGTATAGGAAGAAGAAGGAATTACAAATCTCTATCCCCTTCTACCTCTTTTCCTAGTGGCTCTAGAATGATTTTTAAAACCTTGCTTAATATCATCATAGGTGAGTTGGTGGATATCTCCATTATCCAATAAATTGGGAGTTTCCATGACATCCTCTTTGAATCCTCTCAATAGTGCAATATTTAAGGAGTATGGTCACGAAGAACAATTGTGTGCCCTTTTGTGACTTAGTTGGAACCTTTCCTCACAGCCCTCTAAGGAATCATTTTCCCCTTGAGTCATTTTAAATTTTTCATCTCTAGTGTCCCCTGCTCTCTACAATAATATCAATACTTATTGTTAAATCTTGTTACATTTGCTCCCAAGTGGTGATGTTATTACCTTCAAATCTCATGAACCACCAAAGAGTCACATATTTCAAGGTGGAAGGAAAAATATTTGAGCTTTTTCTCATCTGTGGTGTAGTCATAAGTTTTGCACATAACCAAAAACTCAAACATAAAGGTTTCTGTCTCCTTTGTGACAAGGTCATAGAAGTGTGGAAGTATTGATGAGTTAATATTTTCGTTTTTTCTTCTCCAATTGTCTCTCTAGTGACAAATACAAAGACTTCAAGTTATCTTTCTTCATCCATAGTAGTAAGAGTTGAACGATTTTCTCCCTCTTTTTGCACTCCTCAAAGATCCTTTATTGCTCACTTGAAAAGGCCTCAAAGGTCCATGTTAGCAGGGAAAGAGGCTCATAATTAGCTAAAAATGGCTAGCTAGAAGTGGGGTTTTTGGTAAAAAAAATCTTGAATTGTCCCTAAGTGTGCACAACATACAAGAATTTTTTTTAAAAAGTAGTCAAAATTCTCTGAAATAATTCTACTATTTTTTTGTATTTCTTTTTCTAAAAAACAAAATAAATAAAAAGAGTGAATTAGTCAAAGCAAAAGGCAGGTCATACCTTGACATATCCCTAGAAATAATACCAAAAAGTGATGAAACTCAATATTTTAGCAATAATTCTACAAAACACAAGACTCTTTGATTTAATTATCAACCCATGGTTCCTACAAAATTAAGAGGGGTTGCCATTGTATGTACAACAACCACTATCTCTTTCCTTTTCTAATCCTCATGCAGGTGAGAGTTGTTGTAGTGTATATTAGATGAATGAAAATCTAGTGAATTTCCAAGAATAACTATACTATAGGAAAGTGAAGTTGCAAAAATAACTTGTAGAAATGAAATGGCACACACCTATGTTGATTGCAGGAAATGGAAAACACACTTTTCTTGAAAATAAAAGTCTTGGAAAGTAATCATGAAATCTATGTTGAAGAAGATAAAAATAGCACTAAGAAATCATATATTAAAAGCATCTAACTTGTCTAAATCGTAACCTCATTATGTTCTCTAGCAAGCTCATACCTCCATCAATGTCTCCACCCCTTAGTTGTTTCTACCATTGGGTCACATAGTCTTCACTTCAATCCATTTTCAAAGTTAAGCTAATTGCTTCAACATTTTGTGGGAACTATCTCAGTTGTGTGACTATTCCATAAAATGAATCATCACACCATACCCTATGATTTTGCAACTCATTCCAACCATCAGACTCATCATGTGCTCAACTTCATCAATCATCCATGTGATTCATCCACACCTCACTATGCAATAAACCAACTACCTTTATCCATGGCCTTCATGATTCCTAGTTCCTTGGTGAAGTATTTATGAAGTGTATCTAATGATCATCCATGACAAAGCTATAATCAAAATTATGCCCTTTTGTTTTGTGTGTTTCTCCACCTAGATGGATTGTATCCTCAAGTCATGGTGAATATTTAACCACTATTTTTATTGGTCAACCATGAATTTCCTTCTACATATACACCTCACCCAATAACTTTGTGTAAGGTATCAACATCATCCAATCTTGGATTTACTATCAGATGAGCAACCTCAACATCACACAATGCTACCTAATTTATAGGAAAATTAGTAGCTAACTTAAGCTTTGATGTTCACCAACTCATACAACCATAACCTTGGTTTCCTTCTATACCAAAGTATGAGAGATGCTCTTTCCTTGGTGTTAACATCATACACATGTTTTCACAATCCAAAAGATGCTAAAATGTGTCCAACATAATGCACAGGTAAATATTTATAGTTGAATATATCATAAAGTTTAAAAAATTAAATTTCTTCCCAGGTCCAAATTTTACAAAGATAAACAATTGATGTCATTGCGGTTATTTATTCTATAGTCCTGTGTGTGTGACATATCCTCCAAAAGCCGTTGGTCACAAAAATGGATGACTTGTAGATTCGGGACCACTCCACACACTTGGAGCTGATTCTCTTACATGATCTCAGTCTAGGACAACTGAATTTGAGTCACCCTAAAGATATGCAGCCCTCAATGGAATCATCTTGTCCTACTCATGTCTCAGTATCATGCATGCACTAGGATGGGGGCGATGGATTTAAAAAATTCTATATAAACAAGCCATGGGACAACCAAAATATGAGACATTGTTATGTTAGCCAAATTGCTATCAAAGCAAACCACCATTCCATTGTTGAAGCAAAATAAGGGAAGAGCACTAACATGCTAGTCATATTGCCTGTAACCAATCCATCATCCTAGTGAGAAAATATTAATCCACCATTGGAGAGGCTTCATACTTCTTTGAGAGAGAGGAGAACCTTGCAAAGAGATTGAAGAAACGAAACCCCCTTCTTGAGGATTTTTTAGCACCATATCTCAAGAATTCTCTTCAAGTGTCTAAGATTCATATATTGTATTCAACCTCTACTACCAACAGTCAATAAAGGGATATTTTTCCATTATTTTTTTGACTTGTTTTCTCCATTGAGCATTGTTTGTGTATTTACCTCTTTGTTTAGTTTATGCTTGGTTATACATGCATTGTTTTCACTATTTACAATGTTGTGTTTATTTAAGTCTCACCACTAACAACACCAATTATGCCTGTGATCCTTTGTAGGGAACAATCAACATTTAAGGACGTGTCTTTTGGTACACCAATGCCACAAAAACACTACCATAGAAATGGAAACCATACCATTGTCCTTTCATTAATCTAAATATTGTGTTTACATGACCTTTTCTCTGCATAACCATCCTAGAAGGCACTCAACACCTCTCTGGAAATTTTGCAGGACCTCAGGGACCTGTTCTGAGCACACGTAATTGGAATTTTATTTTTCTTTGCTCGAGCACATAACTTTTTCTCTAATAGAAGCACCCACGTTTATCTCTGGCTAAACTCGTGCAGTCACAAGAAAGCAAAAAAGAGCCTTGTAATTATTCTTTTCTTAGGTGATTGGTAGCCTTTAGTGAATTTCCAACACCTCTCCATTTTGTATTTCTCATTTAGTATGCCTGGTTACTTTACTAACCATAATTGGTGGAGCAATTAGAGTATTATTCATTTGTATTTTCAGTACACACGTAGCTTAATTTTGGAGAGAAGTAAGTGGCCAAATTCCACATATGTTTCTCAAACTATTTTACTAAAAGTTTCTACAACTCACATAGCTTAATTAGTAAAGGAGTAAGTGGCCCATCATCCCAAAATATTACTACTAACCAAATAATTTATTTCTTCATTTTTGGGACTAGTACAAAGTGTTATTATATAAAGTAAGTAATGTCTTCTTCCCTTGCATCTCTTAGACGAACCTGCGTTTGCATATGAAAAAATTCTTAAAAGCATTTGAATTTCCATCTCCCTTGTTGAAATTCACATAGTTTAATAGGAAAAGAGTAAGTGGCCCATAATCCACAACATATTTATTTTTCAATGCAAGGAACAATCAACACTTAGTGTAATTAGAAGGATATTGTAAAGGATCATCGAATATTTTCATCTTACCACACTTTGTATGCTCACTTGCATCACACACTAAGATTCCATACACTTTGTACTTGAAGGTATCCTATTTCTGGAGCTTTGGGTACTTAGTTTATTTTTCGATTACAAATCACTCCATAAGTGAATTAAAACTCCTTAAAAACAACCATAACTTCACCCAACTAAGTTTCTCCATAGGGGAAACCAAAACATTAATAGTTCAGGTTAGGACCATTGGGGGTAGGCATCCCATAAGCCGCCATGGTCATGTTACACCTTTGAAACATAGTTGTTGAATTTATAGGGAGATTAAAATCCTTCAACCATCCCATGGAAAAGAATACCCTAGCATGGCAAAGATCTGATTTAGAGGGGTTTTAGCTTAGGTCCAGTGCGTGTGGTACTCTTTGGGGCTACCTGACCCATCTAGTGCTCGGTACTAGTAACTGACTACCAAGAAGCTAAAGACTTGAATGCTCACGTGGGACAAAGGTACTTTAGTGGCCAAAATCTAGGGAATCATTTCCCTATAGGTGATGGTGAATGTGACACTTGAGCCTCATTCCCATTACCTTGGATGATTCTCCAGTTGCTGGAAGGCATCGCCAGTTCTTTTGGGACATTTCCTTAGGACCCATCAGAATATATCTTCGCAAGGCCTAGTTACTTTGAGAGTGGTAAGGACAATTAGGTCTACATAGATTTTTCTATCATATGCAATAAACATAAAACCTTTTTCTTGTTTACTTAATCACATAGCTTAATTGTAAAAGGTGACTAACCATTTATATTGTCACTTTGTTTTATGTATGTGATATTATTGCATTTATACTTATCTCCTTCCCTCACCATATATAAAGTAGCACACTCTCTAATTGACACCTATAGAGTCTGAAGATTGTCCTACTATGCCATCCTTTTTGCCTAATGTTCCTCTCTTTTTCCTATATATTTACCACCTAAATAAAGCCATATCTACCAGGTTTTGATGAACGTATTCAATAATATGTCTTCTTGTTCATATTTAACTTAATACCCTATTTCTTTGTTAAAGTTTCAATTGGCTACCGAATCGATCTGTTTCCGCAGCTAATCTAGGTTTCTGTAGCTATCTCCATTGTTTGCAAGGTTCCAAAGTTCCAAGTCAGCAGCAAAGGATGCAGATGGATAGAGGATGGATCCCTTGTGGATCCCCTCTTATCCCCTTGAAATTGTTTGCTAAAAGAAGCGTAGGAGATCACGGTCAAACTCCAAGTCAACTGCCAAATTAACGCAAAACAGAACCTGAGATCAGTTTAAACCTTATCGTTTTGCTTTGGAATAACAAAATGACAGTTTAGAGATATAAGTTTAGATAGGATAGATATATTAGGCTTGAATTCTTCATATAGTTATGCCAAAATACCTGCTATAAAACTAATGGCCGCACTGTGATTTGGGTGCGTTCCGAATGATATAATTGTGAACAATTTGTCAATTCCGTGTGAATAAAATTGGTTTTTGTGTGCAAGCATTGTGTTGATTGGAAGATATGACTTGCTATGTGGAGGGTCCCTACAAACAATGGTATGTTTTAATCAATTGCAATATGATTTCCTTTAATTCTTCAATTACTCTGTTTTGTGTGACAATGCAACATAATGATTTTGATAGTGAGTTGTTATTTGCATAAGAGCTTTAGTTTGCTTTATACCTAGTTTAGTTTGTTGTTTAATTTTCTTTATACCTGGTACAGCATGGTCCTTTTATTTGCTTATTATCTAGCATAATTGAAGTGTGTTCAATTCATAATATAGATGTTGCTTGGGTTATGTTGTTTGAGCAAAAATTCAATAAGTGAAAGAGTGAGAAGTTCTCTCCTAAACAATTGAGTTCAAACAATATTTCTTCATAGCAGATAGAATAAGTTTCTTTTTGCACTTAGAGAATTGGAAGTTCTAGCATAAAGATTCAGGATCAAAAATCCCAAAACAATCTAATACAAGTAGAACTACTCTCACGTCATATATAAACTAATTGGATAAATATTAACTCCTAGGAAACTTAACCAATATCCCTAAGAATCACGACACTAATATAATTAACAAACACCACCTCCATATTAAGTTCAGATATTAACAAATACATAACGAGCTAATGAATAACTTCTAAGCACATATTGTGCCCCTGTACTTCATCAGTCTACGCACCCTGGTTGACAATTTATGATTGACAATTGAAGGACATTGAATTGACCAAACATTTTGGTGCCATTGCCGGGGAAGTAAAATTAGAAGTTAAAAAAAAAACATCATTAATTTAAAACATGACATGCGTAGGGATAGAGACTCTAGGGGTAGATTTGTAGGATGAAGAAGAAGTTTGATTCCCACAAATCCACTCACTTCACCACGATTTCGAGATTCCACACCACCTACTCAAACCCAAATTCCATTTAGAGGCCAACAAAGACTTCCTAAAGTCTCAAGATCAGAAATTCATTCCAGAACTTCACCTACTTCTTCTACTGGAACTGTAATTGAAGAAAATCCTACATCCCCAAGTATAGGAGTAATCTTTCTATGTCCCACTGGTGAACAAATTTTGGGAGAAGAATTAGAAATTCCTAGTGAAGAAGAGGAATTGGAAACTCATTCTGAGCAACCATTGATAGAGGAACCAGAAAGATTAGAAGAACACTATATTAGCTCCAAAGAATCTATCATGGTTGAATAAGGGGAAGGAGAAGTACACAATGTCCATGGAGAAGAAGATAGGATTGGAGGAAGAGGAAGAGGAAGAGGTAGAGGTAGAGGAGGGGGTAGAGACAGAGGAAAGCAAGATCCTTCGAGATTCCCTATTCTTGATGAAGATAAAACCCTCACAATGAAAAATATATCACCCTTGATTCTTCCTAATTTCCACGGGAAAAGAAATGAAGATCCAGAAACATTTCTCTTTGAATTTGAAGTATTATGCAGATCATATGACTATCTGCATGATGCTCAAAAGTTAAAATTTTTCCCTACCACATTAAAAGGCTCAACATTAAAATGGTTCACGAGTCTAGGAGTGCATTCTATAACAACATGGGGACAACTGAAAGAGGCTTTCTTAGGCAAATATAGAGATTATTGTATGCCTAGTAACCTTAAAGATGAAGTCTTCAAAATGACACAAAAAGAAGATGAAAATCTTGAATACTTGGTAGAAAGGTTTGTTTATAATGTTAAAAGAGAAAAAATGGATAATTTGGATGAAGAAACCTTGAAAGCTCTTTACTTGGAGCCATTAAAGATGAATGGATAGATCTCCTTAACCTAACTGGAAAAGGAGATATTTCCCAACTAACATTTGTAGATATTTGTGATTTATGTGTACATATCTCAAGGGGTAAAGCACGAGTTGGAAAGAATCCTAGAGACTCTCTCTTGTTGAGAATAAACAAGTATGCAACTAGGACAGTTAGCAGGGTAGAAATAGGAAATTTGCTTGACACCTTCAAAACAGATATTTTAGGGAGCCTAAGTGAATAGATAGACACCCTTAAAATACAAAACAAGCAAAATTCTGAAAATGTTGCATTATCTATCTTCTGTCCCAAATTTTGGAAGAAACATGCTCTAAGAGAGTGTCCCTTAGACTCAAAAGCCATAGAAACCTATGTCATATGTGCATATAATCAAGATACAAAGGAATGCCCATCCTTACCAGGTCTTAAGGCTGTATTCAATGATGAAGGAATCTCAGAACCAGTAGACCCTCTCTACTTTATAGCCAAAAGACCATGGAAAAACCCCTAACCAAATCAATCACAAGGATTTAGACCATAACAATTTGCCTAGTCTTCACAAAGTAATTGGAATTCAACCTGGAAGCCTTGGGCTTTGCCATAGTCATAACTTTGGAATCAAGGATGGAAAAATCCTTATGGAGCCTATGCTCAATATCAACAATACTCACCATCTTACCTTCCACCACAATTATTACCCTCGTCTAATAAAATTCCTCAAACTAATCAATTGCCACAAGTCTCAGTTCAGAATCAAAACCCACAACTTTCCCTACCATTTCCACAAAAATCAAATCAACTACCCGCTCAACCACTTCCAAATCCTAATAATAAAATGCCACAACAACTAGTGTACAACATAGATGGTCAGAATCCTCAAACTTATGTAATAACCCCACTAGACCTAAACAATGTCCAATTAAGGTTTGGAAGAGTATTACCAAAAAACCCTCATGTTGTCATTCAAAAAACAAAATCTGATCTTCAAAAACATAGAAATCAATCAAAAGAAGGGGAGACTTCTCTCCCTCAAAATTAAAATAAACAAACAGAAGAAATTCCAATACATGCTCCTATCATAGAACAACCCTCGATACCAGTTAGACCACCTTTCCTAGAAAGGTTGAAAATCAATGAAGGAGTAGAGAAACAAATTATATTGCCTGATTACAATATGATGGATGAATTGAGAAATGTTTGTATTAAGATTCCTTTATTACAAGCCATAAAAGAAATACCAATTTTTGCAAAAACAATTAAGGAATTAAGTACATAATGATCAGGGAGAAGAAACAAAGATATAAAAAGAATTCAGTTAGTCAGAAAAATTGCAGACATTATGAAGGTAAAAATGACAATACAAAAATATTTAGACCCGGGGAGCCCCATTGTAAAAATTCACATCAATGGAACTGAAATACCAAACGCACTGATTGATCTAGGAGCAGCCATAAACATAATGAGAAAACAAGTTATGGACACACTTAGGCTTCCTAAACTTTAATACACACCAACATTATTGCAATTAGTAGATAGATTTGTTATTAAACCAAATGGTGTGTTAGAAGATGTTTGTGTATCTTTATATTCTTGGGAATATCTTTTTGATTTCATGGACTTAACACCCAATAATAATCTAGGAGGACATCCATTAATTCTGGGAAGGCCTTGGTTGGGTACAACTGATGCTTTTATTGGTTGTAGATCAGGTGACATGTTTATCTCAGATGGAAATTCTACAAAGAAATTTATATTACACCCCCCTGTAAGAACAACAATAGATACAAAAACTGAAGAATGGATAGAAGATGGAGAAGATATACAACCTATTTTTGTCACTGAACAAGTGAAAGAGGAAGACCAACTTTTAAATTTACTAGAAAATAATGAAACTTCTTCACATTATGAGCATATTCGAAATGAATATCTCTCATCTAAACAAGTATCATTGTTATCCATGGAAAAGTTTGGAATTCCTTGATATAAATCTTTCTAGGAAAAACCTTGAATGTCAATGAAAACTTGGAAGACATGCAAAAGAAACAATTAATAGAAATTTTACAGAAATATTCTTCTGCTTTTGCATGGGAATACATTGACATGGGAGGGATTGATCCTAAAACTTGCATACATTATATCTACATTGAACAAAATGCAAGACCAGTTACACAACCTCAGCGAAGAATGAACCCAAATCTAAAAGAAATTGTTAAGGAAGAATTGCAGAAATTATTAAATGTAAATTTCATCTATCCAATATCTGATAGTCAGTGGGTTTCACCCCTAGTAATCATCCCTAAGAAGAATGGAAAATTGATAGTATGCATCGATTATAGGGAATTCAAAGCAACATTAAAAGACCACTTTCCACTACCTTTCATGGACCAGGTCTTGGATACTTTAGCAGGAAAAAAATGTGTTTCCTTCTTGGATGGGTTCAGTGGATATATCCAGATTTAGGTAGCTCTTGAAGATCAAGATAAAATCACATTCACTTGTCCATGGGGAACTTATGCTTACCGAGTACTTCCCTTTGGGTTATGTAATGATCCAGTAACATTCCAAAGGGCAATCCTTGACATTTTCTCTGACCTTATCCATGATTGTGTGGAAGCGTACATGGATGATTTCACAATCTATGGGGATTCTTTCAATGAAGTACTAGAAAATTTAGAAAAAGTCTTAATAATATGTCGAGAAACAAACCTCTCATTAAGTCATGAAAAATGTTTCATGATGTTAAACGAAGGAATTATTTTAGGTCACCATATTTTCGGAGATGGAATTAAGGTAGACTCATCTAAGGTAGAAGTCATTTCTAAGTTATCAGTGCCAAGTTGTCTAAAGGTTGTTATAATTTTTCTCGGTTTTATTGGATACTATAGAAGATTTATAGAAAACTTCACAAAAATTGCATCTCCACTGTTTAAATTACTCACCAAAGACTGTGAATTTAGTTGGGATTCTGAATGTCAAGTTGCTTTTGAAACTTTGAAAAAGAGAATTTTTGAAGCATCCATCTTAAAAGGACCTAACTAGAAATTACCTTTCCATATCTTAATAGATGCTTCAGATTCAGCCTTAGGAGTTGTTTTAGGACAAAAAGATCTCACTCCTTATGCCATTTATTATACTAGTAAAAATTTAACTCCTGCAGAGTTAAATTATACTGTAACTGAAAAGTAGTTCTTAGCTGTAATTCATGCCATTAATAAATTCAGACATTATATAACTGGCTATGAAAATTTTGTCCACACAGACCATTATGTCATTAGATACCTAATGAATAAACCAGTCACTAATGGAAGAATAACTAGATGGCTCCTACTTTTACAAGAATTCAACATAACCATTCTAAATAGGCCAGGGCACGAAAACACAATTCCCAATTTTCTATCTAGAATACAAAATGAAAATAATGATCAACTGATCCGAATATTTGGGGGGGGGGGGGGGGGGGCAAGATCTAAAAGATTGAAATGGATCTTGTGGGGGAGGCCCCCAAGATCTGAAGAATTGCAATGCTAGAAAGAAAATGACAAAACAAACAGTAAATAAAACCACAAAGAAATTTTTTATTAAAATCGATGATAACTATAAATGGTACATTGTGGCAGACAATGTGTCCTTTTACAAAATGTGACTTGTTACTTATAGTATTTTTCAGTTACAATATGATGGTTCAATTCCATGGGTCAATTCCATGGGTGAATGAATACCATGGGTGGATGTCACAATACCATGGGTCAATTCCAAGGGTGAATGAATACCATGGGAAAATACCATGGGTGAATGAATACCATGGGTGGATGTCACTTACAATACCATGGGTTGATGCCACTTACAATACCATGGGTAAATTCGATGGGTGGATGAATAACATGGGTGGATGAATACCATGGGTTGATGCCATTTTCCATTCGGATCATCAACTCGTAGAAGATAAATTTCTTGATGAATGTCTTTTTGGAGTATCTACTAAATCACCTTGGTATGTAGATATTGCTAACTATTTGGCCACGGGAAAAATGCCATTTCATTTATCCCCTAGAGAAAAAAGAAGAATAGTCCACAATAGCACATCCTATTCATGGATAAATGAGGAATTATACAAGACAGGACCAGACCTCATCATCAGAAGATGTGTTCGGGAGGATGAAATACCAGAGATACTAAAAGCTTGTCACAATGAGCCATGTGGAGGACATTTTTCTGACAAGAGAACTGCTTACAAAATCCTACTTTTAGGATATTATTGGCCTTCCATTTTCAGGGACACCAAGGAATATGTTAAAAGATGTGACAGTTGTCAGAGAATGGGAAAACCTACTCTTTCAAATGAAATGCCACTACAACCACAAGTACTTATCGAACCATTTGAAAAATGGGCACTGGATTTTGTTGGACCAATCAACTCACCTTTGAAGCAAAAGAAGTATATTCTGGTATGTACTGATTATGTCACTAAATGGGTAGAAGCTAAAGCACTTCCTTTTGCTACTGAAAATACTGTAGTTTCATTTCTTTTTGAGGATATTTTTACTCATTTTGGTGTCCCAAGAGAAATTGTAATAGATCAAGGTACACAATTCACATACAGACTAGTGAAAAAGCTTGTGGACCAATACAAGATAAAGCATCGGAAGTGAACTCCATACCATCCACAAGCCAATGGACAGGTTGAGTCCAAAAATAAGGTGATCAAGGCTATCCTTACAAAGACTATACATCTACATAGGAAAGACTGGGTGGAAAAGCTTCCAGAAACCTTATGGGCCTACAAAACTACATGGAGGAATAGTATAAGGCATAATCCCTATGAACTTGTTTATGGGAAGCAAGTCTTACTTCCAATAGAGTTCTAGATCCAAACCTATAAGACAATAGTCCAGTTAGATCTTGACTTGTTAGAAGCCTAGAAGCAAAGGATGACACAATTAAATGAGCTTGATGAAATCAGATAAGAGGCCTTCTAGAGGACCAGATTAATGAAACAACAGAGGTCAAGATGGCATGATAAGTACATTAAAGAAAGGAAGTTTCATCTAGGAGATTGGGAATTGCTCTTTGATTCAAAATTCAAAAAATTTCAAGGGAAATTCGAAACCCATTGGCTTGGACCTTATGAAGTTGAGAATTTCTTTGAAAATGGTGTAGTTAGAATCAGACTATTGACAAAGAGAGAACTCCTCTATTAGTAAATGGACATCGACTCAAGCTTTACCAGAAACCATTAACAAAAGAGAAATTTGTTAAAATGTTTCAAGATAATTCAGAACTGAAGATGGTCAAGAAGAATTCTTCTTCTTTTCCACATTAGAAATTTTCATTCAGTTTTCTTCAATAATATATATCTATATCTATATATATATATATATATATATATATATCTATATATATATATATATATATATATATATATATATATATATATATATATATATATATATAATAAATTATATGTATATATATATACATATTTGTATACATATAATAATATGAAAAAAAAATGTATAAACATGAAAACCAACACATTGTTGGCATGTTTATACAGAAAATTTAAAGTGAAAACCAATTTGTTGGCACTTAAATTTTTTTTTTTCAAAAGAAAATAAACAATAAAGTTCATCTAGTAAAGCCTTCTTTCTCTTAAGCTGCATAATCAACAACTTTCCGCAACTTGGACAAGTTTCCGCAGCTAAAACAAGTTTCTGCAGCCTAATAATTTTGAAGTCTACGAAGATGCTTGGTGATCTGGATTAAAGGATAGTTGACAGGAAGGTACCTGCAGGAGATCAAAGGACAACAAATAAAGTTAGCAAAACAAGATCAAGGGTACATGTTGCTTTACTTTAACAATAGGGAAGGTTATATAGCATGTATGACTAAGAAGATATAGTACTAAAGTGTAATCATTATAACCTAAGGGTAATGGCTGCCTAACAAGATAACATATGCCACCACTTTAAAATTCATGTCACGAACTTATGCCAAATCTGCCAAATTAATTACCAAATCATAAGTTTGAATGGGCCTTGTTATCACTCAGATTTTCCGTAGAAGTTATCAAAGAAGGAAAAGATACAAGGTAACTACAAACCAATCTTTTAAGTATAGATCCTAGCCAATCTATACTTAGAGAGGGCTCTATCTTTATGATTTAGTTATGTTTGAAAAGATTTTAGGCTAGCTATTAATGTTCGATGAGGTTGTTTTGTTTGAAAGTGGTGGAGTTCTGAAACAAATGGGCAAACTAGGTTTCTAGGCCACTGGGCTATGGAGTCAATCAGAGATAATTCATTGGATCAAGTCAGATTTCTAGGGTATGAGTTCAACAGGCAGGATAACAAAATAAAAGCAAACTTTTGGGTTTGAATGGATGATATTTCTTCTCAAAACTAGACGGCAATTAAGAATCCTCAAGTTAGGATTAGAAAGAGGAAAGGAAGATAGGTCAACTAGCAGAGGGCACTTAAGAATCCTATACCAGGGACTTATTAGAGAAAACTACAGGGATAGAAGAGCAATTAAGAATTCCTTTATCAAAATAGTTTAGGAGAAAACATAAAAATGGTAAACTGTTGATATCAAAGAGCGGTAAAGCTAATTTTGATACACTTTGACTATTTTACCATTTAGATTTAAGATGCATGAAACATTGAAACATATAGAAAAAACATAAATCACAAGGATAAAATACTTATTTGTAATTATACTACACAGGAATCTGATTAAATGTCCTCAACTTTCATTCCTTTTCTACCAAAAATCCAATTTTAAGTACAAAAACTTTCTCAACTTGATAGCATAGATTTACAGAGATGTTATAGAATCCACCCACAATACTTCGAATAGAGAAGTATTTATACAAAAATTACATCAAAAATATCTCATAACCACATGAGATTTATTCTAAGGAATACAAAATATCTTTTACAAAAAGATAGAGACAGATGTAAAACTGATTGTTGCTGTCCCTTTATTTATGAACGAGCTGGATGTTGAAACTCGGATTTGCCTCTTATTGTTGCTTTAGTAATTGTGTGCTGGATCTTTGATTACTTTTCCCTACTGATACTCTTTACCTGTTTACCAACCTTTACCTTAGTAAATATTTCTATTTACCTCAAAGTTACATAGTAAATTATAGGATATCAGTCATGCTGGACCACTATTCTTCATTTGGTATCTTCATCCTAATCAATTTCCTACATATTCAGTGTATTTTGCAAAATTGGGTTGGATTGTGAACAAGTGCTTCACTTCATGCTCAATATAGAAAATATTTTCCAAACCATCATACAACACTTTTCCTGTAGGTAGTGCTTTCACTATGGAAGAGCTGGCTTGACTTTTGGCTTATTTGTGCAGTTTCTCAATGTAGTCCTCATGAGTCATCAGCTTGTCATTTATGACCAGTGGACTTGGAAGTCCTTTATCTCTTAGAATGTCATATTTTACCATAAAATCATCTATGTCTTCTTGAATACTTTGACATCTTCTTTCCAGGTTCAACATTAAGTTCTTCTTAGTAAGAACTTTCTTAATTTCAAGGATAGTACCAGTTCGATCCTCGATATCCCATTGTTCCAGCTGTTGCTTGCTTTTTCTATTCAAGAAGTTGATCAATTGGGTTGCCTCTTCAGGTTTCTCTCCCAATTCTTCCCTGGTCTTCTGTATAGCCTCTATAGCTACTTTAACTAATTCAGTTTGTTCGAAAATGATTTGAATAGAAAACCAAATATCATTGATAGAATCAATGATATTGGTCCATAAATTCTGTCTAATATCTTTGAAAGGCTTTTCCATTGTTAAGTCCTGCTCTAATGTCTTGATTCTTTTAGTCATTCTTCTATTTTTTCTCTCTTCTTCAGTATAATTAATCTGTGATAGCTCATAATTTCTTTCCAAGCTGGTAACTATTTCTTTTAGTTTCTTTATTTCAGTTGCTTGGATTTTCATTTCCTCCATGGACTTTATTAAGTCCTCTGTTTGCTTTGTTGAAGTTGTTGCTGCTTCTGATGTACTTGTTGTTGTTGTTACTGGTAGAGTTGTTGCTGGAGGAATGTTGGGTGCCAAAGATGTTGCAATAGTAGATGGCACTGCTGTAGAAACCATGGGTATTATAGTTTGAGGAATGGTGGTCAGCTCACCCTGTTTGGACTGCAAATATTTTCCTAGTTCTTGCTCTGTTTCTTTCAACTACTCATTCAACTTAAGGATCAAGTCCATAAGTTCTTCCTCATTTTGTTTCTCAATTACTTCTGCAGTTTGTGGATGTACGAGAGGAGGGAGTTTAAGTTGTTTCCTGAGTGCAGCAATGTCTTCATTATTTTTCTTTATCAAACTTTCAGTTGCTTTAACATCTTTGGGATCATGTCCCAACTCAATCACCATGTCTTCCAATGATTTTATCCTGGTGTCCTTAGCCTAAGAAGAGGCTTTTTCCAACTGTAACTGTGCTATAGTATTACTCAGAGAATTCTGCAACTGATGTGTAGTGATGGTTTTACTAGTCAATGTGGAATAGACCATCTCACATGTTTTCTTATGGAGCTCGATTTGATCAATTGGGTGGATGTCTCTGGCAAGAAATTCAAAATTTGTTCTTAAATAATCAGCCATGGACTTTGGCTGTTGTACTGTTGGTTTCGAAAAACTCATTTGCATCTTTCCCTCTTTGATGTCAAAGGCTAACATCAACCTTGTTTGATTTGTAGGAGCCATTTTCAGATAGTGGGCATAGGTTTGAGCTTTGAGCTTCTCATTCCTAGCTTTAATCTCTTTGTACTTTTCTTTCAAATCCTAGCTCTGCTCTGAAGCTGTCCTTAGTGATGACACTTGTACACTTTATTGCTTGCTCAGTGCCTGTGTTTGAGAGTTAGATGGTGTCTCCCCTGCTAGTGTTGTCTGCACTGTGTCACTTCTTGTCTCTTCATATTCCTATTCAGATAGAGGATTCAATCTTTGCCTATTCACTTATACCTAGTCCAATGGCACTGTAGAGGGGCTAGCCTCATTCCTACTTCTTTTTTGAATTCTCTCCTCATTAAGAGGGGTCTACAATACTGGAGGGTTTCCCATGTTTGTATCAGTCTGGGTCAACTCCTCAGAAATGATCTGTGACTCTGAATCTTTTCCCTGTCTTGAAGTCTTAGGTTGTCTTGATGTTTGTGCACTGTTGTTATAGACATATTTGGGCACATCAACCCTAAACTTATATGTCGATAAACTAGGGCTCATCAACCCCTAAAAGAGTTGTTTCATACCCTAAAAGAACATAGTCATCTAAATACATCATTCCCCAAAAGTTCCATGTGAGAAACCATCCAGAAAATGCCTAAACTGGACCATACTAACTGCCCCATGGGCAAAGTGCGATGCATACTGAGTGGTACATTGCCAGGGTGTGATGCATACTGTTTAGGCCTTCTATAGGGTACGATGGGTGAGGATGGACAAATGTCTGAGACAGTTTGCTAATTGGATGCTCATAGAATCTTCTAGAAACTTCATATGCCACTTGCCTCTCTAAATTCGCCCAAGGATGAATAAGGGATATAAACTTCAGTTATCCCCTCTCATGTGGAACCAAATATAACAAGTGGAATCACACTAATCAAACCCCATGGATGACTCACACCCTTGCACACATCTATAAATGGATCCCTCATCCAAGAGATCTAAGGGCTGGAATATTGTGAATTACAAGGAAGTGCTAATATTTTGTAATTAAGGAAAGAGCATTGTATTGTTGGTGTGATCTTGCTATTTCATGAGGTGAAGAGGGATTGAGGCTGGGAGGATGATGCTGGATCAGACAACTGGGCTGTAATTCTCCCTTCTATTAATAAAGTTCCTCAAGTTTTCTTCCATATAATTGTGCAATCGTTAATGTTATCATTTGTGAATGCTATTATTTGTTCATTATATATCTGATTCTGTAATGTTTATGTTGTAATAAATCATGATGCTTTAACGATTCTTTGTTGCTGTACTTATGCAGGTACTCTCCAAGCATGTTAAGTATGGGGAGGAGTTGCAAGCTCTGTCAAAGGGGAGAGAGATCAAGCAAGGGATTAAGAAGAAGTTCCAGGTTGGTTCCATTATCTTTCTCTTATCTGTTACGCATAGAAGAAATCGTTGAATTGCTTTAAATTGTTGTTTCTAGGGTAGCTACCAAACCTTGAGGGCTAGTCGTTTGACAAGACACTAGTTTTCCCAGAAACAAATTGGTGACTCCACTGGGGACTGAATAGATGTTTGTTTGTTGTTATTGTTTGTTTTATGTTCAATTTGATAAGCTATAGACAAAGTCTGAAGTCAGCTAGGTAGCCTTTGAACTACTCTTGCTCTGCAATTGCATAGTAGATGAATGTTGTTTCAGTCAATCTCTGGTTTAGTTTATGAATTAAACATTTGAATTGCAAGCACATCTAGATGCCCTTTTGGTAGCTTAGTAACCTCTCAAGAAATTCCAACATAATTTTCTCCTCATTTTTCATCAAAACCCAGCTTAACTCATTGAAAAGAGCTCCGCATTTGAGCCAAAACCCATTTCAGTTGTGCTCCCTGGACCATCGCACTGTCTTCCACTATGACTGAGTATGCACAGCACCTCCCTTGTGTAGTAAGTGTGATGCATCTCAATTTCTGTGAAGCCTAGGTGCAATGATTGACTGAACTCATTTTCCATCTAGAAATTGAGGGATTTTGACCTTGTTTTCAGTTTTGTTTGTTTGTTTTGCTACATATGAACAGTGCCTCTTTACTGAAGCTTACTTGCATCACTTAGATCAGCCTCAATTACATTAGGATTAGTGAATGTTTGTTGTGTATTTGTTCATCATTTACAATCCTTTGTCGAAAAGTTGTTTAAATTTATTTGTCACTTTGGTACAAAAAGTGTCGTAATTGTTGTTTTGTGTCGAAAAGAGAAGTGTCGTGGATTCTTCCTTCCCTTGATAATCGATTGAACTTTTCCTCATGTATTTGGTTTGATTTGTTTATATTCGAAGTGTTGAAAGCATTTTTATTCAAAATTGAAAAGTTTCGTTTCAATCTTCCTTTCCCTTTTGAAGAAAAAATTGTTGAAAATGTCATTTTGAAAGAAATATTTCAGATCTTTGCTGCATTTAGTTTTCCTTTTTGGCATTTTTCACATTAAGGAGAATGAAAAAAAATACATGCATTTGCATTTATCATTTTTAGATTTGTATGTGAAAAGATGATTTAGGGAAATGCACTAGTGTGTGCTCTTTGCTCTTTGCTTAAAAGCACTGTTATTTTCTTTCCATAGTGGCTAGGATTTTTATTACTTAAAATAAACAAAGATTGTTTATCATTGTAGATTGCATCTTAGGAATTTCAAATCATCATCATGTGGTGAACCATTGAAAGGAAAACTCTAAACATGATCAACTTTAAAATGAATTTCAATGAATCTAACAATGCTTTGGAACTTAACACAACATATGTAGAGGTCTATGCTAGAGACGTGTTCTGACGTCGTTAAAACTAGTGGCTATCGTTTTCATTGAAGGTTGGGTGATTGCTCCTCCTTGATACGACAAGTGCTAGCATAGAATTGTGCTCCCTGTACTGTCACGTATATATTGGGAGACCACAATAGGCTTAAATCCTTTATCCATAGGAAGCCAAATCTGCCGCCTTATTGATCGCAATGCACTAAACACAACATTCGGGAAGATTGACTGCCGTACATAAGTCCTTGGTAATTTCTCTTTAATTTATCACCAAGGTGTATATTGTAGTTTTACGATTGGTTTGGTAATCCCTCTGTCTAGATTTTCCAGAGTAGTCACTTTCATTCCTTTTTGACTCTTTAAAAGAAAAGGTCCATCTGAGCACTTGTCCTTTTAGGCTCATTAAAAATCGAAGGATACTAGAGTCATATTTAGCTTTTTCTCGACTCTTAAAAATTGAAAAAGCAAACTTGTGTCCAAGCGTCATTAAAATTAATTGAATTTGGAATAACATCCCTCTTCCTTAGTCGATCTTAGGTTGAGACATATGGTGAAAAATTCGAAGTCCACCGATCAAGGAATCCCTTTTGATGGGAATCCTAGTCCTTTTCCTTCTTTCAGAAATATTGGTGCTCCTTATATGGCTACATTGTCCCTTCTAGGATTTACCATTGGCCTACCAGTATGGTTGTTTTCAACCTCCTTGGTTCAAAATGTCGAGATTTCTCTGAAACCGAGTATACCTCCAACTAGACAAAGTCAACCTCCAATTGATCCTGAAGTTAACCCTTTTCCTTCTTCTTCGTTTGTTTCTTCCTCCCCTTCTTCCTCTTCGCCTGGTGAAAGTGTTGGTACTAGTAACCTAGTGGCTAAGAAGAAGAAGAAAGGGAAGAAGAAGAAGAAGAAGCCAATTTAGCAGGGGGGAAACAAAGCAACCATTGCTCTAAATGCAACATCTAATGAAAATCCCTCCATCAAACCTCACAAAGTCAAATATACATGCATAATTTGTGTAGAAGACCATTTTCATCGGAATTGTCCTTACTTTCCTCGGATCTTGAAAGAATGGTCTTCTCATTCACACCATCCCATGTCATCAACCTCTGGAGATCATGTTGGTAAAACATCATCAACTAGTGATATTAAAGTTCATGGACATAAGGGAAAAGTCAAGCTTCCATGTAGGTTATGTGAAGGTAATCACCCCTTTCACCTTTGTCCCTATTTGGATGAAGCCAAAAGAGTGTTGGATAATCTTCTTTCTTCACCGTAGTGATGCCCATCCGGTTACAAGAAACTCTCCCTAAATCCTTCACTAGTTAATGAACTGACTGACCAAAATCAACCGTCGATCGAAACCACTCTCTCTGAAAGTGAATCCTATGAGTCTATACCCGACCAAAATCAACAGGTCGAGGTAACAGTTGACCTGATTTCACCTTCAATTATTCGTACCTTTCCCGAAGAGAGTGATAATAATACCTCTCAAGTTCCTTTTGTTACTTTGGATTCTAATGAGCTTGGGGGCAGTCCACCTGTTCCATCAAGACAGGAGGAAAATCCTCTAGTTCTCGTAACACAAGGGGTTATTTCTCCCACTTCTATTATACCTCGTCCAAGTAGTCTAGTCACTTCTTTTGATTGGAATTGACTGGCAGGATCCTGCCTTCCTTCTTATATGCCTTTCCAGATCATAGTACAAGTTTGTAATATGATTGTATCTAGCACTATTATAGATGAAGGTGCATCAATCAGTATCCTTTCCTCATTTTCTTGGCAAGCACTCGGTTCGCCACCGCTTGTGCCTATTACACAGAATCTTTTAGGCTTTAACAGAGAAACCAGTCGACCATTAGGGATCCTTCCTCAGTTACCTATCAATTTGGGACGAAAAACCATTTATCTGAACATGATGGTAGTCCTGGGACCTTTAGATTACAATTTACTTCTTGGGTGTGACTATGTTTATCACATGGGAGCTATTGTTTTAACAGTATTTCGAGTGATTTGTTTCCTGTATGAAGGTAGGATTGTCACCATTAACCAACTTTCATTTCCCGATCCAAATATGGCTCCTAGTCAACCATCTTCCTGTTTTGGCCAGCAACAAACCCCCCTTTTATTTGGTTTTATTACTAATACTAAATAAATGGGTACCCTTCTAAAAAATAAAATGTATCACTTATATTCCCCTTCGAATAAAACATACTATCGTAAACTTAGAAAACCACACGCAAAACCCAAAGAACTTAAGTTTTATGATAAGTTCCGAATAAAATCATTCTCTCAACGATAAAATCATCGCATCGCAAAGGGCAATGGAAGGCATCATATAAGCAAACTATCAAAATTGCGAAAATGCGGTGCGATATCTCATGCCTTGAAGACCCATTGTGCGTTGCAGCTTTCCTATGCTGCAAGTATCACCTAAGGTAAAATATCCCGACCTAGCGATATGCGATAGGGTATCTCGCAAATCGCATGTTGCCGAAACATGTGGTGATAAATGATTGTTAACATAATGGATTAGCGATATTGTGATCTGTGATATTGCGAAGCAAATCACAAAATTGCTTTATCACAGATCTGCAGGGCTCATCCTTCGATAAAGTTTATTTCGTAGTCCGATACCAAGTTATGGCAATTAATGTCGATTTAATGAGTTAGTTGATGGTCATTAATGAGATAAGATTTAGATCTGATCGAAAGGTCGTTTCACGTAGGGTGATATATTTCATATTATTTCGGCATTAATAGCTTTACCGTCACCTTATCTCTTATCATTATTCTTTCCTTACTTGTAAATTTGTAGGAGTGGAAAGCAGAAAAATATACACAACAGTGTTCAGAGCATAATGGGAAAGAAGGGAAAAGCTCCAGTTGCTGAGGACAAAGAAATGACGCCTTTATACACAGACACCACCTGTAACAGAGATACCAGCATAACTACTTGGGAAGGCATGTACAGTCTGCTCAAAGAAGAAAGTCCCAGAGTAATGGAGGTTAAAGCAACAACAGACTCACACGGGTCGTCTGAGGCATTAATCACAGAACTTGCATGTTCATTCTTGCACCGGATAGCGGCAAGACCCAAGATTCTTCCATACATAGACATGGTTAAGTGGGTATTGGACAGTGCTGATGTAACAGACAGACAATTCAAGACTCAGAGCCAGGACCTCATTGGGTCATTTACTCCACAAGATTAACGGTTTATGTATCATCTACCGAAACCGCGCAAGAGGCAAAACTAGCATCAGGGAAGCCCAGATTGGGAAAAAGAAGTAGCTTCCGATGCACGATTAGCATCACTGGGCAAAACCCCTCAAGAAGGAAAGCCTCTGATCGCTCAGTTGCATGTAAGCCCAGAAAACTGTAGGAAAAAATGCTAAAGGCTAAAGGCGAGACCCGCGCTCCAAAACCAGCGGTATTTATCGGAGATATCCTTAGGTGGTATGCAAATTTTTGATTTTGGCTTACCATCTATAGACAAGATGGAGACAAAAGGTTGAGGAAAGAGCAGAGTCCATCAAGACGTTAACCAAGTTGAATAGGGATTCTTACTGGCAGTACTTGGTTAAACCGCACAATCAATGCATGACTCTCAAATGCCTTATGAACTCTGCCGAGAAGATAACGCTAGCACTTGTCGATTATGTTTTCGTAGGGCAACTAAAATCAGAGGTTGGCCAGCTGATGCTCCTCAATCCGATGCTGAATGTTTGTGATCTCAGAGAATAAATACATAGATAGTTAATTTCCAGATTCAGTTTTAGTTTTAGTTTTGATTTATTTTTGCCTTAGATGAGGACGGTCATTTAAACCTCCTCCTATATTTTTGTAATAAACTATTTTTAGTATTTAGTTAGTATTATTTTAACCCCTCTCATGCATTTAGAGAGGGGTCCTGAAATTTGTCAAAAATGTTTCCTCAGAACATGAAATTATACACCCTCGGAGGAGGTTTTGATAAATGAATGGAACGAGATTTATTGATATCTGTGTTTAATGTCTACTACTGAAATGCACTTTTGTACTCTTAGTAGATGTTGAATTAGGAAGAGATAAATCTATATTGTTGAAGCTCATGAGTAGAACTTGTTATCAATGGTACTTTTATCTCTTAATGATTTCTGCTTATGTGTTAAAGTGATATTTATGTTCAGTTATTTATATATGAAGGCTTGAATGTTTGAGTTATCATTTGGCACTTTTGTATGGTGATGACTATTCTGTTTATGCTTAATGTATGAATGACTTATTATGTGATATGCTTCTCACAATTGTTTCGGCTAAATTTTTATATGAAACAATTTATTTTTATCGAATTCTCTTCTTGTAGAAATTGAATGATCTTTATTACCAATTGTTGTTAGAAATTATTTTAGACCGCATAACTGAAAAGTTAAATCTCAGGTTAGTATTAGAATAGATATTTTGGTTCATTAGAATACAATTTCATGTTATTAAATTAGATTTAGATTAAAATCATTTTACTTAGAAATCATTAGAACAGAAATATCAATTCTCATCACACACACAAATTGGGAAATTGTTCTCATTATCCCCAGTCGGACCCACCATCCAAAATAGAAGAGGAGCTACCTTCAAGGTCCGGATAGGGTGGGTATCCCCCTTGTTGTAGACCAGATTTTTAGGGCTTCAACATATTTGGCACTAGAAGGAGGGCCTCAAACTGCGAATGGCTAGTAAATCCAAATCTAAATACCATTCTGAGAGTAAATCGCCCTCGACATCTCCCCCAACTTCTCCATCGCACTTCAAATCTTTAAATCTTGAGCAAGAAGTCGATAAAACAACAATCATTGCCTCAAACCCAAACATTTCAGAGAAATCTACTGCTGAACCTCCTGAAGTTGAGTCTTTGATTCATAAACTTCAAGGATTTTCCATATCACCACGAAAGTCTGAAATATCTCAAGGTAGTGTGACTTCGCATTACAATCCTTCTCATCTTCTTACCAGATTGCAGAGTGAAAAGTTTGGTATTGAACCAACTGAATTACCTCTACCTAAAAGGAAAAGAGCAAGGAAGTCACCTAAAGGGTTTGATAGTGAGACTCTTTCATCATCATCATCTATTTCAACTTCTCCACTGCGAAGTCAACCATCCACCCCTCCACTTCAAATTGTTGTCGACTAGACTACTGGAACTTCAACATCTGCTTCTCAATCATCTAGAACTTTAATATCCTCATCTTCTCAACCACAAGGAACATCCTCTGCACTTTCCTCTATTAGTAGTTCAACAATGGCCCAAAGCCCATGGAATAACCCAGGGGCAGTCTTAATGTCTGTGCCCTTGAGTCAAATACCAGTCCATCCTGAAAAATGGCTGCCTAAGTTTAATCCTGAGGTAGGCATGCTAGCAGAAGAACACATAAACAACTTTATGTTATCTGTAAATCTAAATGGGGTTACTAATAAAGATGATGTTGTCCAAATCTTCCCTTACACTTTACAAGGAGTAGTCGGATCCTGGTATTTTTCATTACCATCAAGATCCATCACTAGTTGGGAAATTTTCCAAGAGCAATTCTTGACTAAGTTCGGTGATGATAGATCTACAGCAACACTGATCAATGATCTATCGAATCTAAAGACTGAGTTGAGAGAACCTATCAAAGATTTTAACTCACGTTTCAACAAGCTTTTGAATAAAATTCTGACCACTTCCAAGCCTAGCGAAGAAGTTCGAAGTGAATGGTATATATCTGCTTTACCATCAAACATAGTGATCTTCATTGATAGGGCTGCCAAGACAACATTGGCTGAAAACATGAAGGAAGCAATAGCGGTAGAAAAACGTATCTTAGCTTTAGAAAAGAAAAACGCTGTTGATGAAAGAAAATCTAAGAAGGTTACTTTTAGAGATGATCCTAAGAAAAAGCAATCAAAAGACCCATTTGATTTAGAAGGATTGCAGAAAGTCCTAAAAACCATGTCTAATGAAATGGTTGACATTAAGAAACAAGTAGTAGAGACTTCTTCTAAAAATCCCTACAAGCCTTATAGAAGAAATCCTTCAACTGATTCAAAACTGCCCAATGCTATAACAAATGCAGAATCTGAAGGAGAAGAAGAGGAAGTTTCTAACGAGGAACCTATTGATGAATATGAAGTTGTAGAAGTACAGGGAATGTGGGACTTCATCCTTCCAGACGAATAGGATCAAGAGGCATCACCAGTCAGTACCAGAAGTAGAAATCAGCTTGATCCTCCATAACCTTGATCCATATTTAAATAGGAACGTAACAAATTACAGAGATAACCATAAACACAAAGATGCATTAGAAATAATACTTCATTTCATTAATGTAAAATACTAAGATATGCTTACAAACAGAAAATGGAAATAAACAGCTAGGGCGATGGTAGTTTATCTCTGAGAAAAGATGTGGTGGCTACATGCCTCTGAACTATGTTACAATGAGGCTCAAAGGCCATTTATTGTTTAGAAACAATGGAAAACCCTAAACATCCAAACACCTAACGCTAGAAGATGAAACACCAAACTATGGGCCTCGTTTGGGTAAATTGGTACATCAACTTCCCGAGGTTGTAACTTTGGCATACGATCTCTGTTTTATGCGTACAATATCTCATTAGAAAGATCTATCCTAGAAATACAACTTTGGGAAGGGAAACATCAGTCCATGGACCCATGTTGCTCCCAGATTTCCCAAAAAACGTTGTTTAGGGCCTCAAAACGGCTCTAGAAGTTCAGGACCCGAAAAACTGCTAAAAATAGTAAACTGTGCTACAATTAAGGAAACTGAAAAGCTGAAAGAAACCATGGTGGGGGTCCAAGTGGACTTGGCGAGTGGCCACCAATATCCACCTAGATCATTCCTCCCCCCTTTGGAAGCAATGGTCCCCATTGCATTGAGTTCCTCGATGAGATGAGGAAACTTCTACTGAACTTGGTCCCTAGTGAAGGAGTTGGCCTGCTTTGAAAACTTGATACAGTTGGATGTTCTGTTGGTGAGTGTGCTTGATCTGTGTGTCCATGATCTGATTAGTTGTAGCTTGTTCCATGCAATCTCGATTTAAGTCTGTGGGTGTGAGTTGTTCTGCAATGTCGGATGTGTCTAGTAATGCTGGAAAGTATGGCTGAAGGCAGTCCACATTGAACACTGGGTGCAAACCAAGGAATGGGGGAATGCTGAGCTCAAATTCATTGTCTCCCACAACCTTGGTAATGGTGTAAGGACCATATCAGAGTGGTCTGAGTTTCTGATAGGCTCCAGTAAGGTGTTCCTTTTGCAAATGCAACCAGACTTTGTTGCCCACCTAAAACTTGTGTGGCACCCGATGTTGATCAAACCTAGTCCTAAACAGAAGAGCGCAAGCTCGGCATCCAAATATAAAGTTGCAGGTAAGAAATCATCACCAAAAGCGACTCAAACAAGTCCAGTCCAATCCAATTCACCAACTCCGTCTAAAAAACTGATTGTTTCTAATGAGATGGAGTATAATATCGTTGAATACATGAAGAAGACTAGGGCTAACATTACTTTTCATGAATTGAGCAAACTAAAACATCAACAGAAGCTACTTTTGAAAGAGTTACATGCAATTCCTATTGCACCTCTTCCTGCTGCTGTAATCTCACAAGCTTCTCATGAGATGGGAAGACCTCCAACTAATATGGAAAATAAAGTTGATCCAAATGATATTGCTTTAATTGGTGGTAGGTCAAAATCTCATACTCCTCCATTCCTTCTTACTTATGAAATTTTCAATAAAAACTTGCATAATTGTTTGATAGATTCAGGAGCTTCATCTAATATCTTACCTAAAACAATATGTGCAAAGTTAAACGTCCAACCTCAAAAATCTACAGTATGCATAGTTCAGCTGGACCGATTGCAGGTTGAAGTAATCGATGAACTAAATCAAGTTACCATAAGGTTGTCATCTAATCCAAAGGTATGTCAAGTCATTGATATTCTAGTTGCAGACATTGTTGAATTTTATGGCTTAATTCTTAGTAGGGACTAGTCTGAAAAGCTTCGTGGATACTTTGTGACCGACTGGTCACATATGTGGCTCCCTTACAATGGTAAACCGAATTAGATAAAGGTTGAGTGAGAAGACACCAAAAATACATAGTGATGGAATTGGAAGGAGAAAATGAACCTGTAGCATACAACAACAATATAATTGGCAACTATTCTGTTGACTCTTTCCTAGGAAATTTTAATGCTCATACTTCGCCCTACTTAGAACATTCTGTTCTGTCTCAAGTAGAAAACTTTTCTCAAACAGATAGTTCTAAATGTGTTAATTTTATAGATAGTCCTGTAAATAAATCTTTATTTTGGAAATTGTTTTTTGATGGTTCTAAGTCTAATGATGGAGCAGGAGTAGGATGTGTATTAGTTAGTCCAGAGGGAAACAAAACTATGCTAACATGTAGACTCGAGTTTGATTGCACAAACAACACTGTAGAATACGAAGCCCTAGTTCAAGGACTGTACAAGGCGATTGGATTAGATATCAAGTACCTACAAGTCTTTGGAGACTTTGATATTGTTATTAAATAGGTACGAAATACTATACATTGTCTATCAGGTCATTTAAAACATTATCAATCTTTACTGCAAGATCTGACTGAACATTTTATAGCATTCAATATTTCACCTATTCCTAGACTTCAAAATGCTAGTGTTGACCTCCTGCCAAACGTAGCTTCCAAGCTCATTCCATCAGAAGACTATAGCCCAGACAGATTCTCAATTGAATTGATCTTTAGGCCCTCGATCCCTGATAATGTTACAAACAGGAGAATTTTCAACGATGATCCTGATATTGTAAGTTTCCTGACATCTGAATGATCTTACACTAATCAGATAATTGATGATGACCAAGATGACAAATAGTTGCAACAAGAAATCACTAATAATGCTATACCAAAATCTGTAGTCAAGTTGGAAGACCTATATGATTTGAAAGACCGATTTAAGAGATCTACCAATTCAAAACTTCAGAGTTCAACTTTGGACTATGAATTAGTAAATCTGGGAATGGATACCAAGCCACAGAATATCAACCTAGGTCTTGGCCTAGCCCCTGAAGATAAATTAGCCTATGTTCGTCTCTTGAAACAATACAAAAATGTCTTTGCCTAGAACTACGATGACCTTAAGACTTATGAAACTTCAACCATTCAGCATACTATCCCAATGATAGCCAATGAAAAACCTGTCCATCAAAAGCTGAGGAAGATCCATCCTAATCTGGAAAGCCAGATTAAATCTGAGCTCAATAAATTATTGAAAGCCAAGATTATTTTTCCCATTCGACATTCTAGATGGGTTTCAAACTTGGTTCCCATCAGAAAGAAAAACGGAGATATTAGAATTTGTATTGACTTTCGAAATCTTAACAAAGCTTGCCAAAAGATAGTTTCCCCTGTCTCCTATGGAACAAATATTACAAGCAGTTACAGGATCAGAATTAATGTCTTTTTTAGATGGTTTCTCTGGCTACAACTAGGTTCTAGTCCATCCCAATGATCAACTAAAAACCACGTTCAGAACCAACTGGGTACTTACGCATATCAAAAGATGCGGTTTGGTCTGATAAATGCTGGTGCCACATTTCAAAGGGCCACGGGCATCGCATTTAAGGGATTAGTAAACAAATCAGTGGTGATTTACTTGGATGACATAACTGTATATTCTAAAAAATGCGGTAATCACCTTAGAGACTTAAAGCAGATCTTCCAACGTTGCCAAAGGTATGGAATTTCACTTAATCCAAAAAAGTCCTTTTTTGCATTAAGTGAAGGAAAACTTCTTGGATTTATAGTGTCAAAATCTGGAATCCATATTGATCCCGATAGAATTAAGGAGATTTCTAAAATACGCTTGCCTCATAACAAGAAAGCATTGCAATCCTTCCTTGGCCAGATTAATTTTGTTAAAAGATTTGTTCCAGACTTCTCAAGGATTGTGTCTCCATTACAAGCAATGATCAAGAAGAGTTCACTTTTCAAATGGGGCCAAGAGGAATATGAAGCATTCAATCTGATTAAGCAAGCGATTGTTAATGCCCCATCCTTAGCGACTCTAAATTTTTTCGACCCTTTCATTTTGTATACATTTGCTAATGATAAATCATATGTTGTGATACTCACTCAAGCCAATCAAGACAAGGTGGAAGGCCCAATTGCCTTCTTCAGTTCAAATCTGCAATGGGCCGAATTAAATTATTATGACATTGAGAAACAAGCTTATGCTGTTTTCAAAGCGATCAAGCATTTTAGGCCCTTTCTTCTTAAAACCCATACAAAAATCATAGTACCATTTCCAGTGGTAAGAAATCTCTTAGTACAGAAAGATATGGGTGAAAATAGAGCAAATTGGGTTACTTCCTTACAATAATATGATGTTGAGATCAAGCCAGCAAATATTGTAAAAGGTCAAGGGTGTTGCAAAATGTTGGTTGGACCATCGCTTATTTTTGAAATACCATCTTCAAATCAAGAAGTACAAATGTATGAGGTAAGCCTAAACGATATTGAATCAATATATGCTGGTATCATATTTTATCTAAAGAACGGATATGCTCCTTCAAATCTGGATTATACAAAGAAAAGAGCTTTAAGATTGAAGGCTAAGCAAAATCAACTCGTAAACGATGTACTTTTTAGGATGAATTATGATTCTATTCTCCTTCAGTGTCTTGAGAAATCTGAAGCTGAAAAGCTGTTGCAGGAACTCCATGATGGACCAGCAGGTGGACTTTATGTGGGAGATGCTACAGCACATAAAATTTTGTGCGCAGGATACTATTGGCCTACACTATTTAAAGATGTGCATAGCTATGTAAGGAAATGTCAAATTTGTCAAATTGTTGTTGGGAGACAAAAGAAACCATCATTGCCTTTGCAACCAGTCAATATCGATCAACCCTTTGATCAATGGGGATTGGATATAATAGGTGAGATTGTTCCTCACTCTTCTAAACAACATAGGTATATCCTTAGGTATATCCATACTGCTATATATTATTTTACTAAATGGGTAGAAGTAGTTCCTCTCAAGATAGCTAATGCTGAGCACATCATTGATTTCATAGATCAGTTCATAATCACCAGGTTTGGTTTACCCTCTGCTTTAATGTTTGATAATGCATCATATTTTTCTGGCAATGCTATGACTGAATTTGCACTTAAAAGAGGTTTTAAGCTTAAATATTCTGCCAATTATTACCCACAAGGGAATGGGTTGGCCGAATCAACAAATAAAAACTTAATCAGAATCATTAAGCGAACCATCGATCAGAATCACAAAAATTGGCACAAATCTTTGATGTATGCTCTTTGGGCAGACTGAATAATGCAGAAAGCCTCCATTGGCACTTCTCCCTTTAATTTAGTTTATGGGAAAGAAGTGGTTCTCCCAACTCACCTAGCAATTCCTTCTTTGGCCTTAGTTCAATTTATTGACGAAACACCAACTTCATCTTTACAACTGAGACAACTACAGATCCTTAAGCTAGAAGAGCAACGAGAACAGGCTAAAATCACACATGCTCATCATCAAGCATTAGTGAAGGCTTCCTTTGATTCAAGCATGGTATCAAGGAAAGATTTTCAAATTGGAGATTTAGTTTTAAAATGGGATAAGGCTCACGAAGAAAAAGGAAAACATTCAAAATTCCAACGAATGTGGCTTGGCCCATTCCAAATTGTGGAAATCATAGGTCCATCCACTTTCATGTTGCAAAATTTAGTAGGGAAAAGAGAACCTTTACCTGTTAATAGGCAGATCCTCAAAAAATATTTTCCATAGAAGATCACCTCTTCTATTTTTGTAAACTATTGTTTATAGCTTTATTTTGATAATAAAACAAGTTGTAAATGGTTACGTTTGGAATTTACGAAAAAGACTAGTGTTTCTTTTAGATTTTGTTTTTTCGCTTGTATAAATAGAATTGATTTGGAAAATTGGTCATTATTATTGAAAGATACAGTCAAATGCTATAAGCCTGGAAATGTTACTAGTTTCAGCCTTATTAATTTTGATAAAAAGAAACCTTTAGTGGGAATTTGTTTTATATCAGTCAATGAAAAGCATCAATAACAAAACAAAATTCTCTGTAGAAAAGATCTTTCCAAAAACTCTATAATTGTCATCCAGAGCTATTCTTAAGGAACCAATGACTTCCTCCCCACCTAGAGAATTACAAATTTTAAAGAATAATCCAACAATACACTATAAACTTAAAGAATAAGAGGTCTCATCATGAGCCGACTTATCATGATCATAGATATTATAACTTGCTGACATTGCCAAAACTGCATACCAAAACAGGGCAATGACTCAAGATTGTTGCAATCAAAAGACAAGGGGTCTCATCATGAGCCAGCTTGTTCAGCAAAGTTATAAATCAAGTGAATGGCGTTGTCATAATTTGGCTACTAAACCAAGACATTGTTCTTTAAGAATTAAAAGAAAACAAAAGTAATAAGTGTGGATATGGATTTATCTTTGAAAATTGTATAGTTCTCCAAGTAGGATACAGGATCGTCGTTGGGTAATAGGTAACCCTGTCGAGGCTATAAATGCCTATTGGTAGCAGAGGCTCTACCTACGACAAATGAGCATACTTAAAACTAATCTACAGGGAAGTCTTTGTTTTTATCTTTATGTTAACTCCCAGGTTGTTCCCTTTGACTCCCAAGGGAATACGGCCGAGGTAACCACTAACCAATCTTTGGATTACAGCTTCTAGCCAAACTGTAATCAGAGAGGGCTCTCTCTTTAAGGTTTTTCTCTGTTTTGCGAAGATTTTAGGCTAGTTATGAATTCAGGGTTTGGTTTTGTGTTTTGGTTGAGGGATGTCTTCTGTACCTAAGGTGGAAATCTTCAGATAATTCTAGTCCATTGGGCAATGGAGTCTGTGGCTACAGGTTGTCTGAGGGATTGAGTTGAGTTGCTGAAATTGCAAGGCCATTTAAATACATCATGAAACAAAATTGAAATTGTGATTATGAGGTGTATTTAACCAGTGAAAAGCAATTAAGAATTCTCCACTAAGCTGGGGGTGTAAGAAAGAGATATATTGCACAGGAGCAACTTGAATTCCTGAAACAACAATCACTGTGAAAGATATAGTTTGGAGGTGCAGCAGTTAAGAATTACACCTTATGACTATAACTGAAGAAAGACATTTATAACAGCATAGATTGAGTTCAGGGTACTCTGTGAATAAATCCTGGAACTATTCTTTTTCTCTGCCATTAACTATGAAACACAGAAACATGAATGAGCTATGAAAGGATATCAAAAAAAACACATAACGAAGAGTTTTTAAGGAAAACTTATTGTGCCATGAAGTACGCAGGAATCCTGTAACATTCAACAAAACACCACAATGACTCAGATAACGCAGAGCTTTGGAAATTCCATCAGCCTTTGTATTAATACTCTGAAAATTCACGGTATAAGAAACTCTAGAAGAGAAATCAACAACCACCCCTGCAAGCTTATGCGAGGGGGACTATATTCAAACGGTGATACAAAATATCTGAAGCGTTGAGTCATCTGAGAAATAAATATGTTCACCAACTTGTACAGAACAACAGATAAGAAGTTATTACAGCTTTGAATACAACATAAATGCTCTTCAATTCTGTCAGAAGACTTTTTGACCTTTGGAGGCCACTGAGTCGGTTGAATGTTCTGTTATAAATGATGAATGACGTGTCTTTGTGGCTCTGTCCTCCTGTATCTTTTCGGCCCTGTCACCTGTGACTGTCAGTGCTGCTTTAGTGGCCGAATAGTTTTGCTGAGTTGGCTCAGCCCATTCTTCTCCATGCATGCTGATTTTATCAAAATTTTCCTGTGCATGATAACTTATATACTTAAATGAAAAAACTTGAATACAGGCTCTAGTTTACAGTATTAACTGTATCATTTTGGTCCAGACTTCTTGTGTGGGCAATTGATGTCTTAGAATTGCCTCTAAAGTCTCATCTGCCTCTGTGTATTTATAGAAATTTGGAGGCACTTCAAACAAATGTTTGATCTCATTCATGATGAAAAATAGGTTCTCAACCCTGTTGTAGAGACTCTGCCCTGATGTTGGCCCTGATTCTTCTGAAGTGCTGGGTCTTTCTGTAATCTGATTTGTATCAAATATGTTGACCCTTTTGGCATAATTTTCATGGGAAAGTAGTCTTCCTGCACTGTTCAGTAAGCTAGGGAGACCTCTGTTCTGCAATGCCACAAATTTGTCCATGAACTTATTAACCTCTGTCTGCATATCCTGGCTTCTTCTTTCTAGTGTTTGCACCAGGCTTCTTAGTGTTAGGACTCTTTTTATTAGCAAAATGGTCTCAGTCCTGTTGGAAATTCCCATTGTTGCCAGCTGAGCACTTGTTCTGTTATTAAGCACATTAATCATTCTGTTGGCAACCTCAGGCATATTGCCTAGAGATGCCCTTGCTCTTTGGATTTCTCTATGTGCTTTCCCTATGAGCCCTATTTGCTCATGAATGGTCTCAATGTATTGCCATTGATCAGTTATGGATTGGCCAATGTTGGCCCATAGGACTGTCTTGAGTTCAGCCACTACTTTATCAAGTGTGAGCTCCTTCTCCAGCTCCTTTATCTTCTCTTTGAGAGCCTTTATCTCTCTTCCTTTCTCAGCAACACTTTGTTTTGATTTATCATATCTTTCATTCAACTTGACCAAATTTTCCCTGGCCTCATTTAATTCTGCCATTTGGGCTTCCAGGGCTTGGATTTCACTCCTTAGCTTCTGCATGTCCAGGCTTGGAGCCTGCTCTGTTGTTGGCTCTGGTGCTGATGTGGATGGTGCTGTTTGTTCTGACTTTTCAGGGGGAGGAGCAGTAGTTTGAGGAGGTTCCTTAAGGTTAATTATCTCTGGAGGAGGCTGAGATGTTTGTCCTCCTTCTTTTTGTTGTAATGCTGCCTGCAGTGCAGCCTGTGCAGCCTCTGATTCTCCCAATTTCTCCTGTGTCTGGATCAGCTGTTTGTATAATGACACCAGCATAGCTGCTACATCTTGGTCATGTCTCAGCTGGGCAACTTCTCCAGTTTGTGGGTGAATGGTTGCTGGGACTTTTACCATTTCCCTTAGTGCTGCCATATCTGCATCTCTTAACTTCAATAATGCTTGTACAGCCTTGATGTCCTTGGGATCATGCCCAAGTTCTATGATTATCTCCTCTAAGGCTTTGATTCTGTTGTCCTTTGCTTGAGAGGATGCTCTCTCCAACTCAAGTTGGGCAGCTGTATTATTTAGGCTATTTTCTAGCCTGTAGTTCACCAATGTCTTATCCGCCAAGGAGGCATACACCATCTCACCCGTTTGCTTATGTAATTCGATTTGATCCATTGGGTGGATGTCCCTGGCAAGGACCTCAAGGTTGGTTCTTATGTAATCTGCAGCTGACTGCGGCTGCAACACTGCTGGCGTAAAATGGCTCATGATCATTTTGCCCTCCTGGACATCATATGCAGACATTAGTCTTTGCTGGTTAGTGGGATCCATTTCCAACAAATGATTATATAGCTGTATTCTTATGGGCTCATTCCTCTTCTTTATATCAATGAATTGTTGCTTGATGCCCAGTTCACCTCCTCTTTGCTGGCTTGAGGAGCTGCATGGAAAATTTTAGGGGCTAATCTTCGCCCAGTGGGCTAATTTTCCATGATTTTTCCACAAAATGATTCGCCAATTTCCAATTTTTATAAAAGACGATTCGCCCAAATTTTAGAATATAAAATTATTTTACCTTAAAAATCGCCAAAATTATATAGAGACTACATATATAATCATTATACAATTTGAATAATTTTACAAATATATCAATAAACATTTTATAGTTTGCATATTAGGGATTAGTGAGATTCGCCAATGTTTTTAAACTTCAAGAAAATTTTCCATCCTTAAAATTTTCCTTGAGGAGCTGACTTCTCCTCCGATCATCCTCTCTTGTTCCTGCTGGAAGGAACTTGCAGATGCCTCCATACTAGGTGGGCCCATGCCCAAAGATTGCCCTATAGGCATTTCTTCCTCTGAGAGGGGATTCATTCTGTGTCTTTTCTCCCCTTGAGTTGTTGATGTTGTGAGGGGAGTCTCTCTGTCCCTCTTTCTACTTATGTCTTCTTTTTGTGGGGTTTGGAGGACTGAGGCCTCCACTGTTGCCTCCTGTCTAGGAGGCAGAGTGTCCTGAGCTTGCTGCCCGGTGGATTTTGGGGCCTGTGATGTTTGCTCTTGTTGCACTGGCTGTTCCTTTTCTTGCTGCCCCCCTTGTTGCTGTTGTACCTGTGGCTGTTGCTGCACTTCCTGCTGCTGTACCTGTTCATGAGGTGGCTGCTCTAGCTCCATCTCTTTCTCTTTGCCTTTGCTAGAGGTTTGATCAGTAGCTTTGGCTGCTTGCTGATGTACTGTGGAGGATGAGGCAGCTGCTCCCACTTGAGTGCCTGGAAGAGCAAATACCTGTGCACAAAGCTCTAAGTCAGCCATCTTTTGGAGATTTTTAACTGCTCTTTGATTTAATTCTTCTTGTGTGACAGCTTCCTCTAAGGTGCCTCTCCTCCACTTTATTTGATTTGCATATTTTTCTATATGAGGCAACCTTACGTGGTCATAACTGGCCAGCCTATACTTGACCCTTCTTAAAGTTATGAAGTGATTGGGGTCATAAGGTTTCCAAAGGAAACTGGTCTGTAGGCCAAGGGATTCTAGCATTCTGTCTGCTTCTTGCCAACCTTCCTCCCTTTTGTTGTAAATGAAGTGGCCTAATTGGTTTCTTACTTTGAGCTGTGCTTTCTTGCCTTTGCCTGAAAAATGTAGCACATCAGCATTCCCAAACTGCCTGAAGTATTCAAGGGCAAACAATCTCATGGGCACATATTTGGGCAATCTGTATGGGGGCCACTCACACCCATATATTCTGATGACTGTGTGGTTTTGGTAATAGTACCAATCCCCAATGCTGTATGCTTTAGATAACTGAAGGACTCTCTGCATCTCATCAGTTAGTCTTGGAGGAGGTGAGCTCATAAGAAAAGACATGGCTGGGTGGATGAAGAGGTCTATAAACTCACAATAAGTGTATGGAGAACAAGATCTGCAGTGGAAGGCAGAGGACCAATAAACCACTGACCTTGGATTTCCTTGTGCATCCACTCTCTTCACAGCAAAGTGAAATTTCTCATGTTGATAATACAAAATTAAGTGGTAGATGTAGGAGGTGTATCTGAACACCCTTTCTCTTGCCAAGTTCATTAATTGGTCATGTATTTTGTCAGATATGTAGGTGGCATAGTCATAGCAGATTGGAGACTTGCCAGGGGAAAACATGAGCATCATCACCAGCACAGTTTCATCAACAAACTCAATAGAATTATAGCCCTGAATGGGACTGATCATGTCTACAAGGTCCCTGCCCAATTGGTTGAGGTAAACATGAGAAATGGGAGGGTACTTCACGGTGTCAGAGTCAATGTACAATTGATTTAGTTTGGTGACCTGAGCATCTGTCAATTTAGCTCCTTGCTTTATCAGATCAATCAGTGATAAAGGAACTAATTTCTTCTCAGTTTTGAAGTGCAGCATCTCTCTGATGGCTTCAGGGGTGACATAGAAAACAACTGAGCCTGAAGGGTCAATCACAGCCCTCTGAGTGGCGTCGTAGCAGTCAGCACATAGGTGGATTAGGTCAGGAAACTGGTTGACCTGAGGGAGCTTGAAGATAGGGAGGAAAGAATCCCAAATGCCCAATACATCTGTTCCACTCTCGTGTTTAATCTTCAATTCGTTTAACAAGTGGATGTGGTACTTGCTGTGCATTAGCATTTCTTCTGATATTTGATAATCCAGGTCTGCTAATGGTTGCCATTCCAATTCTCTCTGAGGGGCATTTAATGGAGCAATATTCAAGGCTACAGGAGCTACTGGTGCATCCATGGTTACTTTAGGATTATGTTGGTATGAACTGGTGTTACTGTGCAGAGCAACACAAAGGAGTATTTCTTGGAAAGAGAGGTGATTTACTAAGGAACAGAGGATAAAATGGCAACGACAGCAATTGAAACACTGCACAAAGCACTGATAGGGCAAATGCTTGGCCTTAAAAACTCTCTTTACGGTGAATTGGTGCAGCTTGGGTTCTCAGTTCATGAATGCGCGAACTAACTGTATGTTTTGTGAAAACTCGGGTAAACAAGGCTCTGCAGGTGAATTTCGACTTTACAACTGAAAATGGAGGCTAGCCACAGGGATTTAGCGGTAAACACAGTGTTTTCTTACTCTTTAAGCTATTGTTGGAGAATGCAGGATAAAACTAGGCGCAGAGGGAATGACTGGGATAAATACCTGGTAAACTGTCGGCAATAGTCACAAATGCAGGTGGATTTGGCGCACCAATGGTCCTCGGGTCGAATTCAGCAGGTTGACGCTTGTTTGGTTGTAAAATACATGCAGAGGTGCCACAGTCGCTTTTTGCAAAAGTAATGAAAAACACGATTTTTCGGCCAAAATATGGATTTTTGGGTTATTTGGCGCTTTTTTGGATGACGTCAGCATGACGTCATCAGGTGGGGTCAAGGTCGGATGACGTCAGCATGACGTCATCGAGTGACGTGGCGGCTTGAGAGTGGTCCACGGGGATGGTGAGGTGGCGGGCAGGTCAGAGCAGTGGCGGACGGGGGCGCTGACGTGGCAGTGATGTAGCAGTGACGCGGTAATGACGTGGTAGTGACGTTGGCAAGGCGGGTTCACAGAAACCGGAAACGGTAAGCGGTATAATATCGCACCGCTCTCTATACGGAAGCGGAATTGTCAGAGGGCGCTCCGATACGATTTGGGGGTGACGCGTGGCAGAGGCCTGACGTCACCCTCTGACAGATTTCTAAAGGTAACTTACGGATGTCGGGCCCGGTCCGAAATGCATGAGAGCCGTCGGATAAAAAGGGCCAAATCCGACGGTCGACGGATCGTTAAGGTGCCAGGTTGATACGGACGTGGGCGGAAATTAAAATAATATATTTGTTTGAAAAGCGCGCCCAGCGGGACTGTGGACTTTGGCAAATTTGTATGACTTTTCAATGTATTTTATCAAAACGCGCATTGCGCCAATACTTTGGGTAAAATGGGAAAAGTGGGTTTTTATGTATATTTTGCAAATGAAGCGGGTTAGGGGTGAAAATGGGGTTTTTTACAAGGTTCTTTAGCAAATGAAGGGGTTAATGGTTTAGATAACTTCTGAAGGGGGAAGAGGGGTAGGGTTTGGGTTTTTAAACTGACCAGATGTCAATTTAATCCCTGACTGTGAACATATGGATATAATGCCAGGGGGGAAGGGATATTTATAGAATGCTTGGGGTTTATACACCATAGTGTTTATAATAATAGGGAAAGGGTAACATAGGGGATTTAGATAATAAGAAATTAGGGGTTAATATGAATGGAAGAGGTGAATGAGGAGTGATATCACTAAGTTTATATAAAAACAACTTAGCTTAGGGAGTAGATCAAAATGAAAAGAATTTTAGACGAGAAATGTGGCTTTTAAAGGAATAAGAACCAACATAAAACCTTAAATTCTTTCATGAACACAACTGATGAGGGGATGTTAGTAATGAATGTGAAAGGGGAGGAAAGGGAGTTAGTCATGCTCCTTTGCTTTGCTGCGACATGATGGAGAAGAGGAGCTTCTCTATCCACTGTTGTTCCTTTATGCTAGACCAGCAAAATTCAGTTGAAATGAATGACATTTCTGCAACCCCATCTACCTACCCATCTACTTGCCTAGCATTTTTTGTTTCTTCATGGAGGGTGCACTTAGACTTGCAGACCCTTATGTGCCTTTTCTTTTCTTTTGGCTTTTTCTTTTGATTCTCTACCTCAGGCTACCCTTATCACTTCCAAAGTCCCAGATTAAGCAGTTGGGAACCTTACTTCTCTACCTAGCTACTGGTCTGCCAAGATTAAACAGTTTGCACAGACTTCTTTCTCTATTCTACAACAAAAAATTGAAACATGGCATGATCCAGATTAGGCTGTTGGACCATCCATCAAAATTGAGTCAACATCAAGCTATATACACATGTTGCCTTTCCTTGAAAATATGGGATCTTTGCATCACCAAAGCAGAGCATATTTGGAACTTTCTTTGCCAATCATGAAATATGAAACCTATTGGTATAGGTAGCTAACACTTTATAAACCAAGTAGTGGCTAATGTAAATACAATGAATAGCTTTAGGAAGTAAATAATCAGAGTTAATGCAGGAGAAACAAACTACCATTAACGGATGAAAGCATGATGCACTTTATGTTTCTATAATAAAGTTAGATTTTCCAAAAAACTTTTCAGTTTTGGAAGTTTAAAAAATTCAAAAGATAATCATAGATAACTGGTTCTTCCAAGTGAATCGCCAATTGTTGTGGCTAGCAACAATCTCCCCTTTTATTTAGTTTTATTACTAATTCTAAATAAATGGGGACCCTTCTAAAAAATAAAATGTAGCACTTATATTCCCCTTTGAATAAAACATACTATCTTAAACTTAGAAAACCACTCGCAAAACACAAAGAACTTAAGTTTTATGATAAGTTCCGAATAAAATCATTCTCTCAACGATAAAATCATTGCATTGCAAAGGGTAATGGAAGGCATCATATAAGCAAACTACCAAAATTGCGAAAACGTGATGCGATATCGCATGCCTTGAAGACCCATCGCGCGTCGTAGCTTTCCTATGCCACAAGTATCACCTAAGGTAAAATATCCCGACCCAGCGATATGCGATAGGGCATCTCGCAAATTGCATCTCACAGAAACATGTGGTGATAAATGATTGTTAACATAACGGATTAGCGATATTGTGATCTATGATATTGCGAAGCAAATCGAAAAATCGCTTTATCACAGATCTGCAAGGCTCATTGTTCGATAAAGTTTATCTCATAATCCGATACCAAGTTATGGGCATTAATGTCGATTTAATGGGTTAGTTGATGGTCATTAATGCGATAAGATTTAAATCTGATCGAAAGGTCGTTTCATGTAGGGTGATATATTTCATATGATTTCAACATTAAGAGATTTCCCATCACCTTATCTCTTATCATTATTCTTTCCTTACTTGTAAATTTGTAGGAGTGGAAAGTAGAAAAATATACACAGCAGTGTTCAGAGCGTAATGGGAAAGAAGGGAAAAGCTCCAGTTGCTGAGGACAAAGAAATGACGCCCTTATACATAGACACCACCTGTAATAGAGATGTCGGCATAACTACTTGGGAAGGCATGTACAGTCTGCTCGAAGAAGAAAGTCCCAGAGTAATGGAGGTTAAAGCAACAACAGACTCACGCAGGTCGTCTGAGGCATCAATCACAGAACTTGCATGTTCGTTCTTGCACCGGATAGTGGCAAGACCCAATATTCTTCCATACACAGACATGGTTAAGTGGGTACTGGATAGTGCTGATATAATAGACAGACAATTCAAGACTCGGAGCCAAGACCTCATTGGGTCATTTACTCCACAAGATTAATAGTTTATGTATCATCTACCAAAACCACGCAAGAGGTGAAACTAGCATCAGGGAAGCCCGGATCGGGAAAAGGAGGCAGTTTCTGATGCGTGATTAGCATCACTGGGCAAAACCCCTCAAGAAGGAAAGCCTCTGATCGCTCAATCACCTGTAAGCCCAGAAAACCGTAGGAAAAAATGCTAAAGGCTAAAGGCGAGACCCGTGCTCCAAAACCAATGGTATTTATCGGGGATATCCTTAGGTGGTATGCAAATTTCTGATTATTTGGCTTAGCATCTACAGACAAGCTGGAGACAAAAGGTTGAGGAAAGAGCAGAGTCCATAAAGAAGTTAACCAAGTTGAATTGGGATTCTTACTGGCGGTACTTGGTTAAACCGCACAGTCAATGCATGACTCTCAAATTCCTTATGAACTTTGCGGAGAAGATAGCGCCAACACTTACCGATTCTATTTTCGCAGGGAAACTAAAATCGAAGGTCGGCCAACCGACACTCCTCAAGCCGATGCTGAATTCTTGCGATCTCAGAGAAAATATACATAGATAGTTAATTTCCAGATTCAATTTTAGTTTTAGTTTTGATTTATTTTTTCCTTAGATGAGGACGGTCATTTAAACCTCCTCCTATATTTTTGTAATAGACTATTTTTAGTATTTAGTTAGTAATATTTTAACCCCTCTCACGCATTTAGAGAGGGGTCTTGAAATTTGTCAAAAAACGTTTCCTCAGAACATGCACTTCTGCACCCTCAGAGGAGGTTTTGATAAATGAATGGAACAAGATTTATTGATATCTGTGTTTAATGTCTGTTACTAAAATGCACTTTTGTACTCTTAGTAGATGTTGAATTAGGAAGAGGTAAATCTATATTGCTGAAGCTCATGAGTAGAACTTGTTATCAATGGTACTTTTATCTCTTAATGATTTCTGCTTATGTGTTAAAGTGATATTTATGTTCAGTTATTTATATATGAAGGCTGGAATGTTTGAGTTATCACTTGGCACTTTTGTACGGTGCTGACTATTCTGTTTATGCTTAATGTATGAATGACTTATTATGCAATATGCTTCTCACAATTGTTTCGGCTAACTTTTTATACGAAAAAATTTATTTTTATCAAATTCTCTTCTCGTAGCAATTGAATGATCTTTATTACCAATTGCTGTTAGAAATTATTTTAGATTGCATAACTAAAAAGTTAAATCCCAGGTTAGTATTAGAATAGATATTTCGGTTCATTAGAATGCAATTGCATGTTATTAAATTAGATTTAGATTAAAATCATTTTACTTAGAAATCATTATAAAGGAAATATCAATTCTCATCACACACACACAAATTGGGAAACTGGTCCCATTATCCCCAGTCAGACTCACCATCCCAAACAGAAAAGGAGTTTCTTTCAAGGTCCGGACCGGATAGGTATCCCCCTTGTTGTAGACCTGATTTTTGGGGTTTCAACACTTCCCTAAATGGTCCTTTTGTACCAATGGTATCATCCCCACCACGGGTTAATTATGTGGAAACCTGTTCCATACCTACACCAACTAACGATCAATTCAGTAATATTGTGCAACTTGTATTGGGGGCATTGGAACCATATCTCTCATTCATCACCACCTATGAGTTGTGATATAAGGGTCTCCGAGGATATTTATTTGTCTTTTGTCTCATTAAAAATTGAAACCAAGGATTTCTGAGGATGGTTCATTGTCTTGTGTCAACCTCGTTAAAAAAATGAAAACAAGGAGTATGAGGACAATTCCTTGTCTTGTGTCAAACTTGTTAAAAAATGAAACCAAGGATGTGAGCATAATTCCTTATCTTTTGCCAAGCTCATTTAAAAATGAAACAAGGTCCCAAGTTCAAAGTCGAGTCTCTGATCAGATCTCATAAGATCCCAGTCGAGTCTTTCACTTGATCTCGTAAAAGAACCTTCATTGCATCCACCTAATAGCCATGAGTAGTCTGGTGAATGTAATGAAGCTTGGGGGGCATGTACCTAATGGTAAAGATAAGTTTCCTTGTAGGTTATGTGATTGGTCTATCACACCATTCACCTTTGTCTATCCTGGACGAAACCAAGAAGGTGTTGGATAACCGTCCTGCTTCACCGCAGTTATTTTCCATGTGGTTACAGGAGACTCTCCTTTTCATCATGCTAGGGGCATGCAAACCATTTTTCAAGCATAATTTTGTCGTTTCGAGCTTGTGTAAAAATGAAACTGACTTCAAGCATAGTTTTGTCATTTCGAGCTTGTGTAAAAATGAAACTGACTTCAAGCATAGTTTTGTCATTTTCGAGCTTGTGTAAAAATGAAACTAACTTCAACCATAGTTTTGTCATTTCGAGCTTGTGTAAAAAATGAAATTGACTCCAAGCATAGTTTGTTCATTTCGAGCTTCAGAAAACATGAAACCAAATCCAAGAATAGTTTCCCCATGGTTCAAGCTTGTCTAAAAATGAACCCATTCTCAATAATTAACCTTTGTGATTGCCATTCTATCAGCGTTTTGAGCCTTGGTTGTGTACATCCCATCACCACCATCCCTTTGGCCGATCATACGCTCTCACTTGGTTGTTTTACCCCTTTTGAGGAACAGTTGCAATGAGTGATCTTATTAGCCAGCCTCTTCACAGAATTCAACATGTCTTGAGAAGTTCCAAAATCACCGGAACCAGTTGCTATCCTTGACACCACTCGTTCCTCAAAATCAAGTCTCCTTTAAACCCTTTTTAGACTCGTTAAATATGAAAAGATTGTTGAGCACCAGCCTTTCCAGCTCATTAAAGTGATTGGAAATATCATCCCTCCTGTATGATTTTATACTTTTTCGGACCCGAGGGATTATATTACAAAAAAGGCGAGCTCTTATCTTTTTCAACTTCTTAAAATGATTGGAAAAGTCATCCCTTTGGTATTATTTTATCCTTTTTCGGACCTAAGGGATTATTTTACGAAAAAGAATTTATGGAGTTTTCTTTTCGTCCCTTTTCAAACTCTCTAAACATGAAAAGGACCAAGTTATCCTTTTCATTAAACTCGTTAAAACAATAGCGACAAACTTGTCCATTCTAGACGAGACCGAGTTTCATTGTTGCTAGACTCGTTAAAACATCAAATAGCGACAGGTATGCTTGAAGGGAAAATTATAGAACAAGAATATGTTATCCTCCTCAAGAATGACAAAAATAAAGAGGTACTGGTCAGCAATGACTGTGGAAAAAGGGAAAAAACTTGAAGAATTTGTGGTAGCAGGTCACTCTTGAACATGAAACTTTCACTTCATCACCATTATTGAGTTGGGTAGGGTTATTCCATTCACCGGTCATCTCACCATTGGTCTTTCATACCATCCATATTTTGGGGTTAAAGCTACCAATTCATCTCAGTGTCACCAACATGTTCAGGAGAAGTCATTCAATTGAGAAACCACAATCCAATTAATGTCTCATCCACTGCAATGCCTCCAACCTTCATTTTTCATGAGAAACATTCCTGAACCTTGTGTCGTTAGTCCATCTTCACCTCCAGAAATCATTTGCTTTGTTTCGTGTCATAGATGTGGGATATATTAAAGCCCTCCTATGATGAGTTACTTTTGTCGACATCAGCTCATTATCCAAGAAGTTGACTTAGAAACAACCCTTTCAGTGCTTTGAAGCTTGCATACATCAATGGCAAGTTTCTCACTTCCAGTGACAGGTTGACATCAATGACCTTCAACCGAAATATTTTGCATGGTGTTCGACATCGGATCATATATTCACACCACGTAAATTGTACTGTAGTACCTTGAGGGTCATTATCATTATCGGTGATTCCTCTCGCGTCTGTTAACAGCTTAAATTATTGGCTGGTAATCAGGTAATGTATTTCCATGTTCGACTTCAGAACATCTCTTCACATGGATTGACTTGTACATCGAGCGAAGATTGAACAAGTTTGAAGACCCTGGATCTAGTTTCATCCATCCGAGCTACAATATATTCAGGGATACAAAAACATCAAATGTACAAAGGCTTTACACAGATGGTCATCCTACCCATGGATGATGACTCTACAGCTAAAGAATCACCAGTCTACATCTACAGATGACTATCTGATCTATGTACATGAAATGAATTTATAAAGATGAGCATGGGAATGCCTCCCTCAGCTAGATCATGAAAACTATATTATGATGATGTATTGTGTTGTAACTTATTCAAGTCACCTTCCAGTTCGAAACTTTGGATCCTCATGATAAAGCATTTCACCCGACATCAATATTTATGACTTCATGCTTTAGGGGGAAACTGTTATAAACATATTTGGGCACATCAACCCCAAAATTATATGTCGATAAACTAGGGCTCATCAACCCCTAAAATAGTTGTTTCATACCCTAAAAGAACATAGTTATCTGAATACATCATTCCCCAAAAGTTCCATCTGAGAAACCATCCAGAAAATGCCTAAACTGGACCATACTGACTGTCCCATGGGAAAAGTGTGATGCATACTGAGTGGTACACTGCCAGGGTGCAATGCATACTGTTTAGGCTTTCTATAGGGTGTGATGGGTGAGGATGGACAAATGTTTGGGATAGTTTGCTAAGTGGATGCTCATAGAATCTTCTAGAAACTTCTCCTATGCCACTTGCCTCTCTGAATTCGCCCAAGGATGAATAAGGGATCTAAACTTCAGTGATCCCCTCTCTTGTGGAACCAAATGTGACAAGTGGGATGACACTAATCAAACCCCATGGATGACTCACACCCTTGCACACATCTATAAATGGATCTCTCATCTAAGAGATCTAAGGGTTGGAATATTGTGAATTGCAAGGAAGTGCTGATAGTTTGTAATTGAGGAAAGAGAATTGCATTGTTGGTGTGATCTTACGATTTCATGAGGTGAAGAGGGATTGAAGCTGGGAGGATGATGCTGGATCAGACAACTAGGTTGTAATTCTCCCTTCTATTAATAAAGTTCTTCAAGTTTTCTTCCATATAATTGTGCAATTGTGAATGTTATCATTTGTGAATGCTATTATTTGTTCATTATATATCTTATTCTGTAATGTTTATGTTGTAATAGATCATGATGCTTTGACGGTTCTTTGTTGTTGTACTTGTGCAGGTACTCCCCAAGCGTGTTAAGTGCGGGGAGGAGTTGCAAGCTCTGTTAAAGGGGAGAGAGATCAAGCAAGGGATTAAGCAGAAGTTCCGGGTTGGTTCCATTATCGTTCTCTTATCTATTACGCATAGAAGAAATCATTGAATTGCTTTAAATTATTGTTTCTAGGGTAGCTGCCAAACCTAGAGGGCTAGTCGTTCGACAAGACACTAGTTTTCCCATAAACAACTATGCTCCTGTGTTGTTCTCTGTGAAAATTCTTTAGGCACCTATTCAAAGGAATCCAGATCAAGTCTTTTTTCCAAATCTTTCATAACATTTTCTACTTCAACTTGTTCACTATCTTGTTCTATAAGTGTTCCTTCCACCCATTCATTTTGATTTGCATATTGTTCTATCTCTGAAATTCTATGATGGATGTAGGGGGATAGCTTATGTTTTTGTCTTCTATCACAGATGAAGCTATGAGGATCATAAGGCCAGATGAAACTCTTTTTCAATCTCAATCTCTCAAGGATTTCCTCTACCTCTTCCCTTGCTTTTCTATTTTTGCAAATAAATGGGCCTAGGTGATCCTTTATCCTTAGTTGAGCTTTCTTCTTAGCTTTCATAAAGTGGATTTCATCAGAATTGATCATTTGCCTGTAGTACTCCAGGGCAAATAATCGCATGGGGAGGTATTTGGGCAGCTTAAAGGGAGGTAGCTCACACCCATAAATTTTGGTCTCAGTGTGGTTCTGGTACAAGTACCAGTCCCCAACCATGTATTGCTTGGATAACTAAAGAATTCTCTTAATATCATCATTGATTCTGGGAGGGGGACTTCTTATCAACATGTGATCCAGATTTAAACAGGAACGCAACAAATTACAGAGATAACCATATACACAAAGATGCAGCGGAAATAATTCTTCATTTCATTAATGGAAAATACTGACATATGCTTACAAACAGAAATGGCAATAAACTAGCTAGGGCGATGGTAGCTTATCTCTGAGAAGAGATGTGATGGCTACATGCCTCTGAACTGTTCTGAACTGTATTACAATGAGGCTCGAAGGCCTATTTATTGTTGAGAAAAAATGGAAAACCCTTCACATACCGAAACCTAACCCTAGAAGATGAAACGCCAAATTGTGGGCCCCGTTTGGGTAAATTGGTACATCAATTTCCCGGGGTCGTAACTTTGGCATACGATCTCCGTTTGACGCGTACGATAGCTCGTTAGAAAGATCTATCCGAGTAAGACAATGGTGGGGGTCCAGGTGGACCTGGCAGGTGGCCACCAATATCCACCTGGATCAACATGGTAGTTCCAGGATGCACAAATTGATCAATAAAATGTCTATAAGGATAGGGAGAAGAAGGTGAACTGTGAAAAATGGAAGTCCAGAAGATGACTGACTTGACGTTTCCTCTAGTGTCAAGATTTTGTACAGAGAAAGGGAATTTATCAGATTGGTAGTAGAGGAAAAGATGATACAAGACTGAAGAATATTTAAATACCCTCTCATTCTCTAATCTCATGAATTGGTCATGCATCTTATCAACAATGAATGTAGCATAGTCAAATTTGGCTGCAGGAGGTTGACCAAGGGTGAAAATAGACATGTAGGTTAAGGTCAACTCATCTACATACTCACTAGTAGTAAAACCCAAAATGCAAGCAATCATGGTGATGATATCCTGGCCCAGACTTGTAAAGAAGCTTGACATATAAGGAGGGGGTTCTTTTGGCCTGTATTTTTCTTCCATGAAGGTCTGACAGACTTGGTTAATTTCAGAACTGGACAGCTTTGAAGATTTTTCAAGTAAATCAGTAATGGAAAGGGGAGTGAGGTCCTGGCTAGGCTGTAATTACAACATTTCATTTATAGACTCAGCTGTAATGGTGAAAAGGACTTTCTTGTCAGGGGACATTATAGCTCTCATATTGGGGTCGTAGTTTGCATGGCATTGGTGGACAATATCTGGGAAAATATGGACAGTGGGGAATTGATATTTAGGTAGGTTTGACTCCCAAAGACCTATTCTATCAGCATTGTTCAAATAATTGTCCCGATACTTGTAGTGTAGCTTCAAGGGGTTTCTTCAAAAGTAAGGTCCTTGATTTGGAAATCTTTATCGGCCAAGGGAAGGTGGTCCAAATCCCTGCGGAGAGTAGTAATTGGCATGACATTGAGGGTGACAGGAGCTTCCATCCTTGGTTCTTGTGTATTCAAGAAAGAAAGGTGGGGTTTTCAAGGTTTTTAGATAAAAAAGGTGCTTGGCGAAACCTTGTAGCTAAGAAACAGCTTAATTGTACTGAATTACTTGAGTTTAGAGCAATTTAGTCGAGGTTTCAGTACGAAAATAGGGTTTCTGAGAAGGAAATGTGGTAAATACCTGTTTATGGTCCACTGAGGGGACAAATGGTTGTGATGAATGTTTTACTGGGTGCGCACAGTAGTCTACAGTGGCCTATAGTTTAGCAACTAATGGTGGTTGACGGTTGAGAGTAATTTGCTGGTCGGGACATACTCTATGCGTGCATGGTAGGCAGAAGTTTCTTTTCTCAATAAAAAGGGGGAAAAATGAATATTTTTGTTTTTATGCACAAAGTCAATGATTTTTGGCGGGTGAATGGGAAAATGACAATTGGTGTCAACTAATTGATGGGACACTCTGTTGTTTAGTGGAGGCGATAAGTGGGAGCAGTAATGGTTTTCATTGCATAGCTTTTTGGAGGTTGGTGGTTTTGGCATAGGGTCGCACGGTGCCACAAATTGAATGACATGTAGCATCAGCGAAAAGTCAAAACAACTTATATTGCGTGGTTAACATTCAACCAAAAGACCCGCACGATATGAGCGAGAGTCATTGGATGAGGGAGGGCAGATTGAACGACAGTCGGTGGCGGAAAGTGTTAGGGAGTTAATGGAGGGGGGCCCGCTGGCATGATCAAAATAATTAAATGACTTTAATTATATTGGGGATGATATGATTGAATGAAGGATTAATATTTTTAATGATATCGGGGGTGATTATATTGGCGGAGAGGTTATTAATTAATCTAGATGACTAATTAATCCCTTTTTTAGCGTGTCGAGGGGTTTTGGTTCTTAATTAATCGCGGTTCGATTAATTAATCCAACTTAATTAACTTTATCTATGGTTTATTTTTCAAACCATCAGGATGAGATATTTGTTTATTTTGGGATTTTTATTAACAATACGAGAAAGGGTAATTTGTTTTAGGAGTTAAATAAATAATAAGAATTAAGAGTTAATATGACCATGGAAAAAGAAAATGCGCTAAGTAAATGCTTCCAAAAATACATTCATCATCCAACATTATGGCTTAGGCTAAAATGTGTTTGGGGGGGTTTTTTTTATAAAGAACCATTTATTTTCCCCAAGTAAGGAGTGATTTTACCTTGGAAATGGATTTGAAGGGAATGAATGAATTATGTAAGGGATGAATTTTTATGAAGGGGCTTTAGCACTTAGGCCTTACAAGTTATTGGGCCGAGGGTCGGGTCCCTCCAGAAGTCAGAGAAATGCTCTGAGCCCCTTTAACTTTCAAGTTGTTGGTGCCTTTAGTACTTATGGGAAATTAGTAAACTTTAGGGAAAACTGAGTGAGGAGGTTAATTAGTTTGACTTTTGCCTATGATGTAAATGTCTTCATTGTCATCCATATCTTTAGGTGCTTTTGATGATGAACGTATATGACTCGATATTTGGATAATCATCCATCATACATAATTCTGTAGTCATTCATCTACTTACCCTACCTACACATCCTACCATTTTTTCTTCCTTTATTAGGGTGCAGTTAAACTGGCAAACCCTTATCAAAACGATTTCTTTTCTTTTACAATGGTATTCTAACTAAGTCTAACATTATTACATCCAAGGGCTCAGATTAAACTTTTGAGTTCCTTTTATTCACTTTACCTATCTACTTATCTACCAAGATTAAACAATTTGGTCAAATTTTATTCTCCATCTCTAAGCATGAAATTCAAAACATGGAATAACGAAGATTAAACTATTTGGTTATCATGGATTGTGGCATAATAACACTTTGTACACAATCATTATTGTACAAAAAGTAAAATAGTAGTGGCATTTTGACTTGCACACTTTCATGGTCTTTTCTTTTTCCTTTTCTTTGGGGTTCATTTTCATCCTTTTTGACCTTTTCATTCTTTTTTCCCTTTGATTTTTCTTTTAGGGCATCCCCTTTTTAGAATTTTTTAAATTTTTTGATTTTTTACAAATATGGAAAACATTTGCAACAAGCAAAGGTATGTACATATTTCAGAGCTAAACCAAGTCAATCATGATATATGACACCTATTGGTATAGGAACATAATAGTGGATCCACTTGGGGATGGATTTTCCTGCTGGAAAGTCAGGAATTGTAGATCATTGGCCTTTTAAAAACTTTGATTTTTACTCTACAATTCTCCTTTACCTTTCTACTTTATTGATATTTACTGACAGTAAAAATTTTGAAGCTTAGGGCCTTCTCTTCGGGCTTCAACTCCAAAATTACCATCCAATCAACACTGAACATTATGAAGGATATAGTATGTACAACTGAACTGGTAAAATTAGTAACTAGGATCAATGTACTGCTTTAACATTCAACCATTGACTGGTCCTCCTTCGATCTCTACTGTTAGTTGATCCAAAAATCAAATATTACCATAGGTTATAAAGTTGGAATAAAATAATTATTAATTTAAGATATTAAATTAATAATTATTATTCTAGAATATTTAATTATTTAATGGAGACATTTAGAATTAGTATATTGTTGTAACAAGATATGACTCTCCAAATGTGTCGTATCTTAGGCTCTATTTTAGGAGATTTGTTAGCTATTTGTTTTGAATAGCATTTATTGTAAATACACACTTGTTATTTAATAAGTGACCCATAATTAGAGGTAGTTAGGACATTGAGCTTATAAATAGCTCATTGCAAGAGTGTTTGGTTGTTCGGGTGTAAACTCTTGCAAAATCAAATATGTAATTGTTTTTTTTTATTAATAAAATTAAGTGTCTAAGGACACTTCTGCCATTATTGTGGTATCAAAGCTCCAGTAATGCTGCAGTGGATGTGAAGAGGAGATTCCAACTCTACAAGTTTTTGGAAAACTCCATTGAATTGATCAGCAAATGATTGGTATGAAATTGTTCAGTTATTTTTGTTGTTTAAAAAGAAAAGAAATTTTATTATTGATTTTAGATTTTTAAAATCTGAAATCATTTTTTTTATTATCAAAAATGTCCCTTCGTTTTCTTTGGGAGAGCTACTTCTTGCTGAATATTGTGAACCAGCCCTATCTATTCATATAATCCCCTATTTCTATTATCCCATCTGTGAGTTGTTGATCAGTACTAGGCCACCAGATCTGGTAGCAAAGGGATTTTCTGTTCTCATAAGCAAGGGGATTCGAACACGCGCCTTCTACCAGGCAAATGTCTGGAGGTGTTGTTAAAAGTCAGGAGAAATGGATGCAAAACTGTGAAGAACTGCATCCGCATTGCCAGAGAATGTGTGGAGAAAGCCCTCCAGTACTCCTACAGGGATCGTCGTAACAGGAAACAAGACATGCACGGCCTCTGGATTCAGAGGATCAATGCAGGCACTCCTTACACATGGTAAATTATGGGTAGTTTATACATGGACTGACAAAAGAGAACATCCAGCTGAATATAAAGGTTTTGTCGGAGCTCGGCATGCATGAACCATATAGCTTCTACTTACGATATTCTCATAAATAAACTAGGAAATAAACCCTGAAGGAGTAAGATTGTCATTTTGGTTGTCTCTAGGTTAATGTGGTGATCATAATACCTAGATTAAAAGTTTAGCTTTTTGCTGTAAATGTTTCAAAGTCAATAGCATTTATAACATTTGCTGTGATATTTTACCCTGTTTATTGGTTTATCCACATATTGCATTTCCTGTGATCTTCGGATCCTATATTTCAAATTAAAAGAGCATTGCTACCAACATCTAATTCTTCATCCAATAATGCAAGTGAAAATTTGAGTTATGGCAATCAAAAGGAATGGCTATCAAAGCTTTTGTAGAAACATTTTGGACACAGTTGATTTTCAAATGCATTGCTATTTGGTGTGTCAAAACCCCCATCCAGCTTAAGCATTCCAGACTCTAAACGCTTTCTGTTTCAAAATCTCTGAATGCATTGCTGTTTGGTGTGTACAATAACTGTCATCTTGAATTACATTAGGTCTGCAGGCTACTTTGTCTAAAATTTGATTGATCAGTATATGCGCAACCCTTCAAATCCAGTGAGAGAGCTAATGATCTTTACGAGCAGAGGAGAGAAGAAGCAAAGAAAAGACAGTGCTGGTGATGTAATGCATACGCACGCATTTGTATCATTCAAACCGAGAGGACCAGTCCATCAAAGAAAGTGCAAGGTTGAATGTATGGAAGCCGAATCAAATTTGTAATTTTTGTGGAGAAATAAGGAATATTGTATTTTGGAGAAATCTGGTGATTTTTTAATTTTGGGAATTTATTGTTTGTTGAGTAATAAGGTGACTTGTAAATTTTTGGAGTAATAAGGGGATTTCAATTTTGTTCTTTTGAAGGGATAAGTGTAACTCAAATTAATTTTACTTTGGGGGGGGTGGTGTAACTTTTTCTTACCAAGTTTTGCAAGAGCATAGTTGTAAAAATCAAATTTTGAAAGTTACCTTGTAAATATTTGAGAAATTTACTAGAGCCAAGTGCAAAGATCAGTCATTTTTCTCCTGTTTCAACGACTATACGAGGGTCAAGGCCAAGCCCCGATAGATCGTGTTTTTGCATGGTGTGTTGCGTGTTGTGTTGCCCATCTTGACATTTTTTTTCTGATTCTTGGTGCGAAGCTTCAACACTACAATGTCCAAGTTAATTAATTTGTTCTCTGATTCCGACAAACTTGAAGGTACAATATCCTATAAAACATGGCACCGCCTCATCGAAAGCACTCTCATTTACAATGAATTATGGAAAGGTATATGTGGTGGAGATATTAAGCCAAATAAACCCACAGATGCAGCTGCACTAGAAAATTGGGAAATTAAGAGTGCCAAAGCCTTAGCTCTTATTAAATCTTCTGTCAATGATGAAATGTATGTCCATATAGAAAATGCTACAGATGCATGGTCTGCTTTGAAAACTTTTAAAGACCTCTTTGATACTCAGCCTGAATCAAAGAAAGTTGATCTACAATTAAAATTGTTGCAACAAAAATTCACTGAAGGAGGTGATATTCTTGAATATATCTCAAGAAATCATTAATTCTGGTTTTCCAGCAATAGATGATAGTTTTATGGTAACAATTGTAATTTTTGGACTTACTTCTTCCTACACACATTTTTTGGAGACTCTACAATTAACTGGGAAATTAGAGAAACCAAAGTTTGATGAGCTCTGTGAAATGTTGACCCAACATGATAAAACCTTTGGGAAGAAGAAGAAAGTTGGTGAAGATGTTTTTTTCACAGAGGCCAGCACTAGTAAATCATCAACAGACAATTCTCAAGGCAGAGGCAGAGGGAATTTCAATCAGAATCAAGTAGCACATAATGTACAAAGTCGAGGTTGAAGCCAAAGCAGCGGAAACAACTTTAATAGAGACAACAGTTCAGGAAGGAGTAATTTTCAAGGAAGAGGAAACAACAAAGGAAGAGGCAATTTTCAACAAGGAAATAATAATCAAGGTAGAGGACAATCTCCAAATAGAAGTCAAAGTAGGGGTAGAGGACAATCTTCAGGAAGAGGAAGAGACTTAAGTCAAATTGTGTGTCGAAGATGTAATAAAGTTGGACATTATGCTAAAGATTGTCGAACTTCTCTTAATAAAATTCCCAAGTTTTAGCAGCATTCAGCACAATTTGCAAATGATCAAGATGATCATAACTCAGAATATGTTTTTACTTCCTCACTAGCATCACAACTTTCATCCCATATTAGAAGTGATTATGAAGATGCCTGGATCTTGGATTCTGGGGCAACTCTGCACATGACTTGTCGACGTGATTTTTTTTGGAATTTTCAAGATTGCCAACTTAATTCCATTTTTCTTGCAGACGATACAAAACATACTCCTTATGGAAAAGGAGCAGTTAAAGTTTTTCTCCCTCGCATTGGAGAAAAAATGATTTCCAATGTATGGTATGTACCAACTTTTAAGAAAAATTTGCTCTCTTTAGTCACGATTTGACAAGTAAGACATCAGGTGATTATGGAAGATGGATTATTCAAGATTAATTCAGTCAAACTGAGCTTGAAAACTGTCATGATAGGTTATGAAGATGGAGAACTATTACGGATGAAAGGGACAGTTATTCCAAGGTATTCTGATTTTGCAGGGGCAATGACTACATGTATTTCACCTATAAGACTATGGCATGTAAGATATGGACATTTAAATTTTGAGAGTCTTTCTCAATTATAGAAACAAGGAATGGTTAAAGGACTTCCCACTTTCAAAAGGGAAAATGCAAAATGTGAAGCTTGCATTTATGGTAAACAAAGTCGAGAAAGTTTTCCAACAAGTTCATGGTGAGCAAATAGGCAGCTACAACTAGTTCACAGTGATTTTTGTGGACCACTACAAACTTCCTTTGGTGGTTTCAAATATTTCTTACTATTCATTGATGATTTCAAAAGAATGACTTGGGTTTACTTCTTGAAGAACAAGTCAGAAGCATTTGAGAAGTTTAAAATTTTTCGCCAACTTGTTGAAAATGAAGTCAAAGAAAAGATAGGTACTCTCAGGACAGATAATGGGGGAGAATTCACTTCAAATGAATTCAAAACTTATTGTAGTGAAAATGGCATAAGACGACATCTTACTAATGTTTGCACTCCACAGCAAAATGGAGTAGTCGGAAGAATGAATCGCACTTTGTTAGGAATGGTACGATCCATGTTAAATTTCAAGAGGTAAAGTCCAACATATTGGGCAGAAGTAATACATACAACTGTCTACTTAAGAAACAGATCTCCAACTGCTTCTTTAGATGGAATCACACCTTATGAAGCTTGGTTTGGTTTCAAACCTCGAGTTAAACATCTTAAAGTATTTGGATCAGTATGTTATGCCTTAGTTCCGAAATAAAAATGAACTAAGCTTGACTCAAGAAGTTTAAAGTGCACAATGATCGACTATTCTGATGAGAAGAAAGGGTACCATTTTTTGACCAATGGAAAATTTATTGTGAGCATGGATGTAATCTTTGATGAAATAGAGAGTAAGAGTGCTGAAGAAATTGAAAATCTTCTTCAAAAGTTAGAAACTAAGGGTAGTAAAAGAAAAGGAAAAATGCAAAGTCAACCAACTTCACCAAATTGGTATGAACTTTATTTTCCTTCCTCTGAAGATGAGTCATCCAGTCCATCTACATCAACAAAATCATCTGGGTCTTCTAGCAGTTCATCCACATCTCCAAGCAGCAACAGTACTTCTGACAGTGATTCTCCAGACTCTTCACCTGAACGAAGAACATCAGTTTATATTAATCCTCTTTACAATGATGGAGACTTTTCAGAATCGCAAACAAGTGAGCACCAACTACCAAAATGGGCAGTTCAACTTTTGAAAGATGTAAAGCCTAATCAGTAGAATAAAATGGGCACCAGAAGGGCACATAGAAGTGAAGGAAATTTTTCCTTGATAGCAAATGATTTTACTGAACCTTCCACATACAAAGAAGAAGTAAAACATAAAGAATGGCAACAGGCTATGGTTGAGGAATATCAAGCAGTAATTGATAACAACACTTGGAAACTTATTGATTGTCCACAAAATGTTAAACCCATAGGATGAAAATGGGTTTAGAGAATTAAGTATAATCAAAAGGGAGAACTTGAAAAGTATAAAGCATGACTTGTCACAAAAGTTTTTGCGCAGAAGGAAGGCATTGATTATGAGGAAACATTTGCTCCTACAACTAAATGGAACACCATCCGATTAACACTTGCATTGGCTGCTCAGAAAGGATGGAAAGTTCATCAAATGGATGTGAAAAGTGCTTTTATCAACGAGGATTTAAGAAAGTTGGTTTTCAATGAAGTGAATCTGATGATACTTTGTATGTGCGACAACAGGGAAAAAATCTAGTAATTCTTGTTATGTATGTAGATGATTTGATCATTACTAGCAACCATGATGATCATATTGCATAGGTGAAAAAGGAGTTACATGCAACTTTTAAGATGATAGATTTGGGATTACTTCACTACTATCTTGGGGTTGAAGTCTTCCAACATCCACATCATATTTTCATTTCTCAAAGTAAGTATGTAGCAAAGGTTCTTCAGCGATTTGGCATGCAAGATTGTAAGCCCGTTCTCACCCCCATGGAGAAAAACTTGAAACTTTCAAAATTTGAAGGGGGGGAAGGTGGACAATACTACTTACAGACAATTGATTGGCAACTTGATTTATTTGACAAATACTTTCCCTGATCTATCTTATGCAGTCAATATTCTTTCACGTTTTACGCAGAACCCACAAGATAGCCACTGGAATGCAGCCAAAAGAGTTCTTCGATATATCCAAGGAACAAAATATTTTGGTCTTCTTTACACAAAGACTAAAAACTTTGTATTTGGTGGATATTCAGATGCTGACTTTGCTGGAAGTATTGATGATCGAGCATCAACATCAGGTTATTTAATGAACATGTGGTCAACAGTAGTGTCTTGGAGTTGTAAGAAACAAGCTACAGTGGCCACTTCTTCAGCAGAAGTAGAGTAAATTTCAGCATGGGAAGCAGAATGTGAAATTGTTTGGTTGCGCAGAATTTTGCAGGACTTGGGCATTTCTCAGGCAGAAGCTACATCATTATTCATTGATAACCAGTCAGCATCAAACTTGCCAAGAACCTAGTTTTTCATTCAAAGACAAAGCATGTGGACACCAAGTATTATCATATCAGATCTCTCATTGCCAAAGATGTCCTCAAGCCAGTTTATTGTCCTTCCGAAGATTAGATCTCTAACATTTTCACGAAACGACTTGGAAGAATACAATTTACTAAGTTCAGGGTTGAACTTGGTATCTATTGTAATGTATCTTTGGATCATAGGGGGGAATGTTAGATGATCCAAAAATAAAATATTATCATAGGTTATAAAGTTGGAATAAAATAATTATTAATTTAAGATATTAAATTAATAATTATTATTCTAGAATGTTTAATCATTTAATGGAGACATTTAGAATTAGTATATTGTTATAACACGATATGACTCTCCAAATGTGTCGTATCTTAGGCTCTATTTTAGGATATTTGTTAGCTAGTTGTTTTGAATAGCATTTATTGTAAATGGACACTTGTTATTTAATAAGTGATCCATAATTAGAGGTAGTTAGGACATTGAGCTTATAAATAGCTCATTGTAAGAGTGTTTGGTTGTTCGTGTGTAAACTCTTGCAAAATCAAATATGTAATTGTTTTTTCTGATTAATAAAATTACATGTCTGAGGACACTTCTACCATTATCTGCACCATCCAATTCTTTAAGAAAATATGAATTATTTCCTTTGAAGGCATATATTATGTATGGACCTTTCCACAGGAAGTCAAACTTCCCATGTTTCCCTTTGTCCTCTCTTCTTGAATCCCACTTTAACACTTTGTCTCCCAGATAGAAATCTTCTACTTTAGTCCTTTTATAAAAAATCTTTTTAATTTTTTCTTGCAGTACTTGGGCTCGGTTGTATACTTCCTCCCTAGTTTGCTGTAAATGGATAGTCTGGTTAATTCTCCTCTATATATCATTTGGTTCCACTTGGGCTTCTTGAAGTAATTTCATGACTGGAACTCCCAAAGATGAGGGGAAAATTGCCTCCATTCCATACACTAGCTCATAGGGACTGGTTCCAATGGATTTCTTAGTTGTAAGTCTATATGCCCACAAAGCATTGGTTAATTTCTTGTTCCAAGTTTTCTTATTGTCTTCCAATAATTTTTTGATAATATTTATTATACTTTTATTGGAGGATTCTGCAATTCCATTCCCTTGAGGATAGTAATCTATGGAATGACCAAGTGTTATATGATACTTGTGACAGAAATCAATCATTTTCTTTGACTTGAACGCTGCAGCATTATTTGTGATGATTTTGTTAGGACAACCAAACCTAGACAGAATATTAGTCTCTAGAAAACCTATTATTACAGTATCAGTGGCATGTCTAGAGGGAATAGCTTCTATCCATTTGGTAAAGTAATTAGTTGTAGTGAGTATCCATTTATGCTGAGTAGAAGAGGGTGGATGGATTTCTCCAATGAAGTCAAGACCCCATTGTTGAAAAGGTTTTTCTATGGAAATAGGTTTCAAAGGCAAGGGTAAAAGTTTTCTTTTGCCTTCGAAGATCTAACATTTATGGCAGGAAGTTACAAATTTTTTAACATCTACAAACAAGGTTGACCAGTAAAATCCAACTCTTAGAATTTTGTCAGAAGTTGACTTCCAGTAGAGATGTCCACCACAATTCCCTGCATGAAATTCTTGGAGTACTTTTTCAAATTCTTCTTTTAATAAACAATTCAACAAAATACCGTCATGATTTTTCCAAAACAAAGTATTATCCATAATGCAAAATTTCGAAGCTTTCATTTTCAAAAACCTACTTTTAGTTCTGGATAACCCTGGAGGAGCCTGCAGGTTTTGTAGAACATATATAATATCAGTGTACCAGGAGGAATCTAGAAAGCGCTGGTTGATCTGTGGAGTCGCCATCTACTGTTCGTTATCCAGTTCTGCAATAAGATTTATGTCTATGGCTTGGCAATTTGTTTCTACCATAAGTTTGGCCAACCCCTGACCTTTAATTAACTTGGTAGGTTTTATCTCTAAATCATATTCTAAAATAGTAGCTATCCATTTTCCCCTCTTGCCATCAACTCCATCATGTGTTAGGATGTCTTTGACTATAGCATTGGGAACATAAGCTATTACATGAGAATACCAAATATACACTCTGAAATCCTTAATATCTTTTACCAAAGAAAAATCTTGTTTCTCCATTATTTTATACTTTAATGAGGCATCTCTAAGAGCTTTACCGAAAAAGGCTATTGTTTTTTCACATCCTTGATCATCCTTTTGTAGTAAGACTACAACTATGGTGTGTTCTGATGCAAAGGAAAAGATAATGAAGTCTCTGTCAAATTTTGGGCTTGTAAGGACTGGTGTTCGAGTTAAGGCTAATTTTATTTCTTTGAATGATTGTTTAGCCTCTACTATCCACTTAATAGTCAAATCTTTTTTCAACATATTATTTAATAATCTAATTAGTTCAACGAAGTTAGAGATGGATCTTCTTAAAAAAATTATTTTTCTTAAAAATGCCTGAAGTTCTTTAATGTTTCTTAGGTGAGGTAATTGCAAGATAGCTTCAATCCTAGTTGGGTCAATTTGGATTCTATCTTTAGAGATAATGTGGCCTAACAGTTTTCCTTCTTCTAACCCAAATAAAGATTTCTTTGGGTTCAAAGAGATGCCATATTTTCTGCATTTAAGAAAAACTTGCCTGAGATGATCCAGGTGTTGTTGATCTGACTTAGAAAACACTGTAATATCATCAAGGTATATAACCAGGAAATCATGGATTTCCTTTGCAAAGGAAATATCCATTGCCCTTTGAAAGGTGGCCCCTGCATTTTTCAATCCAAAGGGAATTTTGACATACATGAAGGTGCCCCATGGTGTTGTGAATGCAGTTTTTGCTTGGTCATCAGGATGGACTAAAATTTGGTTGTAACTCGAGAATCCATATAAAAGTGAAATCCTTGTAGAACCTACTACCCTTTGCAGTGTGTGATACATATTAGGTAAGGGATAGTTGTCTTTGAGTGAGACTTTGTTCAAATTTCTAAGGTCAACACACAGTCTGATTTCTCCTGTTTTCTTTCTTGTAGGGACAAGATTAGACACCCAATCTGAAAACCTAATGGGGGCAATGATTCCTGCTTCATACATTCATTTGATCTCCTTTTCAATGGAAGGTAATAAAACAGGATTGATTCTTCTTAGCTTTTGCCTAAAAGGTTTCTGATCTTCTTTCAAAGGGATAGTGTGTTGTATAATATTGGTATCATAGGATTTTAAGTCTTCGTAACTCCAGGCAAAAGCATCCTGGAATTATTTCATTAGCTCAATATATTTCAGCTTTTCTTCAGGAGGTAATGATTTAGAAAATTTTATCAGCTTAGGATTCTCTTGAGTTCCTATGTTGCATTCTTCAATGTCTGTTTTCAAGGGCTCCATCTTAGGATTTTTAGGAATATCATTAGAGTCAAATAATTCCTCCAAAGGAGTCAATCCCTTGGGTAATTAGTTATCTTTAAGATTTATGACTTCAGTTTCATCATCAATTATTTCATCAATATCCATTTGGTTTAAGTCCTGAACATCTGCTTTTATGAATTTAGTAGGGTGAAGCATGTTTATTGAATTTTTCTTCCAATTTGTTAATGTCTAACTCATTAGTGTGATCAAAATCTGAAACTATGTCTACATCTATATTAATGCTAGCAAATTCTTCATAAAATGTCAGAAAGTGATTAATTTGCTTATCGTTTTCAAAAACTTTCCAGTTCTTAAGATTATCAGGTATAGCTGGCCTATGCATAACCTCAGCAGTATACTGGTGATTGGGCTAAAAAGGCAATTTGCAGGTGTTGGAAAACATAGCCAGGCTATGAGATTGCATGTTATGTTTTCTAGGAATTTTTGCAAGCTTGGTTTCTAAAAAAGTGTTAAGGATTTCTATAACTGTACCCCTATAAAGTCATAACCTAGGGTCTCTGGTTATGTAAACTCCTTTAATCTGTTTAACTATCAGTTCAGAATCTCCCATGATTGATACCCTTATAGCTCCTAATCTTTTGACTAGCTTGAGGCCTAGCAGGAGTGCTTCATATTCTGCCATATTGTTTGTACATTTGAAATTTAATCTATAGGCATGTCCCTCTGCATGATCATTTTCTAGGTTATGTATCCATACTCTTGCTCCTGCACCTAATTTGTTTACTAAACCATCAAACTCTAAATGCCATAAGATTTCATGTTCATAGTTTTCATCCGGGGTAGTGGAATCTTTTGTTAGAAAATTATATATTACAGAGCAATGGAATACATAAAATATTGCAGAAATATAAACACAGAAAACGCATAAAACAAGAGAGACACAGATGTACGTGGTTCACCAAGTTTGGGCTATGTCCACGGAGAAACAACTAGTCCTTCCTTTTATATTATCCAGCAAACTGAAGAGATACAACCTACAGTAGGTTCGTTGTAACACCCTCTTCGCTCTCAATCTCCTCTCTCTTCCTCACTCAGAATCCAGATCTACATAGACGCAATACAATTCCCTCATATATAGTGAGGGTTGCCTTCTAGGGCAAAAAACCCTAAACTAAACATAACTTCTACCGTCATATCATCTTCCTAATGAACGGCCCAGATTGACTAGAAATTACTAGACTTTTACAAGGCAATTTTACATCTATTTTTAGCTTCGGGGGTGCTGCCCCCGAACCCTCGCCGGGGGACCACTGGCTCTCGGACCCCCTAGCCGGGGGGGACAAGTCCCCCCCACACCCCCCACGTGGAAGGGTGTACAGTCTTCCTGGGGTATACATTCGGCTGAAACCTTTGAATATAGAAGATAATCAAGCTCCACACCCAACAATCTCCCACTTGGAGACTAATTATAGCAATTCCACCACTGCTTCATTTACTAGACAATGACTCCACTTTAGGCCTGGTTGTTTCTCATCTTCTTCATCATACTTGAAGACCAATTGAAACTGATCAGATTCTCAGTTTCTCGTTGGTTACAACTTTTGTTAACATATCTGCAGGATTCTGGCTAGCGTGTATCTTTTCCAGCTTCAACTATCCATCTTCCAACGCTGACCGTATGAAATGGTACTTGAGCTGTATATTCTTAGTCTTGGAATGAAATGCAGAGTTCTTTGCAAGATGTATGGCACTCTGGCTGTCACTGTATAACCTACCCAACTCCTGCTTCTTACCCAATTCATCCAGAAACCTTTGTAACCAAATCATTTCTTTACTAGCCTCTGTAGCAGCAACATACTCTGCTTCTATTGTTGAAAGTGCAACAACACTTTGGATTTTTGAAACCCAACTGACAGCTATTCCACCTACAGTAAATACATATCCTATAGTGCTCCTCCTGTTATCTTTGTCACCTGCCATATCTACATCAACATATCCCTGTAGAGCAATGTTTGAACCACCAAAGCATAATGCTTGATTTGTGGTACCTCTCAAATACTTGAGAATCCACTTCACTGCCATCCAATGTTCTTTTCCTGGATTGTTCATGTACCTGCTTACAAGTCCCACTGCGTGTGCAATATCAGGCCTTGTGCAGACCGTTGCATACATTAAGCTTCCAACTGCTGATGCATATGGAACTTTAGACATATGAGCCATTTCTTCCTGAGTCTTGGGACACACCTCCTTACTTAATTTGAAATGGCTAGCCAAATGTATACTAACTGGTTTTCCATTCTGCATATTAAACCTTTTCAACACCTTTTCTATGTACTCACTTTGAGACAATGTTAATTTGCGATTCTTCCTGTCTCTAGTTATTCTCATACCAAGGACTTGTTTTGCAACACCCAAATCCTTCATTGCAAATGAGTTTGCCAATTTTCTTTTGAGCACATTTATTTCCTGCATGTTAGAACCTGCAATAAGCATGTCATCTACATACAATAACAATATAATATAGCTTCCATCATTTTGCCTTTTGAGATAAACAAAATGATTAGAGTGACATCTAGTATAACCTTGTTCAGACATAAACCTGTCAAATTTTAGATACCATTGCCTTGGAGCCTGTTTTAAGCCATACAAGCTCTTCCTCAATCTGCACACTAGTTTCTCCTTCCCTTTTACTTCATATCCTTGTGGCTGCTGCACATATATCTCTTCCTCCAAATCCCCATGGAGAAAGGTTGTCTTTACATCTAACTTCTCAAGATGCAAATCTTCAGCTACTACTAGACTTAAAATAGTTCTGATTGAAGTCATTTTAACAACAGGAGAAAATATTTCATCAAAATCAATACCTTTTTTCTGTGCAAACCCCTTCACCACAAGTCTAGCTTTATACCTTTGTTTTCCTCCATCTTATTCCTTTAGCCTGTAAACCCATTTATTCTGAATGTTGTTTTATCTGTAGGCAACCTGACTAAGTCCCAAGTCTGGTTATGTGCTAATGAGTCCATCTCTTCTTTCATGGCTTTCTCCCACTTCTTCCTGGTTTCTACCTGCACTGTTTCTTCATAACATTCTGGTTCACCAGAATCAGTCAACAATACATAATATAATGAAGGAGAGTATTGTTCAGGGGGTCTACTTATCCTGGTAGATCTTCTAACACCACTTTCAGTTGTTTGAAGTGCTTGTTGCTATTGTGGTTGTTGTTCTAGCGATTGATTGTTATGATTTTCAGGCACCATCACTTTCCTGTGATATCATCAAGCACTGTGTATTATTTGTTTTCTCTTTCCTGTTTCTTTTCCTGCAACTAATTCTTATACAAGACCTTTTCATTGAATATTACAGCTCTGCTCCTAATGATTTTGTGATTTTCATAATCATATAAGCGATAACCAAAATCATTAACACCATATCCAATAAAGGTACATTTCTTTGATTTTGCCTCAAGCTTTGTTCTATTTTCTTTGTTAATGTGGAAAAAGGTTTTACAACCAAAAGTCTTCAAAAAGGAGTAGTTTACCTTTTTACCTGTCCATGCCTCCTCTGGAATACCACCATCCAAGGAACTTGAAGGCCCTTTGTTTATTAGATAAACAATAATATCTACAACATCTGCCCAAAATTGTAAAGGAAATCCTACATGCAATCTCATGCACCTTGCACGCTCCATCATTGTCTTATTCATCCTTTCTAACATGCCATTTTCTTGTGGTGCTCCTGGAACTGTCTTCTCTCTACGAATTCCATTCTTTGAAGAGTACCTATCAAAATCTTTGCTACAATATTCACCTCCATTGTCTGATTTGAAACACTTCAACCTTTTTCCTGTCTCATTTTCAACCAAAGCTTTCCATTTCTTGAAAGTATCAAATACATCAGATTGATTTCGAATACAATAAATCCAGGGTTTTTTGGTTGCATCATCAATAAAAGTAACATAATAACAAGAGCCACCAAGAGATGATACCTGAGCAGGTCCCCATACATCTGTATGCGCAAGCTCTAATTTTTCGCTCTTCTTTTCTTTCCCAACTCTAAGGAATCTGACTCTCTTTTGTTTTCCATAAACACAATTGTCACAGAATTTTAAATCAACATGCTTCAAACCTGGCAACAAATTTCTTGAGTGAAGAATCTGCATCCCCTTCTCGCTCATGTGCCCAAGCCTATGATGCCACAATGTCGTATATTCTCCTGTAGAGGTTAAAGCATTAACAGAATTAGAAATACCATTGCATAAATACAATGTACCAACCTTTTCTCCTTTTGCTATTACCAGGGATCCTTTAGTGACATTTCAGGTTGTACCTGTGGAATTAGTTACGCAACCTTCACCTCCCAACTTCCTTGTTGAAATCAAATTTTTCTTCAGATCTGGAACATGCCTTACCTCCTTCAATAGCCATTGATTTCCATTCTGCTGTTTTATGAAAACTGTACCCATTCCAACAATTTTACAGGGTTTATCATCACCCAATCGAACTTGTCCAAAATCTCCTTGAACATAATCATGAAAATGTTTCTTATCAGGTGTGGCATGGAATGAGGCCCCTGAATCTACCACCCAGGCATCAATAATATTTTCTAATGAAATAATCAAAGCATCTTGCAACACATCACCTGTTACATTCGCTTCATGATTAGTTTCTTGTTGTGTGTCTCCTTCTTTTCCCTTCCGAGACTTGCAGTGTTTCTTCAGGTGTCCTTTCTTCCCGCATTTCCAGCACACTATCCCCGATCTAGACTTGGATCTACCTTTTCTTAACTTACTGCAATATCCTGGGCTCTTTCCTCTTTCCATTTTTCTTCCCCTAGTCTCTACAGTCAAAGCATTACCTGATGTCTCACCGGAGCTTTTCCATCGCATTTCCTCGCTAAGGATTGCACCAACAACATCATCAAACTTTAAAGTATTAGATCCAGAGACAGAGTTACTAATGGCCATAACTAAACCATTCCAACTTTCTAGCAATGAGCACAGAAATAACAGAGTCCTAATTTCATCATCAAAATTTACCCCTACAGAACTTAATTGACTTGTAACTGTATTAAAATCATTTAAATGGTCTGCAACAGATCCACCTTTTGACATCTTCATATTAAATAAACACTTCATAAGAAAACCTTATTTGAGGCTGAGGGTTTTTCATATAGTTTGGCCAATGCCGACATTAAACCCTGTGTTGTCATTTCCTTTGAAATATTAAATGCTACTGATGCCGCTAGGTATAACCGTATTGTTCCAAGTGCCTTTCTGTCCAAAATATCCCATTCTGTGTCTGTCATACTTGTTGGCTTCTTTGTCTTTATGCTCAATGGTAGGTACAAATCTCTCTGATACAGATAATCTTCTATCTATATCTTCCACAGCTGGTAGTTTTGGCCGTTGAATTTTTCGACCCTAAACCTACCATCTTCCACCATTGCTCCCACTCGAACCAGGAACCCTTCTCTCTTGTGAGTTTATCATCCAAATAGACCTTCGGCTTTGATACCAGTTGTTAGAAAATTATATATTATAGAGCAATGGAACACATAAAATATTGTAGAAATATAAACACAGGAAACACATAAAATAAGAGAGACACAGATATACGTGGTTCACCCAGTTTGGGCTACGTCCACGGAGAAACAACCAGTCTTTCCTTTTATATTATCTAGCAAATTGAAGAGATACAACCTACAATAGATCCGCTGTAACACCCTCTTCGCTCTCAATCTCCTCTCTCTTCCTCACTCAGAATCCAGATCTACATAGACGCAATACAATTCCCTCATATATAGTGAGGGGTTGCCTTCTAGAGAAAAGGACCCTAAACTAAACATAACTTCTACCATCAGATCATCTGCCTAATGAATGGCCCAGATTGACTAGAAATTACTAAACTTTTACAAGGCAATTTTACATCTATTTTTAGCTTCGGGGGCACTGCCCCTGAACCCCTGCCGAGGGTGTTGGAAATAATACTGAGAGGGGGGGTGAATCAGTATTATCAAGTCAAATATTTCCTTTTTCAATTCCAGATGATATACGCTACTTCTGTTAATAAAAACCGCGTATATACGCAACTACAAATAAAGAAACCTGCGTATACAAAGTAGACTTATAATTTGATTTATCTTTCAGATGTCAGTTATTAATCTGTGTATCAGAAGCAAATAAACAGTACCAGAAACAGAGCAGAAGACAGTCACACACAAGAACACAAGATATAAGGAGGAAACCCAATGTGGGTGAAAACCCCCTGCTGCAATTCGTCTCTATCTTCTTTTTAATTAGAAACTTCTCTTTACAATGTTTTGTACTGGTGCAGTCTTTACCAGTACGCAGGCTGCAACCTACAGAGAGCTACAACTCTCTCTCGTTCTCCAGCTTTCCTAGAAGGGAGCTCCAACCCCCTAAGTTCTTGTACTAGCTTGAGATACTAGTACGTAGGCTCCTACCTGCAGAAGGCTGCAACCTTCTCTTTGCTTTCAGGGACCTCGTTTCATTAATTTTCAGACTGGATCCACAAGTAACATCAATCAAACATCAGGAATTTCTGCATAACCCAAACTCCTTTTCACCAATCAAAAGCTGAACCAAATAAACACTTCTCTGATCGTTGTACCTAGAACACAGTAACTGTAATCAAACACCAATTCTGAACCTAGAACACTGCAGTAATAAAACAGAAGCAGCTAGAACATAAATCAAGATATATACGCTACTTCACTGTTCAATAACCTACGAGTATACGCCTCTGTACCACAACCAACCTGCATATACGCTTCTTTCACTCACAGAAAAAGCGTGTATATGCACCTGCAATTCACTGAACCTGCGTACAGATCTATAAAGGATAATTTATTCTTTTAAGCATTCAGACATCAGTTAACCCAGATTTATAGATCAAGAGTGCGCCACATATAACAGATCAAAATCATACAGAGATACCAATGTTCAAGCCTTGAGATTTTGATCCATCAATAGTCCTTATCCTTCTTGCGCTCAGGTTCCTCCTTCATTCAGATCTAGATCTGCACCATAACCCAATCACCAGTATTCCAGATCTCATACATTATCAGATATTCAATAATAATTCAGATGATCCCTTGTCACATGATCTCCTTCCTCTTTTATAGTTTTAGGCCTTCCACAATACCACGGTCCAAAACCATAATAAACCAATACCAAGGGCCCAAAACTTGGGGTCAACACTTCTGGCGAGATACCATGGTCCAAAACCATAGGTTCAAATTCCAAGGACTAACAACCATGGACCAAAAATAAGTTTCCCACCATGTACGTGCTTTTCTATGCATAAAAGTGCGTGTATACGCATACGTGACTTCTGAACGTATAACCCGCGTGTATACGCGTGTTTGGCAAGGTGAACCTGCGTATACAAGATTTCCTTCATTCTGAGCCCCTGAACTGAGATCTATCACCAAAGAGAGTTTCCATCAAGGACAACACCTGTACCATAGCACCACTCCTGTGCCAAAATGCCAGCAATCTCCCCCTTTGGACTTGATGGCAACCCCAAGATCCTCAAAGTCATTCTCCCCCTTTGTCATCAAGGGCAAAGGGCTATGCTCCCCCTGACTGTAGGCAAGATCTGCAAAGGATGTTCTTCAAGAAGAACCAAGACATATACATTATGAAAGACCTTCCTATCACCAAAAAACGCAATACATACATCCATCACCCAACTAAGTGGGGATACATCAGAAATTTACATATGACAACCAATCACATTGCATCAATCATCCCAGGCATAGTGGGGAAACCAAAATAGGTCGTTACATGACCTTGATAAAAAAGATATACATGACATAGAAACAAAATATCAAGACTATGCAAATCACCAATAACTACTATCAGCAACATCTGACAATCACTATATATTTCAGCAACCATGTTCTTCTTCTGTTCTCCTTTCTGCAGCTGATCCACCTAAAACAAAAACAGCTTGAGTACTAGAACCAAGAGCTTCTAAGGTAATGCCAACAATGCATTGTTAGAAGATTATTTGCTCCCCCTGAACCTGTGCCTGATGGTCTCTGACAGACCCATATCAGACTCTCTTCAACCAGAGTCTGTTCTTGCTGATTTTCTTCAGAATTCCATATACGCGACTGCACCTGCATAAATCTGCATATGTACGCGGATTCCCCTCATCCAACTCGCGTACACCAACTTTTCTTTGAAACAGACAAGCTTCAACAGCAGGATGAAGTGTCAACTACTCCCAGCTTCTATCTGAGATATTCAAAAGTTTCCCTGGGCAGTGGTTTGGTAAGGATATCAGCAATTTGTTCCTTCGAAGGAACATACTCCAACTTGACTTTTTGCTCAAGCACTTGTTCCCGAAGAAAGTGATATTTGATAGGTATGTGCTTGGTCTTTGAATGCATGACAAGATTCTTTGAAATGATTATTGCACTTGTTTTATCACATAAGATAGAGACAGGTGGAGTACAAGTGATTTGAAAATCCTGCAAGGTTTGCATCATCCAAAGAAGTTGAGTGCAACAAGATGCAGCAGCCACATATTCCGCTTCAGCTGTAGATAAAGCAATCGAACTCTATTTCTTGCTGAACCAAGATACTAATCTGGAACCCATAAAGAATGCACCACCACTTGTGCTCTTCCTGTCATCCACGCTTCCGGCCCAATCTGCATCTGTGTAAGCATGAAGTGTGAGATCTGTATCTCTAGGGTACCATAAGCCATAGTTTTGAGTTCCTTGAAGGTACTTGAAGATTCTCTTGACTGCCTGAAGATGAGTTTCCTTTGGATTTGCCTGAAATCTTCCAACTATTCCCACTGCATGCATGATGTCTGGTCAGGTACCTGTCAAATAAAGTAGACTTCCAATCATGGATCTATAGGTTGGTTGATGCACTGCTGCCGATTCATCATTTGCACTGAGGCTGCATCCTGTAACCATGGGGGTACATACTGGTTTTGAATCTTCCATGCCATACTTCTTCAGAATCTGCTTGAGGTACTTGGTTTGAGACAAGAAGATACCGCCTTCATTTTGTTGGATTTGCAATCCAAGAAAGTATGTCAGTTCTCCGAGCAAAGACATTTCAAATTCTTTCTGCATCACCAAGGCAAAGCTTTGACTCATACCTTCTTCATTGCTGCCAAAGATAATATCATCAAGCCCTTGGAGCTTGTTTAAGGCCATAGAGAGCCTTTTTAAGTCTGCATACAAGATTTGGATCATTCCCAAGGATAAAGCCATCTGGTTGCTCTATGTACACTTCTTCTTCTAAGTCTCCATTCAGAAAGGCTGATTTTATGTCCATTTGAAATACTTTGAACTTCTGGAAGCTAGAGAGAGAAAGGAACATTCTGATGGCCTCAAGTCTAGCAATGGGAGCAAAAGTTTCTTCAAAGTCTATTCCTTCATGTTGAGCATACCCTTTACAAACAAGTCTGGCCTTGTTTCTAATCACTTCCCCATTTTCATTCAACTTATTTTTGAAGATCCATTTTGTTCCTATGACATTTTTGTCTTTTGGTCTAGGAACCAACTCCCAAGTGTTATTCTTTTCGATCTGCTCAAGCTCTTCATCCATTGCCTTAACCCAAAACTCATCTTTGCATGCTTCTTTTACATTTTGCGGTTCAGTGGAAGAGAGCAATGCCAAATAGCTTGAAGCTTCTGCTATTGTTCTTCTTGTTTGTATACCTGCTTCTTTCTGCCCCAAAATTTGAGATTCTGGATGATTCTTCTGAACGTACCTGGATGGAGTCTTCTCTTCTATCGTTATTTGTTCCTCTGGTGCCTCTTGAGGTTCTTCTTCATCATCTGTCTGATTTGGAGAGTAGTCTTCATCCTCATTGATATTTTCATGATTCACTTCCCTAGGGATGTATCCTTTTTCATCAACCACTACATCAATGCTGTCAACAATTCTTCCAAGTCTTTTATTGTAACACTTATATGCTTTGTTGTAGGGAGAATAACCAAGGAGAATGCCTTCATCTGCTCTAGGTTCAAGTATTCCAAGCTGCTCATCAGTATTCTTAATATAACATTTGCTCCCAAAAATTTTGAAATGCTTTACCGAAGGAGTCTCACCATACCAGAGCTCATGAGGAGTTTGAGTGTTGTTCACTCGGACATTTGTTTTGTTGATAATAACAACCGCAGCATATGCAGCTTCACCCCAGAAGGTTGCGGGAGTTCCAGACTCATCAAGCATAGCACGAGCCATTTGTTGGACGGTTCTTTTCATCCTTTCCACCACTCCATTTTGCTGAGGAGTCCTAGCTGTAGAGAATTCCCTTCTTATTCCATGTTCTTCACAGAAATCAAAAAATTCATTTGAGGTAAATTCCCCACCTCTGTCGGACCTGAGGCACTTAATTTTGTAATCTGATTCATTTTCAGCCAAGGCTTTGAAGGATTTGAATTTTTCGAATGCTTCGTCTTTGTGCTTCATAAGTCCTAACCAAACAAACCTGGAGAAGTCGTCAATGAATAATATAAGGTATTTTTCTCCTCGAGGTGACCTTGTCCTAAATGGACCACATACATCTGTATGGACTAGCTCAAGAGGCCTACTAGCTGATCCTTCCTTCTCAGGAAAGTTAGTTCTGGTTTGCTTACCAAACTGACATGATTTGCATATGGTGTTGTCTGGAATTTTGATATCTGGAAGACCACGAACTGCCTGGTATTTGCATGCTTTCCTTATTTGTGAAAAGCTTAGATGCCCCAACCTCCGGTGCCATAATCAGTGTTCATCATCCTTTCTTAAATAGCATTGTTGTTGTCCTTCTTCAAATACGTATAGATTATTTGGAGTTCTTCTGCCTTTGATCATCGTTTCTCCTGTATCAAGATCACGAACACTACATCCATTTGATCGAAATATTACTTCGGTTCCTTGATCGCACATCTGACTAACACTCAGTAGATTATGCTTCAAGCCATCAACATACAAAACATTTCCAGCTTTGACCTGTTCTTTCAACTAAGCAATGCCTTTTCCTTTTATGGCTGCAGGGGTATCATTTCCAAAAGACACCTTCTTTCCCTTTTCTAATGCAGTATATGATTCAAGTTTTTCTTTATCCCCTGTCATATGCTTCAAACATCCGCTGTCGATATACCATATATTTTCCTGTCCTTCTGCATAGAAGGCTATCCCACATCTTTCTGGTTGTGGTTCCTTCATTCTCCATGTTCTGGCACTTGAGGTATGTTCCTTCTGAGTTGTCTTCCAAAACCTGCTCCTGCATTCAGAATCTTCATGACCAAAGTTATTACAAATAGAACATTCAACTTCATTTTCAAGGGCCGAAAAGTTGTTATAAGTCCTTTTCGTGATTCCAGTCATATTCCTTTGTTTTTGAGCTTCTCTAGTCATGATTTTCTTATAGGCAACACATTGAGCTGCTTTGTGACCAAAATTATGGCAAGAGAAACATTGGCCATTGAAGAAACTCCTGCGATTATCAAATCTATCATCCAACCGATTGTAGTTTCTACTGACATCCATTCTTGAGGCAAATTGGGAAGATTTTACTTGTGGCTGATTGTAGCTTCTGTTTGTCCTTAAGGTAGCTTGTCCCCGATTTTCTTGATAGTCTTTATTCGTTCTTGAGGTAAATTGTCCCTGATTTACCTGATGATTTCTATTAGGCCTTTGCTCGCTCTTCTTTGCTGCATCAAGATAACTTTTGGAGGTAGAAGCTTGAGATGTTTCTCCATTATATCCCAGACCTGTCTTGATTAGTGGAGAACGCTGCACATTGATAATCTCATCCAGAGTTTCAGATCCTTTAACAAATTTAAGATTAATAGCTTTTGTTTTCTCAATCTCCTTTCTAAGACAAACAATTTCACATTCCAATTTTTCAAGATGTTTTTCCCTTTCAGCCAGTTGACATTGTAGAGAATCAATAATTGCACTTTTCTCTTCTAAGCAGATTTTGAGATTAGTCATCTCTTCACAAAAGCCTTCTACATCTATATCATCCATGTAGTCATCATCTTCAAAAGCCATTAAAAGTTTATACTTATTACCTCGTTCATCTTCATCACTATTTGAAAGTCCATCACTATCTTCATGAGTGTAATAGCTTTTCTTATTTGCATTATGTTTCTTGTTCCATCTAACAGGTTCCTTCCCTTTGTCAATCTTATCCTTGTGAGCACATTTGGTAGCATAGTGACCGACTCTTCCAGAAGCAAAGCATTTGAAAGGTAACTTACCTCGGAACCGTCCAGTACCCCGTTGAAGATTTCTGACAAAATTTTATTCTTCTTCTTCTTCTGACACGTGTCCTGACTCATAGTACTCGCCTTTGCCTGAAGCCTTGAAAGCAGCTTCTCTCCTGTCTGATGGTCCTCCTTTCCTCATTTCATAAGCAGTTAGAATTCCGTGCAGCTGTGACATTTTAAGGCTTTGTAGATTCTCTTTTTCTTCTATTGCAGAAACTTTAGATTCAAACCTAGGGGACAAAGATCTTAGAACTTTTTCAACCACAACAGCCTCTTTTATTTCTTCACCCAAATTTTTCATACAATTAACAATCTCATCTACACGAAGAAAATAGTTAGCCACACTTTCATCATTATACATCTTGAGATTTTCATACTGAATCCTAAGGGTTTGAAGTTTTGCTCGTTTTACCTGATCATCTCCTTCATAGCTTAGGACAATCTTGTCCCATATTTCTTTTGTTGATTTTAACTGCATAACTTTCACGAATTCTGATTGAGATAGACATCCCAATAGAGTATTGACCGCCTTTGCATTTGTTTCATATTTCTTCTTCTCAGCCGAATCTGTAGGAGTTGCTACTGGAAAAGTATATCCTGTATCTATGATATCCCAGACTTCTGTACCCAAAGATTGAAGATAGGCAGTAACTCTTACCTTCCAATATACGAAGTTTGTCCCATCAAAAACCGGTGGCCTGATTGATGCTTCCCTCTCGTAGTTGCTCATGATGAAAGATCTTCCTTCAAGCAATCAAGCTTCTTCAGAAGGACCTGCTCTGATACCAATTGTTGGAAATAATACTGAGAGGGGGGGTGAATCAGTATTATCAAGTCAAATATTTCCTTTTTCAATTCCAGATGATATACGCTACTTCTGTTAATAAAAACCGCGTATATACGCAACTACAGATAAAGAAACCCGTGTATACAAAGTAGACTTATAATTTGATTTATCTTTCAGATGTCAGTTATTAATCTGTGTATCAGAAGCAAATAAACAGTACCAGAAACAGAGCAGAAGACAGTCACACACAAGAACACAAGATATAAGGAGGAAACCCAATGTGGGTGAAAACCCCCTACTGCAATTCGTCTCTATCTTCTTTTTAATTAGAAACTTCTCTTTACAATGTTTTGTACTGGTGCAGTCTTTACCAGTACGCAAGCTGCAACCTGCAGAGAGCTACAACTCTCTCTCGTTCTCCAGCTCTCCTGGAAGGGAGCTCCAACCCCCTAAGTTATTGTACTAGCTTGAGATACTAGTACGCAGGCTCCTACTTGCAGAAGGCTGCAACCTTCTCTTTGCTTTCAGGTACCTCGTTTCATTAATTTTCAGACTGGATCCACAAGTAACATCAATCAAACAATAGGAATTTCTGCATAACCCAAACTCCTTTTCACCAATCAAAAGCTAAACCAAATAAACACTTCTCTGATCGCTGTACCCAGAACACAGTAACTGTAATCAAACACCAATTCTGAACCCAGAACACTGCAGTAATAAAACAGAAGCAGCTAGAACATAAATCAAGATATATACGCTACTTCACTATTCAGCAACCTACGAGTATACGCCTCTGTACCACAACCAACCTGCGTATACGCTTCTTTCACTCACAGAAAAAGTGTGTATACGCACCTGCAATTCACTGAACCTGCGTACAGATCTATAAAGGATAATTTATTCTTTTAAGCATTCAGACATCAGTTAACCCAGATTTATAGATCAAGAGTGCGCCACATATAACAGATCAAAATCATACAGAGATACCAATGTTCAAGCCTTGAGATTTTGATCCATCAATAGTCCTTATCCTTCTTGCGCTCAGGTTCCTCCTTCATTCAGATCTAGATCTGCACCATAACCCAATCACCAGTATTCCAGATCTCATACATTATCAGATATTCAATAATAATTCAGATGATCTCCTTCCTCTTTTATAGTTTTAGGCCTTCCACAATACCACGGTCCAAAACCATAATAAACCAATACCAAGGGCCCAAAACCTGGGGTCAACACTTCTGACGAGATACCATGGTCCAAAACCATAGGTTCAAATTCCAAGGACTAACAACCATGGACCAAAAATAAGTTTCCCACCATGTACATGCTTTTCTGTGCATAAAAGTGCGTGTATACGCATACGCAACTTCTGAACGTACAACCCGCGTGTATACGCGTGTTTGGCAAGGTGAACCTGCATATACAAGATTTCCTTCATTCTGAGCGCCTTAACTGAGATCTGTCACCAAAGAGAGTTGCCATCAAGGACAACACCTGTACCATAGCACCACTCCTGTGCCAAAATGCCAACAGAGGGATTGCTGGCCCCCGGACCCCCCAGCCAGGGGGATTTACCCCCCCACGTGGAGGGGTGTATAGTCTTCCCGAGGTATACATAAGGCTGAAACCTTTGAATACAAAAGATAATCAGGGTCCACACCCAACATCTTTCTTAACTAAGGCATCTGGATTTTCTTTGTCATCTGATATCTCTTGAATTTGGACAGTTGACTTTTCTTTTATAATTTCTTTTGGTTCTGTTGCTATATCATTTGGAGTATCTCTTAGATTAGTTTCTACATTATAGAGAATAAAGGAATCCATATCAGAATGCACTGAGTAAATAGGAAAGTTTTGAGGTCTCTCCTGACTACTCACTACATACTTCATTAAAGTTTCTCTATATAGCTTCTTTGGTTATCCAAAAATAGATATGGTAGCATATGACATGTCTAATTGTAGAGACCCCTGAAGTTTTGTACCCCAAGATCTGGACAACAACATGCCATATTTGGGTGGAATGTCTACTACCACTATGTCCATGAGTATAGTTTTGGCAGGGTACTGAACCAAAGAGACACACAAATCCTTTATAAGTCCTAAACACCTCACTTGACTCGAATCAAAGGAAAATAAATCCCTATAGGGTCTAGTGATGTCTAAGTTAAGTTTCTCCATAACAAATTTGGGCATGAGATTGTGCGAAGCACCAGAGTCGAACATGGCATTATGCAAAATTTTGTCATGGATATTGAGACTGACATAGAAGGGTGGTATCCCTCCTTCCATTGGTTTCCCATTTACTTCAGGGCCAAAAATTAACTTGGGCTGGTCATCAAAGAGATTTTCAGAGTCTTCATTTTCAGTGATTTTTAATGATTAGTTTATCTAAGACCTGCAAGCATCATGTTTTACTAGTTCTGTTAAAGGAACTAAAATTTCAATCTTGGCCACCTCTGCTCCAAGATTAAAGGGTAGGACTACTTTTTCTGTTTGAACTTTTGGATTTCTGGCAGTAGTGTTTTCTATGTTTTCTTCTCTTTCAGGATTTGGGACATTCTTTGCTGATTTTTCTAATCCAATCTTTGGAGACTCTTCCATTATTTCCTTGGAGGGAAGAGAAGTGGAAGGTTGTTCATTATTGGGCTGATTATCAGACACATCTTCTATGGTGGGGCTGGGAGGATTTTTATTTTTTCTAGAAAGGATCTAAAGTGTTTTTGTCACTGGCATTGTTTTACCCTTTTTAGGTTGATTAGGACCCGTTTTCTGGTTTGGTTCAGGGGTATCAGTACTTTTTTTGCTTCTTAAATTATACTGCTTATGTACCTCAAAAATAGCAAAATCATATCCCTGTCTGAAATCAAATGACTCTCCTATTTGGGTTTGGAATTGTTGCAATACATGGGACTCCTGGTCGTCCTGAGTTACGAATACATCTTCCTCATCATCTAGACCCATTAAACTTATTTGAGTGTCTTGTTTAGGGTCTTCTGAGTGGGAGGCCTCTGCATAGTTTTCTTGGAAGGGTGGTCTGATATTCTAGTTAGGAATATTCTTTCCAGCATTTTGGTTTTGATTTTTTATAAAATTAGGATTTCTCCCTGAATTAGCCTGTTGGCCATCCCAAGGAGACTTCCTTTCAATAATTTCAACTATGTCCAACAATCTATCCATTCCTTTAACTATAGAATCCATCTTTCATTCAAAGGGTGTATTCTCTTCTTTTGCAGGTATTCTTCTCTTGTTCCTAGCTTTGGCTCTTTTGGAAAGTAGGTAAGCCTCAACACTTACTGCTACACTCTACATTTCTTCCAGAGTGGGGGGGTTCCTTTCTCTTAACTAGAAAGCCATATCTAAATCAAATCCATCAGGAAATTTGATCAGGGCTAAACCAGGTGGGGGTCTAAGGTTGAGTGGAATGGCACTATAAACATTATTGAACCTAGTGCAATAGTCCTGAACAGTTTCATGAGATCCCCTTTTAAGGTTCTCATATTCAGATAAAATCTGCAGGGGGTCCTTCCTTTTCTCCCACCTATTCAAGAATTGCTGGTAAAGAACTCTTAAGCTATCTATACTTTGGGGGGCTAAAGATCTAAACCAGGTTCTAACTTCCCCAGTCAGACTCTGAACAAAAATTCTCATTTGAACGTCAATTGTGTCAATTTCATATATCTCAAAATAGTCAGTCATTTTCTTAGTGTGCTGCTGAGCTGTGTAGGTTCCAGTGCCATCAAAAGTAGTAATTTTACTATGATAGTCCTGAGGCATGGCACCTAAGGGAGCAGGCATCACAAGGGGAGCATATCTATTGGCCATGATTCTAGGTTGGGTAGTAGTATGAACGGGAGTTGGGGTAACAGGGGGTGTTTGGGTTGTGGAGGAAGAACTAGAGGTATTGATGGGAGGTTGAGTGATGATTGGCTAGGGAGGAAGTGAAGGGATGAAGGGAGGAGTGGAATGGATTTCAAAAGAGTGAGGGAATAATGATGAACTAGCAGAAAGAGAAGTTGTTTAAGAAAGTTGAGGTGTTCTAACGGTGGTAATAGATGACTGAGTGGAATTCTATAGATATTGATCAATTGACAAATTGGCTCGTTGGGTTTCAAGTTCTCTGAGGAATTTTGGATCTTGGACTAGATCCAATAATTCACTGTCAGATGTGGTTCTAAATAGACAGAGTTCAAAATGTTCATCAAAACGAAGATATTCTAGGAAAAGCCACTCAGCAAGACATGATTGTGATCTGAACAAAGGTCTGGGGCTCAATGAACTTTCTTGTCTTATAATGATTCTCGGAATCAGGTTGGAATTTTCAAACATAGGGGGAGGATTTGGATCAGGGTTAGCCCTGGTGTAATGAGTTCTTCCTGAAGCCAGATTTTGAGCCTTTCAATGCTATTCTTTATGGATTTTTCAAAATAACTTCTATCACTCCTTTAAGATACTTCAAATTAAGCTTTTTAGGTTTCTTAAAGGTTTGTTTCAATTGAGGATTAATTTTCCCCAGTATGGTCAGCACTATGTTATCACTCAGATTTTCCTTAGACGTTATCAAAGAAGGAAAAGATCCAAGGTAACTACAAACCAATCTTTTAAGTACGGATCCTAGCCAATCTATACTTAGAGAGGGCTCTCTCTTTATGATTTAGCTATGTTTGAAAAGATTTAATTTTCAATGAGGTTGTTTTGTTTGAAAGTGGTGGAGTTCTGAAACAAATGGGCAAACTAGGCTTCTAGGCCATTGGGCTATGGATTCAATCAGGGATAATTCACTGGATCAAGTTAGATTGTTGGGGTATGAGTTCAATAGGCAGGGCAACAGAATAAAAGCAAACTTTGGGGCTTGAATGGATGATATTTCTTCTCAAAACTAGAGGGCAATTAAGAATCCTCAAGTTAGGATTAGAAAGAGGAAAGGAGGATAGGTCAACTGGCAGAGGGTAATTAAGAATCCTATACAAAGGACTTATTAGAGAAAACTACAGGGATAGAGGAGCAGTTAAGAATTTCTTTATCAAAATAGTTTAGGAGAAAACATAAAAATGGTAAACTGTTGATATCAGAGAGCGATAAAGCTAATTCTGATACACTTTGACTATTTTACCGTTTAGAATTAAGATGCATGAAACATTGAAACGTATAGAAAACACATAAATCACAAGGATAGAATACTTATTTGTAATTATACTACACAGGAATCTGATGAAATGTCCTCAACTTTCATTCCTTTTCCAGCAAAAATCCAATTTTGAGTACCAAAACTTTCTCAACTTGATAGCATAGATTTACAGAGATGTTATAGAATCCACCCACAATACTTCGAATAGAGAAGTATTTATACAAAAATTACATCAAAAATATCTCATAACCACATGAGATTTATTCTAGGGAATACAAAATATCTTTTACAAAAAGATAGAGACAGATGTAAAACTAATTGTTGCTGTCCCTTTATTTATGAATGAGATGGAGGTTGAAACTTAGATTTGCCTCTTGCTGTTGCTTTAGTAATTGTGTGCTAGATCTTTGCTTACTTTTCCCTATTGATACTCTTTACCTGTTCTTGATACTCTTTACCTGTTTACCAACCTTTACCTTAGTAAATATTTCTATTTACCTCAGAGTTACCATAGTAAATTATAGGATATTGGTCATGCTAGTCCACCATTCTTCATTTGGTATCTTCATCCTGATCAATTTCCTGTATATTTCGTCAGCTTCAGTGTATTTTGAAAAATTGGGCTGGACTGTGAATAGGTGCTTCACTTCATGCTCAATATAGAAAAGATTTTCCAAACCATCATACAACACTTTTCTTGTAGGTAGTGCTTTCACTGTGGAAGAGCTGGCTTGACTTTTGGCTTGTTTGTGCAGTTTCTCAATGTAGTCCTCATGAGTCATCAGCTTGTCATTTATGACCAGTGGACTTGGAAGTCCTTTATCTCTTAGAATGTCATATTTTACCATAAAATCATCTATGTCTTCTTGAATACTTTGACATCTTCTTTCCAGGTTCAGCATTAAGTTCTTCTTAGTAAGAACTTTCTTAATTTCAAGGATAGTACCAGTTCGATCCTCGATATCCCATTGTTCCAGCTGTTGCTTGCTTTTGCTATTCAAGAAGTTGATCAATTGGGTTGCCTCTTTAGGTTTCTCTCCCAATTCTTCCCTGGTCTTCTGTATAGCCTCTGTAGCTAGTTTAACTAACTCAGTTTGTTCGAAAATGATCTAAATAGCAAACCAAATATCATTGATAGAATCAATGATATTGGTCCATAAAATCTGTCTAATATCTTTCAAAGGCTTTTCCAATGTTAAGTCCTACTCTAATGTCTTGATTCTTTCAGTCATTCTTCTATTTTTCTCTCTTCTTCAGTGTAATTAATCTGTGATAGCTCATAATTTCTTTCCAAGCTGGTAATTGTTTCTTTTAGTTTCTTTATTTCAGTTGCTTGGATTTTCATTTCCTCCATGGACTTTATTAAGTCCTCTGTTTGCTTTGTTGAAGTTGTTGCTACTTCTGATGTACTTACTGTTGTTGTTACTGGTAGAGCTGTTGCTGGAGGAATGTTGGGTGCCAAAGATGTTGCAATAGTAGATGGCACTGTTGTAGAAACCATGGGTATTACAGTTTGAGGAATGGTGGTTGGCTCACCCTGTTTGGACTGCAAAGCTTTTCCTAGTTCTTGCTCTGTTTCTTTCAACTACTCATTCAACTTAAGGATCAAGTCCATAAGTTCTTCCTCATTTTGTTTCTCAATTACTTTTGCAGTTTGTGGATGTATGAGAGGAGGGAGTTTAAGTTGTTTCCTGAGTGCAGCAATGTCTTCATTCTTTTTCTTTATTAAACTTTCAATTGCTTTAACATATTTGGGATCATGTCCCAACTCAATCACCAGGCCTTCCAATGATTTTATCCTGGTGTCCTTAGCCTGAGAAGAGGCTTTTTCCAACTGTAACTGTGCTATAGTATTACTCAAAGAATTCTGCAACTGATGTGTAGTGATGACTATACTGGTCAATGTGGAATAGACCATCTCACCTATTTGCTTATGGAGCTCAATTTGATCAATTGGTTGGATGTCTCTGACAAGAAATTAAAAATTAGTTCTTAAATAATCAATCATGGACTTTGGCTTTTGTACTGTTGGTTTCAAAAAACTCATCTGCATCTTTCCCTCTTTGATGTCAAAGGCTGACATCAACCTTGTCTGATTTGTAGGAGCCATTTTCAGATAGTGGGCATAGGTTTTAGCTTTGAGCTTCTCATTCCTAGCTTTAGTCTCTTTGTACTTTTCTTTCAAATCCTAGCTCTGCTCTGAAGTTGTCCTTAGTGATGACACTTCTACACTTTGTTGCCTGCTTAGTGCCTGTGTTTGAGAGGTAGATACTATCTCCCCTACTAGTGTTGTCTGCACTGTGTCACTTTGTTAGGTCCCTATAATACTAGTGATTACCCCATTACTATTGTAGTTATATCCCTTATTAATATTGTTGTGCCCCTATTGTCACCATATTGTTATTATTGTGCCCCATAGAATCCCTCTATTGTTATTTTTGTGGATTTATATTATTATTGTTAGGTCGGCTGGGTTATATTGTGACTCCTTAGACGCCTATATATAGAAAGGAGGTTTTGTCATTTGTATCATCCAAGAATTGTTCATTTATGTAATGTAAAGGAGGATTCCCCCTCAAAGAGGCTGAATTCTAAGGCGTTGAACTATCTTTTCTATCTTTTTGTGAGTTGGTTTCATAACATTTGATATCAGAGCTTTGGATTCTAAGGTTTCGCTGCTCCAAATAGGTCATCGTGGAATTTTTGCTATAACTTTTTTTCTGTGACATTTCAAAAGCTAAAAAAAAACCCCATTTGATATGGAATCGTATTGAACCTCGGGTCCAAATTTTAGAGCTTTTCGCACTATATTTGTGGAGATATTATCTAAGGAAGTTGGTCTTTATGCAGACTCCTGAATTACATTCCAAACAGGTGACCTGGGGAAAACCGTCATAACTTTATCTCTGATCATCGGATTGAAATTTTGTAAAAAAGTATCAAAAGAGGATGGACTGTAGTTTCTTGTATGTATTTTCAAAACCAGAGGTCGAAACAGTGACTCGTGGCACATCCTACAAGTTCGCTCTACTGAACTAGTCTATAATCAGGTCACTGTGGGAGATTTGGCATAACTCTTCCCTGGAGAATTCAATTTTGATCAGACTGGTGGCATTGGAAAGAGGACGTAGAGGGCTACCGCAGGTCACAATTTCAGAACTAGATTATTCGAAATTACAGAGATACATCAGATTCAATATCAAGCTCCTACAAAGTGAAAAAAGGTGTGTAGTTTTTTTTTTTTTTTTTGCATAAGCTTGGTTTGAAAAATTAGTTTGAAGGAATTCAAAGGGCATAGTAAAGCATTATTATCAGTAATTGATGCCCTGAGGAAAGAAAATGCAAACACTTAGTAGGAAACCTAAAATCTCTAGCATGACTCATGAAGAAGAGGAAGAAATGCAACATGATATATCAAAATTATGAGACCAAGTGCAACAAATGTCACTTGCACAAAAAGCAACAGAATCTAAGATGGATGGTTTAAAGAAAGATGTAGAAGCTAAGATGGATGGTTTAAAGAAAGGCATAGGAGCTAAGATGGATTGATTAAAGACAAGCATGGAAGATTTGAAGACAGGCATGGAAGATTTGAAGACAGATTTGACAAAGTTTCTACAAGAAATGCTTACGAATGGTGAAAGGGTAGTAAAGGAAACTCATGATGAGAACAAAAGAAATGTTAGTCATGATTTCATAGGCTCTAATGTTGGATCGAAGACCCACCATATTCCAAAAATCGATATGAGGAAGTTTGATGGCAAGGATCCCGCAACATGGATATTACAGATGGAGCAATTTTTCGATCTCAATAATGTGCAAAACACACAAAAGGTACGTATTGCAACTTTATATTTGGAACCAAATCAGTTTGTATGGTATCAATGGCTTTGCTCTCGTAAACAAATTATCACTTGGGCAATTTTTACGGAAGAATTGACAGCACATTATGAGGATACAAAAAGCAACATTTTTTTTAGCCAATTGATAAGTCTCAAACAAAAGGGTTAAATAATGGAACACATTGAGGAGTTCCAAAACTTGAACATAAGGGTAAAAAATATTCCAGAGGAGCATAGGACTGATGTGTTCATAGGGACTTTAAAGGATAATATCCAACATGATGTTCGCCTTTGGGAACCTGATTCATTAGAGAAGGCATTCAGGTTAGCAAGAAAAATGGAAAGCAAAATTATGGCAACCAGGAAGCATACCACTTACAACTATAAAGATGGAAGTGTTGTTGCCCCTAGTCTTCCACAACCTATAAGGTTGACACCACAACAATTGGAAGAAAAAAGAGCAAAAGGGCTTTGTCACAATTGTGATAGCAAATACACTAAAGGTCATAAGTGTGCTGAGAAGAAATTATTTGACATAGATTGTGAAGAGGAAGAAGAAAAGGAGCAAGAAAGGTCAAAAGAAGAGGATATGCTCCAAGAAAAAAGCCTAGATAAAGAAGAAATGAATTTGACCATATCTTGTAATGCATTGGCTAGAATTACCACTCCTCAAACCATCAAGATAGAAGGACAAATCAAGAAGAAAAAGGTAATAGTGTTGATTGATTCAGGAAGTACCCATAATTTTATTCATTGTAAGGTAGCAAAAGAATTGAATTGATTCCTATATCCAGCACCAGAGTGTCAAGTGATGGTTGCAAATGGAGGAACGATAAATTGATCTAGAAAGTGCCATAATATCAAGCTATCCATGGGAGAATATGTATTGACTAGCCCAATGCTTTCCATTCCAATGGGAGGTGTTGATGTTGTACTAGGAGTCCAATGGCTACAATCCTTGGGTACAATATCTTTTAATTTTCAAGAACTTTTCATGAAATTTTATGCAGAAGGAAAGGAAGTTGAATTAAGGGGTATTGCAGGGAAACCAGGAAAGATAATTAGTGCTAACAGTATGACAAAGCTTATAAAAAAGGAACAAAGAGGTGTAATTGCACAATTATGTTCGCTAGATGTTTCCACATTGGAATCATATATTTCTCCAGATCTCCAAAAAGTCTTGGACAATCATTCCAAGGTATTTGAGACTCCCAAAGGTATCCCATCTATTCGTGATCATGATCATGCTATTCATCTGATTCCAGGAAGTGTTCCTCCAAACATCAGGCCGTACAGATATCCCTATGCCCAAAAGAGTGAAATTGAACGTATGGTTACAGAAATGCTAGAGGCTGGTATAATGCAACCTAGTCAAAGTTATTTCTCTGCTCCAGTAGTATTGGTGCACAAGAAGGATGGATCATGGCGCATGTGTCAGGATTATAGGGAGCTCAATAAGCTCACTATTGAAGATAAGTTTCCCATTCCTATCATTGATGAATTACTGGATGAATTTCATGGATCAATTTACTTCACCAAGTTGGATATTCGTTTAGGATATCATCAAATAAGAATGAAGACTGAAGACATTCCGAAAACAACATTTAGAACTCATGAGGGTCATTATGAATTTTTGGTCATGCCTTTTGGCCTTACTAATGCACCTTCTACATTTCAAGGTTTGATGAATTCCATTTTCAAACCCTTCCTTAGAAAAATTGTGTTAGTATTTTTTGATGATATACTAATCTAGAGCCAGTCTTGGAAGGTTCATGTTGAACATGTTGACAAGGTGCTACAACTATTGGAGGAGAAACAATTATATGAAAAAAGATCCAAATGTTTCTTTGGAGTACAAGAGGTGGAATATTTGGGTCATATTATATCTCATGAAGGAGTTAAGGTAGACCCTAGAAAAATTAAAGCCATTCAGGAATGGAAAATCCCCACATCCATAAAGCATCTGCGAGGATTTCTCAGGTTGACAGGGTATTATCGCAAGTTTGTTAAGAATTATGGGAGAATAGCAGCACCTCTAGCAACATTATTGAAGAAAGATGCATTTTCATGGACTCCAGAAGCAACAAAGGCCTTCGAACATCTTAAAGAGGCAATGTGCCAAGCACCGGTCTTAGCTACACCGGACTTCACAAAATCCTTTATTGTGGAATGTGATGCTTCAGGAAATGGAATTGGTGTTGTTTTAATGCAAGATGAAAGACCCATTGCTTTTGAAAGTCGTCCAATCAAGGGAAAGTTTTTACACAAAGCTATTTATGAGAAGGAAATGTTGGCAATACTACATGCACTTAAGAAATGGCGACCCTACCTAATGGGAAGACACTTCAAGGTAAAAACGGATCATGATAGCCTTAAATACTTTTTTAGAACAAAGATTATCCTCTGAAGAGCAACAAAAGTGGGTCACAAAGATGTTGGGTTATGACTTTGAAATCATCTACAAAAAAGGGAAGCAAAATGTGATGGCAGATGCACTCTCAAGAAAGGATGACGATGTGGAAGCATTGTTGTGTGCCATTTCTATTATCCAACCAGATTGGATAAACGAAGCAAGGGAGGAATGGAAGAATGATGAAGAAGTGTGGGCACTTATTCGAAAGTTACAACAAGATTCCAGTACATCTGATACATTTAGCTGGGAAAATGATTCATTATGGTACAAAGATCGCTTATACCTCTATAAGAATTCCCAACTCAAACAAAAGATTCTTACAGAATTGCACACTTCTCCCTTAGGAGGGCACTCAGGATTTTTAAAAACTTACCACAGGGTTAAGAAGGAATTTTGTTGGGATGGCCTTAAATCGGATATTCAAAAGTTTGTGGTGGAATGTTTGGTTTTCCAACAAAATAAAGTTGAAACAATTAAGACCCCAGGTCTATTACAACCTTTATCCATTCCAAGCCAACGTTGGGAGGAGGTTTCAATGGATTTTATCACAGGTTTACCCAAGTCTGAGGGAAAGAGTGTCATCATGGTGGTAGTTGACAAACTTACCAAGTATGTACACTTTTGTGCATTATCACATCCATTTAAAGCCAATACAAGTTCTACTACATTTATGGAAACAATTCAAAAGCTACATGGAAATCCAAAGATTATTGTAAGTGACAGAGATCCCATCTTCACTGGAAATTTTTGGACAGAATTATTTTCTTGTCTTGGTACTCAGTTAGCTCATAGATCATCTTATCATCCTCAATCTGATGGGCAAACTGAGATAGTAAACAAATGTTTGGAAGGATATCTTCATTGCTTTGTCTCTGATAAACAGACACGGTGGGTCAAATGGTTGCCTCTGGCTGAATGGTGGTATAACACATCCTTCCATACAGCAATAAAAATGACCCCATTTATGGCACTTTATGGATATCAGCCACCATCCATCACATCATATTTAAGAGAAAATTCTAAGGTTCAAGCAGTGGAACATCACATCGAACATCAACAACAAGTCCTCCAACTCTTAAAGGATAACCTCATGTTGGCACATAATAGAATGAAATAATGATCCAAATGGAAAATGGCAACAACCCATGGTACTCATCCACCCATATTATTCATCGACCCATGGAATTTACCCATGGTATTGTAAATGGCATCTGCCCGTGGTATTGTAAAATCCACCCATGGTATTCATTCACCCATGGAATTGACCCGTGGTATTGTAATGGAAAAATACTATAAGTAACAAGTCACATTTTGTAAAATGACAGATTTTCCGCCACAATGTAGCCTTTACAGTTCAGAGGCATGTAGCCACCACATCTCTTCTCAGAGATAAGCTACCATCGCCCTAGCTGGTTTATTTCCATTTCTGGTTGTAAGCATATTTCAGTATTTTCCATTAATGAAATGAAGTATTTCCGCTGCATAACTCTCTTTATGGTTACCTCTGTATTTTGTTGCATTCATGTTTAAATCCAAATCAGTGGGTTTTAATAAAAAGTTTCTTTGTGGTTTTGTTTATTGGGCATTCTCCTATTTTTCTTCTGGCAATTCAAGTTTTCAGATCTTGGGGGCCTTTCCCCCAAGATCCATTTCAAGTTTTCAGATCTTGGGGGTCTCTCTACCCCAAGATCCATTTCAATCTTTTAGATCTTGGGGGCCTCCTCCCAAGATCCGGATCAAATAATAGGCAGATCAACATCGCAACGAAAGAAGTTTTGATGTAGGTGATTGGGTATTCCTACAGCTACAATCTTATAAACAAATGTCCCTGAAGCAAGCTAAGAAGGATAATAAATTATCACCAAAGTATTATGGTCCATACAAGGTATTGCAAAATATTGGCACTATGGAATACAAATTTGAGCTTCCTGCAACTTCTCGAGTGCACCCAGTTTTCCGTGTTTCATGTTTAAAGAAGGTTATAGGTGACAAGCTCCTAGTTCAAACAATATTGCCAGAACTTGACGAGGAAGGAAAAATTATATTGGAACCGGAAGCAGTCATAGAGACAAGAACTCGACAGCTACGAAATCGATCAATTTCGGAGTATTTCATCAAGTGGAAGAACTTATCCGCTGAATATTCCACATGGGAGGATGAGAATTTTATACAGAAGCATCCAGAACTACTCAAGCATTGAGGACAACACTTTTTTTGAAGGAGAGGGGCATGTTAGGTCCCTATAATACTAGTGATTACCCCATTACTATTGTAGTTATATCCCTTATTAATATTTTTGTGCCCCTATTGTCCCCATATTGTTATTACTGTGCCCCATAGAATCCTTCTATTGTTATTTTTGTGGCTTTATATTATTATTGTTAGGTCGGCTGGGTTATATTGTGACTCCTTAGACTCCTATATATAGAAAGGAGGTTTTGTCATTTGTATCATCCAAGAATTGTTCATTTATGTAATGTAAAGGAGGTTTCCCCCTCGAAGAGGCTGAATTATAAGGCATTGATCTATCTTTTCTATCTTTTTGTGAGCTGGTTTCATAACACACTTCTTGTCTCTTCATATTCCTGTTCAGACAAAGGATTCAATCTCTGCCTCTTCACATATACCTGGTCTAATGTCACAGTAGAGGGGTTAGCCTCATTCCTACTTATTTTTTGAATTCTCTCCTCATTAAGAGGGGTCTGCAATACTGGAGGGTTGCCCATGTTTGTATCAGTCTAGGTCAACTCCTCAGAAATGCTCTGTGACTCTGAATCTTTTCCCTATCCGGAAGTCTCAGGTTGTCCTAATGTTTGTGCACTATGCTCTTGTGTTGATCTTTGTGAAGATTCTTTAGGCCCCTGTTCAAAGAAATCCAAATCAAGTCTTTTTTCCAAATCTTTCATAACATTTTCTACTTCAACTTGTTCACTATCTTGTTCTATAAGTGTTCCTTCCACCCATTCATTTTGATTTGCATACTATTCTATCTCTAGAATTCTATGATGGATGTAGGGGGATAGCTTATGCTTTTGTATTCTGTCACAGATGAAGCTATGAGGATCATCAGGCCAGATGAAACTCTTTTTCAATCTCAATCTCTTAAGGATTTCCTCTGCCTCTTCCCCTGCTTTTCTATTGTTGGAAATAAATGGGCCTAGGTGATCCTTTATCCTTAGTTGAGCTTTCTTTTTAGATTTCATAAAGTGGATTTCATTAGAATTGATCATTTGCCTGTAGTACTCCAGGGAAAATAATCGCAAGGGCAAGTATATGGGTAGTTTAAAGGGAGGAAGCTCACACCCATAAATTCTGATCTCGGTGTGGTTCTGGTACAAGTACCAGTCCCCAACCTTGTATTGCTTGGATAACTAAAGAATTCTCTTAATATCATCATTGAATCTGGGAGGGGGGCTTCCTATCAACATGGTAGTTATAAGGATAGGGAGAAGAAGGTGAATTGTGAAAAATGGAAGTCCAGAAGATGACTGACCTGGGGTTCCCTCTAGTGTCAAGCTTTTGTACAGAGAAAGGGAATTTATCAAATTGGTAGTAGAGGAAAAGATGATATGGGACTGAAGAATATTCAAATACCCTCTCATTCTTTGATCTCATGAATTGGTCATGCATCTTATTAGCAATGAATGTAGCATAGTCAAATTTGGCTACAAGAGGTTGACCAGGGGTGAAAATAGACATGTAGGTTAAGGTCAACTCATCTACATACTCACTAGTAGTAAAACCAAAAATGCAAGCAATCATGGTGATGATATCCTGGCCCAAACTTGTAAATAAGCTTGACATATAAGGAGGGGGTTCTTTTGGCCTATATTTTTCTTCCATGAAGGTCTGATAGACTTGGTTAATTTCAAAACTGGATAGCTTTGAAGATTTTTCAAGTAAATCGGCAATGGAAAGGGGAGTGAGGTCCTGACCAGGCTATAATTGCAACATTTCATTTATAGACTCAGCTGTAATGGTGAAAAGAACTTTCTTGTCAGGGGACATTACAGCTCTCACATTGGGGTCGTAGTTTGCATGGCATTGGTGGAAAATATCTGGGAAAATATGGATAGTGGGAAATTGATATTTAGGTAGGTTTGACTCCCAAAAACGTATTCTATCAGCATTGTTTAGATAATTTTCATGATAATTGCAGTGTAGCTTCAAGGGGGTTTCTTCAAAAGTAAGTTCCTTGATTTGGAAATCTTTATCGACTAAGGGAAGGTGGTCCAAATCCCTGTGGGGAGTAGTGATTGGCGCGACATTAAGGGCGACAGGAGCTTCCATCCTTGGTTCTTGTGTATTCAAGAAAGAAAGGTGGGGTTTTCAAGGTTTTTAGATAAAAAAGGTGATTGAGGAAGCCTTGGAGCTAAGAGACAACATAATTGTACTGAATTACTTGAGTTTAGAGCAATTTAGTGGAGGTTTCAGTACGAAAACAGGGTTTTTGAGAAGGAAATGCGGTAAATACATGTTTATGGTCAACTAAGGGGACAAATGGTTGTGGTAAATGTTTTGTTGGGTGCGCATAGTAGTCTACAATGGCTTGGAGTTTAGCAACTGATGGTGATTGACGGTTGAGAGTAAGTTGCCAGTCGAGACGTACTCTTTGTGTGCATGGTAGGCAGAAGTTTCTTTTCTCAGTAAAAAGGGAAAACAATCAATATTTTTGTTTTTATGCACAAAGTCAATGATTTTTGGCGGGTGAATGGGAAAACGACAATTGGTGTCAACTAACTGATGGGACACTTTGTCGTTTAGTGGAGGCGGTAAGCAGGAGCGGTAATGGTTTTCATCGCACAACTTTTGGGAGGTTGGTGGTTTTTGTAGAGGGTCACGTGATGCCACAAATTGAATGACATGTAGCATTGACGAAAAGTCAAAAAAACTTATATTGTGTGGTTAACGTTCAACCAAAATGCCTGCTCGATATGAGCGAGAGTCGTTGGATGAGGGAGGGCAGATCGAATGGCAGTCGATGGCGGAAAGTGTTAGGGAGTTAATGGAGGGGGGCCCGCTGGCATGATCAACATAATTAAATGACTTTAATTATATTGGGGATGATATGATTGAATGAAGGATTAATATTTTTAATGATATCGGGGGTGATTGTATTGGCGGAGAGGCTATTAATTAATCCAGATGACTAATTAATCCCTTTTTTAACGTGTCGAGGGGTTTTGGTTCTTAATTAATCGCGATTCGATTAATTAATCCAACTTAATTAACTTTATCTATGGTTTATTTTTCAAACCATCGGGATGGGATATTTATTTATTTGGGGATTTTTATTAATAATACGGGAAAGGGTAATTTGTTTCGAGAGTTAAATAAATAATAAGAATTAAGGGTTAATATGACCATGGAAAAAGAGAATGGGCTAAGTAAATGCTTCCGAAAATACATTCATCATCCAACATTATGACTTAGGCTAAAATGTGTTTGGGGGGGTTTTTATAAAGAACCATTTATTTTTCCCAAGTAAAGAGTGATTTTACCTTGGAAATGGATTTGAAGGGAATGAATGAATTATGGAAGGGGTGAATTTTTATGAAGGGGCTTTAGAACTTAGGCCTTACAAGTTATTGGGCCAAGGGTCCGGTCCCTCTAGAAGTTAGAGAAATGCTTTGAGCCCCTTTAACTTTCATGTTGTTGGTGCCTTTAGTACTTATGGGAAATTAGTAAACTTTAGGGAAAATTGAGTGAGGAGGTTAATTAGTTTGACTTTTGCATGTGATGTAAATGTCTTCATTGTCATCCATATCTTTAAGTGCTTTTGATGATGAAAGTATATGACTTGATATTTGGATAATCATCCATCATACATAATTCTACAGCCATTCATCTACTTACCCTACCTACACATCCTACCATTTTTTCTTCCTTTATCAGGGTGCACTTAAACTGGCAAACCCTTATCAAAACCTTTTCTTTTCTTTTACAATGGTATTCTAACTAATTCTAACCTTATTACATCCAAGGGCTTAGATTAAACTGTTGAGCTCCTTTTATTCACTCTACCTATCTACTTATCTGCCAGGATTAAACAGTTTGGTCAAATTTTATTCTCTATCTCTAAGCATAAATTCAAAACATGGAATAACCAAGATTAAACTATTTGGTTACCATGGATTGTGGCATAATAACACTTTGCACACAATCATTATTGTACAAAAAGTAAAATCACAGTAGCACTTTGACTTGCACACTTTCATGGTCTTTTTCTTTTTCCTTTTCTTTGGGGTTCATTTTCATCTTTTTTGACCTTTTCATTCTTTTTTCCCTTTGATTTTTCTTTTAGGGCATACCATTTTTACATTTTTTATTTTTTTTTTAATTTTTACAAATATGGAAAACATTTGCAACAAGCAAAGGTATGTACATATTTCAGAGCTAAACTAACTCAATCATGATATATGACACCTATTGGTATAGGAACATAACAGGCCTAATGGTCGGATTCATTCCCATAATCCTTATGATAACCCATCTGTTCTTCCCTATTCTTACACTCCTCTGAACCTTCATAACAACTCCATCTTTCTGCCAGCTAGAAAACCCTACCAGCTCCATTTTCCTGTCAAGGTAGACAATCTTCGAGGCAAAGCATCCTTCAGAATGGGGATAATTGTTCGAACTGAGCCAACAGGGAAGCAATTCCTGGAGGGATACCCACAAACTAGGGAGCTGCTGCAAAGGAGACAGTGGTTGCAGTTCATTGAAAAATTTAACGGCTTCCACAAGGAGGTAACCAAGACATTTGCACGCTCATTCGATGGAATTGAAGCAGAAATTGGGGACATAAAGCTCACAGTAACAGAGTCTATGATCGCCGAGGCTATAGAGCTGCCAAGGAATGGAGAAAAATGGTTTAAAAATAGAGGGATTGATAGTGAGGACTGGAAAGTCTTCCTCAAGAATCCAAACATGGATGCTACAATCTACAAAAAAGGTATTCCCATCACTGCTCTTAAAAACAAATGGAGAAACTTATTACTTGTGCTTCAGAAGTTTATCACTTGTGAGGGTAGGTTTGGGCAAATGTATTTTTATCATGTTAGGATGATGATGCACTTCCTTGAGGATCATCAAATGAACCTCCCCTATTTCCTCTTAAATAGCCTCAGGAAAATGTCTACAAATGTTCAGAAGAAAATTCAATGCATAGAAAACACCATGTATCATCATGGCCTGGTAAAAATATTGGTTGAATTTCATCTCCAAAGTATAGGGGATAACTTAGAGAGTTTCCTAGTAAGGAACCACTTTGAAGAAAAATCCCCAGAAAAAGCAAGTAGCAGTAGGGCCCTCAGAGGGAGGAAGAAAACCATAGAAATGATAAAGGAACAAGCACCTCAAACTCAGACAAAAGTAACAGAAGAAGAGTTGCCTATAGTAAATATTTTGCAGAGAATGAAGAGGGGAAACCCTAGAAGAAAGAAAGCCAGCCCAGGTAAAGAAGAATTCTCACAAACTAAGACCTCTCCTCTAGAAGAAAAATCAGAGAATAAAAGGAGGAAAGTGCAGAAAATACAAACCCCAGGGTTGAGGAGGAGCATGAGGTTGAGCACGATTCCAAAAACAACCTCAAAAACTACAGAATATATTAATCTTGAGGAAAATGAGCCAAATGAAAATGAGCCAACTAAAGATGAGCCAACAAAGAATACTCCAATAGAGATTGAGCCAACAGAGGATGAGCCAATAGGAGATGAGCCAATTGAAAACCCTAGAAATTCTCCAACAGGGTCACCGAGATCATCACCAAGAACCATAAGCCCAATGCATAGTCCGGGAATTGACCCTGCTCAGCAAGAAATATATGACTATATAGAGTCACTAGAAAGGAAGGAGACAACAACAAAGGAAACAATTCAGAGCCCTGGAGAAGGGAGCAACCAGGTAAATGAACAATCAGCCTCAAACATCTTGAAGCAGGAGATCTTTGAACTAGAAACACTGAATCAGTATCTCAAAAATGAGAATCAAGCCTTGAAGACACAGAGTGAGATATAGATTGCAAAGAGTGACAATTTGATCCTACATCTAAGCTTGTGGTATAAGAAAAACAAGAAGCTGAAGAAAGAAAACAGAATTATGTAGAGAGAGATTATCAGTTTAAAGTACAAAATTCTAATGAGGAAGCCTAGAATGTTGATCTCTACCAAAAAGAAGAAAATAGTGAAACATGGAGATGATAAACAAGAGGCACAAGTGAATGACAAGGAAGAAGTGTATGAGGACATACAACATCTCCAATCCAGGGGAATGTAGAGTCCGAAGATTGTCCTACTATGACATCCTTTTTAGCAAATGATCCTCTCTTTTTCCTATATATTTACCACCTAAATAAAGCCATATCTACCAGGTTTTGATGAAGGTATGCAATAATATGTCTTCTTGTTCATATTTAACTTTATACCCTATTGTTTTGTTAAAGTTGCAATTGGCTACCGAATCAGTCTGTTTCCGCAGCTAATCCAAGTTTCTGTAGTTGTCTCCATTGTTTGCAAGGTTCTAGAGTTTTAGGTCAGTAGCGAAGGGTACAAATGGATAGAGGATGTCTCCCTTGTGGATCCCCTCCTATCCCCTTGAAACTTTTTGCTAAAAGAAGCACAAGAGATCGTGGTCAAACTCCAAGTCAACCGCCAAATTAACGCAGAACAAAACCCGAGATCAGTTGAAACCTTATCGTTTTTCTTTCGGAATAGAAAAATGATGGTTTAGTGATATAAGTTTAGATAGGATAGAGATATTAGGCTTGAATTATTCATACAGTTATGCCAAGAGACCTACTATAAAACTAATGGCTGCACTATGATTTGGGTGCGCGTCGAATGATATAATTGTGAACAGTTTGTGAATTCCGTGTGAATAGAATTGGTTTTTGTGTGCAAGCGTTGTGTTGATTGGAAGCTCTGAACTGCTATGTGGAGGGCCCCTACAAACAGTGGCAGGTTTTAATCAATTGCAATATGATTTCCTTTAATTCTTCAATTGCTCTATTTTGTGTGACAATGCAGCATAATGATTTTGCTAGCAAGTTGTTATTTGCATAAGAACTTTAATTTGCTTTATACCTAGTTTAGTTTGTCATTTAATTTGCTTTATACCTGGTACAACATGGTCCTTTTATTTGCTTATTATCTAGCATAATTGAAGTGTGTTCAATTCATAATATAGATGTTTCTTGGGTTATGTTGTTTGAGCGAAAATTGAATAAGTAAAAGAGTGAGAAGTTCTCTCCTAAACAATTGAGTTCAGACAGTATTTCTTCATAGCAGATAGAATAAGTTTCTTTTTTCACTTAGAGAATTAGAAGTTGTAGCATAAAGATTCAGGATCAAAAATCCCAAAACAATCTAATACAAGTAGAACTACTCTCACATCATCTACAAACTAATTGGATAAAGATTAACTCCTAGGAAACTTAACCAATATCCCTAAGAATTACGACACTAATATAATTGACAAACACCACCTCCAATAGTATCGACGATGAAACTATTATATTATTACTATTTCAACACACCCTTACTGGGCCTGCAATGAAATGGTACATTGACCAGCCTTCTGCGTCACACAGAAACTTTAGCTCCCTATCTACAACTTTCCTCACCTTCTTCCTGTTAATTTTTACAACTGCTATAAAATTCCACCTTGGAAAATTCAAATGACCGAGATAATGATTTCATTAGATTCCTCTTTTCGAGAGGACCAAAATCGACCTAAAGATCACCCAATTTGGTTAAGCAGAAGTTGAGTTATGAATTATTTTATTCATACATGTATTATGGAATGGGTCGGCCCTAACCACATGAGTAACTGCTTAGGTCAATCTTAACCCCAAGTGAACCCTTAGGAAAGCCTATAAATATAAGATACCTTAAGATAATTTGGATAGATATTCTCTTCTTTTTTTTCTTGGTTTACACAGGTTTGACAAAAGGATTTCGCTCAAGGGTTCAAAATCACAGTCAAAAGGTTCACTCTAAGCTAGGGTTTTCTGGATCTCAGACGATGGAACAGAACAGGGAATTTTGGTCCTTGGACACTGGCACATAACCCCATGAGAGTGACCAAATACCCTTGGACATTGGCACAAAGGATTATGGGAGCTACTATGGCTTTAGAGGCAGATATGGAGGTATTAGTCCCCGGTCGCTCGTACAGAGTGGTCCGGAAAGAAACCAGGTTGTCATGGACACATGCATAGTAACTTCAAGGGAGTGACCAAGGGTTTTATATGTGTTTCATAGTGGTCACACGTACAGACTCTTCCTGAGAGTGACCAAGTAGTCACAATCACCCTCACACAATATCCGAGAGAGTGACCAGAGAGTTTCGGTCGCACAAAGACAGTTTTGATGAGAGCGACCTGAGTTCAGATCTAGGGTTTGACATCTTGGCTTCAGTTGACTTAAGTGATATGGTAGATGTAGGTTTCTCTATTCTATTATACAGATCTGTAGATTTGTAGATCTGATTTTTTAGTATCCCCTGCAAACATATGTATTGGGCTTAATGACAACAGTGTTCGGCAAAGTGACAACAATATACAACAATTGACATCAGTTTGTGACAACACATTATAGCCATCAGTATGAGGGTTTTCATTCCTATCATGATTATATCTATTTCATAAATATCATTATTTTTTTCTGCATAGATAAAGTTATGGATCATTGTACTCTCTTTTGTCGCATCATTTGATGACGATCTAAGAAGAAGAAGATTTGTAAGGGTTTTCCCCATGGTTGGTTTTTCCCTCGACTCGGACCAACCCTAGTGTCTCTATTGTTCCTTTTATATTTCGTTGCATTTATGATGATGGTGATGTTGTTTCTTTCTATGTATGTGCGTGTGATGATGTATAATGGTGTAGATCCAAATAATGTAATGATGATATGGGGTGAACTTAATGTATTAATGATGAAATTCAATTATCAAAGCAAAGAAAAATGTCGCCCTAAGCAAACTTAACATGGTATTGGATCCAGGTTGAAGAAAAGTCATGGAGATAACCCCTACAATGGCACCTTGGATGGAAGAAAGAAGAGGATGGTGGAGACCTAAAAGAATTCTAAGGTTTGAAGAAAACCCTAGGCATCTTGATGATTAGGTTTTGATGGATTCTATGAGGTTAGGATTGGAGAGAAAACCCTGGTTTATGGAAAAGACTTGAGATTTGATGCATGAAACTCTATCATGGTTTATGTCAAGCACTTGTGGGAGATTCGATGAAGCCCTAGATGGGATAATCCCTAGCAGATCTGGGTGGATACTTGAAAGGAACATTGGTATATGGACCATGGACATTGATGGCTCTTGAAGATCGGTTCAAGAGGGAGAAGATCAGCTCCCATTGAAGATAAGTATATTTTTACTTGTGATGCATCTTACTTGTTAGAATTATATATCTGATGATTATGATTATTGCTTGTACTTCCTGCATATGTATTTGAGTATATGGATGTTTCTAACCTCCTTGATCAGTTGTGATGAATAGATCCTTCTTGAGGATCATTTTGAGATACAGATCTAGAAAGAGATAAAGAGGTACTTGATGAAAATATGACAAAGTGCTTCAAGTGGCATATGTCTAATGAAAATGTGCACATGTAATACCACAAGGTAAGCATGGTATGTTTCAGCTATTGGCTCGATAAGCCCTAGGGTATGATGAGAATGTCTCTTTCTTTAATGGCTCATTCATACATGTGAAAGAGACTTGGATCTATGTTTCTCGTTATGAAATAATACACTTGGTTTTGAATACATGGAAAATTTTAGGGGTTGATATTCACAAGTGGGCTAATTTTCCATGTTTTTTTCCAAAAAAAAAGATTGGCCAATTTCCATTTTTTATAAAAATGATTCGCCCAAATTTTACATATAAAATTATTTAACTTAAAAATTTCCAACCTTATATAGAGCGTATATATAAAATCATTATAAAATTGAATTATTTTACAAATACATCAATAAACATTTTATAGTTTGCATATTAGGGACTAGTGATATTCGCCAATGTTTTTAAACTTCAAGATAATTTTCCATCATTAAAATTTTCCCTAGTTGAAAATTTTGATCTGAATTCTATGAAGCTATCTAATGTTGAGACATTGGTACACTTGATGTTTGACTAACAATTATGATCTATTTTTTGGATATCTTGATCCTATAAATAAGGCTAGCACCTTGGCTCCAGAAAATTATACTCTTGATACTTGTCATTATGGATTTCATATAGAAGGATAGTTCATTGACTCCTATGCATGAGTCTACTGGTAATGCTTGTGATAAGAATGATGAGAGAATATGGAAATAGTAATTGACACTCTTATTGTTTTGATGAAGCTTTACTGAATGACCTAATCTGATCTCATTGGCCATGAAGTGCATGGTAATCTTGATGTGAGACGTATAAGTGTAAGATTGATATTCCATATCTCTTACTACTTGTGGTCTTGTCTTGATGGTATATGGTTAAATTGAATGTCCTAACTTGATGGAGTGACTTAATAGAAAGAGGTATTGAGTTCATAATATTTGAGATCTATCTGCTTCTTTGAGTTTAAACCTTTGATGAAAGATTGATGTCATGATGTTGATAGTCATATGTGTATGATTTAACAGATCTATTATTGCATGACTCAAGTAGAGACAGGTTGCTTACATGAATGATGATGAATGATGTAGATCCCTAGTCAAAGGGAGAATCTCTTCTCAAGATTCTTACCCTTATTACTATCTGTATTCTATTATGCTAAAGTATGATTTATGTGCATTTGACTATATTGATCTACAATAGAGTCTTAAATCTCAAGCTCATATAGAAATTAGGGTTTTTTCTCCGAACATAACCACATATCTAGGAGATCGTGTTCTTGGACGTACACATGCTAAGGCCTAGACATTGTCTAGGCAGCTAAAGTCACTCTCATGCTAACATAACGGGAGAGACTAGAGTTTTGACTATAGTTGACCATCATCTGAAGATTTTTGAAATTGTTTGAACTTTGAATCATGATGTCCTTGACATATTCTGCCATTGTTAACTGATTTTTGAATTTTTTGAGTTAAATTGTTGATCATATAATGAATTATTTTGCATGAAATCATATGGTCACCTGGAAGATGTCAATACCATAGATGTATTAGAGATTACAACAATATATGATAGCAATAAAATCTTAAATATTTTCCATAACATGAACATGAAGATTGAACTTGTGCATGCAGGTCACCGAGACATACATATAGATATGTCACTATGTTTGTGCTACGAGAGAATGGCATGATTTTCTTGATTGATATAGATGAATAGTGTTTTGTCATGATACTTGAAATTAAATTTGATGATTGAGATATGCTCTAAATATAGATCTCAATATGATAGAAAATTAGGACTTGAATTGATGTCTAATAATTCAAACTGGTTATTGTTAATTTTCCCTGATGTCAATGTTATGCAGACACTATGACTCATGTGGGTATTTGGAAATTGGCCTCCTTGTTCTTAACACAATGGTTGAAATAATGATAGTCGTGATTATGAGAATGACTTATGTTACGATTATGAGAATGACATGATGAAGCCTCAGACTTATATTGCATGGCTGATTACAACTTCTTAACATGATAATAATTGAATTTAGACTTGATATGAGCTCTATCTGTCTCCTGGTTGAAATTATTGATACTGTGATAATGATGACTTTGATAATGGTCGTGATTTGACTTCTAAAACTCTAATGAGTGGACTTTGTTATGATGGATTAGTAGGGCATTGTGGTTGTAGAGAGCATTTCATGAAGCAAGTTCCCTGATCCAGATATGTCCATAGTGGACAGTCATTTGATGAAGTATGGATGATGAGTTCCAAGGTATGGCTTTGATATTGATTATGGTTTTGGTTTTATATCCTGGTGATCTACTTGTGATAGGTGATGATCCTTTGATGATATAAATTGGAGGGAGATGGCTTATGAAGCCTAAAATGATGTATCATGGCATGATAAATTGATTTCTGGAATTTGGGAAAGAAATTACATATTGAAAAGATATTGGAAAAAAATTTTGAATAATGAAAATGAAAATCCTTAGATACTATGATTTGAAGTTCAAGATGTTATTAAAATTGACATGGCTTCCGAGGGTTGAAGCATTGATGTTAAATTTTTGAACATCCATATATATATAATGTGCATAGAACCTAAATAAATTCATGATTGAGATGCTTCATTGACATAGAGTTTCCACCGAGCATCCTTTGAAATATATGCATGAGGTGTTCTATGTATTGTTGATAAGCACATTTGGATGTTGCTTTAGTATGATATATGCCATGATATCGGAGATGAGAGGTCCATAGTGATGCCAGCCTAAGCCGCATATACCATAATGATGTAGCCTAAGCCACATATACCTAGAGTATGCAAATAAAGTTGCATGTCACACTATGTCCCAGCAATTTCAAAATTACTTACTTGGTAAAATCTTCACAAGTCAAGATTTAAGGCCCCTTCAATAACCTCTATGTGGAAACATTTCATTTAACTATCACACAGGTTTCGTCTTTGTGTTTTTTTCACCTTCAGCACTTATTAACCATACCCTAGTCTTTAGACTTTGGTTAAACTAAAACTTTAAGCCATAATACATTAATCTCGCTTATTTCTATTATAATTCCCATATAATAGAAATATTTTGTAACCCACACTTAAATCTTACCTTTCCACCATTCCACAAACCTTTTCACATATGTTGATGCTCTCCTTAGTGCATTAAATCTCTACCATCAATATCATTCCTCAATCAGATGGTTATCACATCACCCAATCGCTAATAACTTAGCCGATCTCCACCATTGATCTGTCTCATCCGATCCAACGAAAATCGTGTCATCCACTCGCCAACTAGCTCGGACAATCTCCATCGTTGATCAATCCTGCTTGATCCAATGGATATCATGTAATCTTGCGCAGATACTTGCACGAACATTACCAAGACGCGAACACGCGAGAAAAGTAGTTTTCTCGTGCTATGTGTCACTCATTTAGGCTAATCACATGAATTTTGGGAATATCGTTTACCGCTTTGATGGTGCGCAAGATACTGCTTACCGCCTATGAAGACCACTCCACTATTCTGCACATGGTTTTAATCTCTGCCATTCATCTTCTTGACTTTATTTTGCTCGACTTAATCTTAGCCGCTTATCGCACGCAATCTCGTCCGTTGATCTGACCAATCCAATGGTTCCTGTACACTATTACGTTCTTTTGTTTCGTAGTGTGTAATAGCCCATTCGGCTTTATGCCTGCGTATTTGTTCGCCTTACATATTCACTTGTTCTGATCTCAATCTCCGCTCTATTACTCCATTTCTTCGTTCCTTTATGCTTCCTTCATAAATCCTTAGGTTTTAGGAAACCTTACAGTTATACCTTCACTATAACATTGAAGGCTTTCTCCAATACTGTCTGTGTGTAAAACCGTAACACTCTTCTCTGCACTTCTTCTCTGATTCTGCACACCTATGTTATGCAGAATTACTCTAATCCACACACAGTCTATAATTCAATTACTCAATACACACCACACAAACTCAGAAATTGAGTTATCTGCATTAATAAACAAACATTTACACAGGAATTTCTTTCTCAACCTGATTTTCAATATCAGTGGCCTTCCTTTCCTACCCATAGGCTTACAGTCAAACCCTATCTAATCTCTAACTAACTCGCTAACTGACTAAATGACTCACTGACTCTATGCCTTTTAGACTTACATTATACAAAAGGTTCTGTTAACCAATTCTGGTTCAGATCATTAATTTACTATACTAGATCCTGAATATCCTCTAAGTCCACTTTTGACTCCACTAATCCCTAAGGATCCTCTTTAGTTCCACAAATCATGAAACCAATTCCTAATGTAAGACTTACAATTGATTTCCAAATCTCTCAATCCCCACTAATCACTCATCATCACTCATGTTCTCCTACATTTGAGAGCATTTACAAATATCCTCACAATATCTAATTAATTCCTATTCCAATTACTCGAAACATTAATAATTACATTAATTTGATACATAGGAATCCAAATTCCTTGACAACACAAGACGCCTAAGTTAACTAGAATATAATGAAATTGTTGAGCTGAATGCTCCTGCATCAGACTCCCAAGGTTAAAATAATCATGATCTCTGGATCATTTGCTCTCGACCTTTGTCTTCCTGGATCCCATACTTTGTTTTGTATTTTGTCTTTGGTTGTTGTTGTTGTTTGTTGTTGTTCTCCAGGTTTCCACCCTTTATGTTGCTTTGCCCCACTAGCTATACTTTCATAGTTTGTTGCTATCTTTCTCTTGTTGCTGCTTGGCCTTCTTACTATTGCTTTCTTCTAAGGCACCTTCATCATCAATCTTATTATTATTTCAATCTCTATGTCCAATTTATCTTTTGACTTATAATTACTTTTCCATTTGTTGTTGTACTCTGTCCACTCATCTTCAAACTGCTATTCATTATCTTCTCTTTGAAGTTGTCAGATTCTTACTACCTCCCTTTCATCCTTACCGTCTTGTGATTTTCCAAACAACCTCTGTTCAATATCTGTAAATTTACTTTCAAAAATTAAATTGTCGTCCAATTCCCCTTGTACTTGATTCCTCTCAAATAAATTACTATGTTGTTCGTCAATTCTAGCATACTTTCCTTCCTCTTCTTTGACAACCCTCAGTAATTTTCCTTAATTTCCTTGACTGATTCTAACAATCAGTTTAACTTCTCCAAGCACGGTATCTTCATGCTTTTCTTTTTCCTCATCAACATGTCTGACCTGAAAACTTCCAGTCTTCTTCAATTCTAAAATTGACTCTTCAACTTGAAACATGTCTGTCTCATTTTCATCAAATCCTATAATCATAAAACAATTATCAGAATTAAAAATATAAGGCCTAATTACCTTTTCCCTTTCTGGTAACATCTCAGTATGCTGCTTTGAGTTTTCCTTCAATTCCTTTGTCAACACATCAGTATGTTGATTTAAACTCTCCTTCATATCATCTGTTTCAATGATATCTCTCTGCTCTGGTTCACAATAATGAACTCCTCCTTCTGTAATGTCAATTTGCTAAACTTTCATTACCATTCTCTTTTCCTTATGATTGTCTTTCACGACAATTTCTTTGTCTTTCTTTTTCAACAATTGATCCTGAGTATACATCCTCTAGTTTTCCAACTTTCTTCTTTGAATGTCTAATTTCCTATATAACTCAATAATTTCAATTGGAGTATAATTTGGAAATTTCACACAATTTTCCATACCTTCCTTTGTTATTGACCAATCATCAAATGTCCTTTCTCTCTTTGCTAAATATTTTTTCATAGTCTTCTTCTTTCTTCAATTCTATGATTGTCTTTTATTTGGCTTGAGACAAATCTACCTCCCTTTCTTCTTCAATACACTTTGCCTTGCTGTCTCTCGGTAAACCTTCTTCAAGAGCTATCCTTGCCCCATTATTTGCATTAGTATTCTCTTGCATTTTTTCTTCATCAATAACATTAATCAAATTCATTAGATTACCTCTCTGAGACAATACTCCTTCGTTCTTCATCAGAATAAGATCCTGATCTTCCATCTCTATGACAACTTTAAATGACTGTCTCCTCTCACTAAGTAACTCATCCATAGACTCTTTCTATTGTAACCAGTCAAATTCTTCCTCTTCTACGAAATTTTCTTTATCACCTTTTACTTCAAGATCTTCATCCATTCTGGAGACATCTTCACAAAGTTGCTTTTCTCCTACAATACCTGTAATCATACACAAATTATCATTTTTAAAAACATACTACCTTGTGGTCTCACTTGATGCTTCAGTCATCATATCTCCTTGCTATCTTGAATTCTCACAATAATTCATAAGATCTTCCACAGATCTCAGTCTTCATCTTTAACCTAAACTTCACCCTATTCTGCTTCACGAATGGAAACTTCCATTCTCAACTCAGCTTCTCTGAGTCCTTCCACCAGTCACTTCACTTGCCTCTGTTGTAGCCTTCTCTATAACTTAGACCACTTCACTGCCTTTTTCCTCAAGACCCAACCTTGTCTTTGGTTTTCCTCTAGTAGAATCCTTAATACATCGATTTGTTCTTTTACCTCTGTAATATCCTTGTCACGCTCCTCTTGACTCATTCTCTTTCCTTTTACCTTGGCATCCTCCTTCTTCACTTTTCTTCTGTTGTGGTCTTCCTCATAACCTTTGTTATCTCTGTTATGACTATCAGTAGTCATCTCCTTCTCTATCTTCATGAGTTCCTCACTCACTTACTATGATTTACACTAAAGCTTTTGCAATAGCAAGTCCTCCCTACTGCCACTTACCTCACCAAGCTCTCCTTTGTACTTGGTCTTTTGGCAAGCACTTGGTTCTCTATTCTCTTGAACCTATTTGAGCACTTCTCTTTGCTCCTTCTAGGCTTCAACTCATCTGCACCTTTTAAGAACACAATTGTCCTCTTGTATTTCAATCACAAATGAAATACTAGGTTCTAGCCACCTCTTCTTTCACTCAGAAATTCTTACCAGCTTTCTTCATCCCTTAGCAATTCTACCCACATCCTCTGTGGAATTTCCTTTATGATCTTTCTGTGAGCTACAACAAAACCTCTGCAGTAACAAGTCCCCCTTGCTACATGATACCTCACTAAGCTTCTCTCCTCTAAGCTCAGTCTTTTGGCATCTCTCTGGTTCTCTCCTCTGGAACCAATTGAGCACTCCTTGCTCTAGGTTGCTGCAATCTTCTCACCTTCTTATGCCGCTACCTTCAAGACCTTTGCATGATCTTGTTCTACCATTCACCTGCACTTTGAATGGATTGTTCTCTGTTTCCTTTGCATCTGCAAATTCTGCTACACTTTATCTCTGTGTGCCTATTGTTTGTCAGATTTAAAATCTGATCTCCTCTTGCCTGCATACACACCTTCAAAACATAACTATGTTCTAAGTTTTCTCAAAGAATTCTTACACACAAAATTTCCTTGTTCTGCTCTGATACCAAATGATGCTAGCCTAAGCGCATATACCCATAGTATGAAAATAAAGTTGCATGTCACACTATGTCCTAGGAATTTTAAAATTCCTTACTTGGTAAAATCTTCACAAGTCAAGGTTTAAGGCCCCTTCAATAACCTATATGCGGAAACATTTCATTTAACTATCACACAGGTTTCAACTTTGGGTTATTTTCACCTCCGGAATTTCTTAACCATACCCTGGTCTTTAGACTTTGGTTAAACTCAAAATTTAAGCCATAATACATTAATCCCGCTTATTTCTATTATAATTCCCATATAATAGAAATATTTCGTAACCCACACTTAAAACCTTACCTTTCTGCCATTCCATAAATCTTTGCACATATATTGATGCTCTCCTTAGAGCATTAAATCTCTGCCATCGATCTGATTCCTCGATCCAATGGTTATCGCGTCACCCAATCGCTAACTAGCTTAGCCGATCTCCATAGTTGATCTATCCCATCCGATCTAATGGCTATTGCATCGTCTGCTCGCCAACTAGCCTGAACAATCTCCACCGTTGATCAATCATGCTCGATCCAATGGCTATTGCACAATCTTGCGCAAATACTTGCATGATCTTTATCAAGACATGAGCACGCGAGAAAAGTAGTTTTCTCATGCTACGTGTCACTCACTTAGGCTAATCGCGTGAATTTTTGGAATATTGTTTACCGCTTTGAGGGCATGCGAGATACTGCTTACCGCCTACGAAGACCGCTCCACTATTCTACACGTGGTTTTAATCTTTGCCATTCATATTCTTGACTTTATTTTGCTCGACTTAATCTTAGCCACCTATCGCACACAATCTCGTCCATTCATCTGATTGATCCAATGGTTCCTGTACACTGTTACATTCTTTTGTTTCGTAATGTGTAATAGCCCATTCGGCTTTCTACCTACGTATTTGTTCATGCCTTACAGTCTTCACTTGTTCTGATCTCGATCTCCACTCTGTTACTCCATTTCTTCGTGCCTTTATGCTTCCTTCATAAATCCTTAGGTTTTAGGAAACCTTACAGTTATACCTTTGTTGTAACATTGAAGGCTTTCTCCAATACTGTCTATGTGTAAAACCGTAACACTCTTCTCTGCACTTCTTCTCTGATTCTGCACACCTATGTTATGCAAAATTACTCTAGTCCACACACAATCTATAATTCAATTACTCAATACACACCACACAAACTCAAAAATTGAGTTATTTGTATTAATAAACAAACATTTACACAGGAATTTCTTTATTGGCCTGATTTTCAATATCGGTGGCCTTTCCTTTCCTGCGCGTAGGCTTATAGTCAAACCATATCTAATCTCTAACTGACTCACTGACTGACTAACTCACTCACTGACTCTATGCCTTTTAGGCTTACATTTATACAAAAGGTTTCGTTAACCAATTCTGGTTCAAATCCTTAATTTGTTGGACTAAATCCTGAATATCCTCTAAGTCCACTTTTGACTCCACTAATCCCTAAGGATCCTCTTTAGTTCCACAAATCACGAAACCAATTCCTAATCTAAGACTTACAATTGATTTCCAAATCTCTCAATCCCCACTAATCACTCATCATCACTCATGTTCTCCTACATTCGAGAGAATTTACAAATATCCTCACAATATCTAATTAATTCCTATTCCAATCACTCAAAACATTAATAATTACATTAATTTGATACATAGGAATCCAACTTCCTTGAAAACACAAGACTCCTAAGTTAACTAGAATATAATGAAATTGTTGAGTTGAATGCTCCTACATCACATAGCATGGCCGGGGTTGATCATGATGCTGCTAGCATGGCTAGCTGTGAGGCAAGATATAGAAGCTCCTTAGAGAGTTGTTTGAGCATGATCTAGATATGACATTGTTATATATATATATATATATATATATATATATATATATATATATATATATATATATATAGTTGGGACCGAGATACTCTCATATATTGAGACAATGCATTTGTTTGAAACAAGCTCAAGCTTGTGGTTGGCACCTCCTTGAGAGGGAGGATGATTATGGTATACTTTTGTGATTTATATGATTATATATGAATTGACATGATATTTGATTTGATGCTCTATATGAACAGGAAACAACTGCTATTGAGACAAGAAGATTGTAGATATTCTCACAAAGTCATTACTAAAGAGAAATTTCTTGGTTTTTAGAGAGCAGCTTGGACTGATGGATGTAGCCCCTTCAGATGAGGGGCAACGCTGATAGAGGACACTATGCCAACTCTTCCTACCTTGTTTGAGCTCCCAAGGTGAGGAATCCAGATAGAGGGTTCTTGGGGTTAAGGGAACTCTCACAATAGGGTGTTACCCCTATCTGTTACCCATAGGGTTGAGGGATAATTTTTTAATCCCCTGTGAGATTATTTATCCTATTGCTCAGTATGGGTGGAAGCTATTTATCCTCGATGTGATTCCAAGTTGAGATGTGCTCCCTGATGATATGCACTCCAATGATGATTTATGATGTTCTGGGTAGTAGCCTGCTGATAGATATTCTAGATAGCAGCCTGATGAATAGAGGGTGGTATCTTGAGCTTCCCTTCGATATCAAATTCTTCTTCTTCTATATCCGAGAATGTTCATCATTCAAGCTGGAACAATCAAGAGATAAGAAAGAATAAAAAAAGGATAGATTGAGATGGATAATGATGATTTGTGATGATGAGACACTTGATATGGACATGACATGATGACTACATGAAAAATATGATCCGTTATGATACTTTATGACACTTGAAGATTCCATAATGGCATACTGATTGATGGATAGATATTGGTAGGTGGAATTCTCCCTAGTTGAGAGGGAGTGTTAATTTTTGAAATTGTGGTAAAATTCTACCTCGGATAACTCAAATGACCGAGATAATGATTTCATTAAATTCCTCTTTTCGATAGGACCAAAATCGACCTAAATATCACCCAATTTGGTTAAGCAGAATTTGAGTTATGAATTCTTTTATTCATACATGTATTATGGAATGGGTTGTCCCTAACCACATGAGTAACCTCTTGGGTTAGTCTTAACCCTAAGTGAACCCTCAAGAAAGCCTATAAATAGAAGAGACGTCAAGATCATTTGGACACATCTTCTCTTCTCTTTTGTCTTGGTTCGCACAAGTTTGACAGAAGGAGTTCGCTCAAGGGTCTGTATTCACAGGCAAAAGGTTCGCTTCGGGTTACGGTTTTCTGGATCTCAGATGCTAGCATAGAACAGGGCATTCTGGTCCCTGGTCACTAGCACATAAGCCTATGAGAGCGACTAGAGACCCTTGGATACTGGCACAAAGTCTTATGGGAGCGACTATGGATTCAGAGGCAGATTTGGAGGTATCAATCCCCAGTCGTTCGCACAGAGTTGTCTTGAAAGTGACCAAGCTGTCTCGGATGCATGCACAGTAACTTCAAGGGAACGACCAAGGATTTTAGGTGTGCTGCACCCTTTTTGCACGTAAAGATTCTTCCTGAGAGTGACCGAGCAGTCACATTCTCCCTCACACAATATCTAAGAGAGCGACCAAGGAGTTTCAGTCATAAAAAGACAGTTTTGATGAAAGCAACCCGAGTTTAGATCTAGGGTTTGACATCTTGGTTTCAGTTGACTTAAGTCATCTAGTAGATCTGGGTTTCTCTCTATGGTTATACAAATTTATAGATATGTAGGTTTGATTTTTTAGTATTTGCTACAAACTTATGTATTGGGCTCATTGACATTGACAACAGTGTTCAACACTGTGACAACATTATACAATAGTTGACATCAGTTTGTGATAGCACATTATAGCCATCCGTATGAGGGTTTTTGTTCCTAGCATGATGAGATTTGTTTCATAGATAACATTATTGTTTTACTGCATAGATAAAGTTATGGATCATTGTTCTCTCTTTAGCTACATCTTTTGATGATGATCTAAGCACAAGAAGATTTGCGAGGGTTTTCCCCATAGTGGGTTTCTCCCTAGTCTCGTACCAATCCTAGTGTCTCTATATGTGTGCAACCTTTCTTCTATTATTCCTTTTATATTCTATTGCATTGATGATGATGGTGATGTTGTTTCTTTCTATGTAATTGTATAAGATGATGTATAATGGTGTACATCTCAATAATGTAAATGATGATATGGGGTGAACTTAATGTATTAATGATGAAATGCAATATCAAAGTAAAAAAAATGTTGCCCTAAGAAAATTTAACACTTACAACTCCCGGTTCGCCATGATTCGGGCCTGGAACTCCTCACCCACTTCAAACAAACACCCGATACCCACATCTCAGATCATATACATGAATAGTGGAAATGTCGTAGCCTGTGAAAATCTTAGTCTAAAGATTAAATCCTCTTGGACTTGTTTTTGAGATCCCTCACATCAGAAATATCCAAAGACTTGGAAAACTCATCCCTGCATAACGAGGAAGAAGCCATTAGTAAAGCCCAACAATTAGAGCTTATCTACACCCAGTTTGGGTACATTTATCATGTGCTTCCAGATGCCCTATGTTGGCCCACTAATTTATCATTATTATTATCACTTTTTAACGCCTATTTCATCCATTTCTACCCTTCTTTATTACGTCATTTATCATAATTTATCATATAATTCCATTTTATAATTATTTATGCTCTTATCGATAAATATTATTTCTTCTCCTTTATTTTTAATAAATTGATGATTATTATGCATGATTTTACCAATGATGGTTTATTAATGAATATGTTGTAACATCGCTCATGATTTTAGCCTCCAAGATCTTTTCCAGATTGCAAATTTGATCTCGAGCTCATAATTAAATATTGCAACTCAGAAATTCACTCGAATAAGAAATGAAAATTTTGCATTGAACGTTTCGAACAAATGAAGGAGAATCTATAAAATCCGAAACATGGGTTTTGTCCATAACGGACCGAATTAGTTTTGTAGTGGGAAATTTTCCAAAATTCAGTCTATATTAAGAGAGATGGAAGGTTCTTCGAAGATGATTTTCTCAAATTTGTTGTTGTGACCATTTTCCAAATTCTTCCAATTGAAATACCAAATTCAATTTGTTTCTGCTGAATGTTGATGGAGAGATCTTTCAGATATGATCTTGCTGATCAATTTGTTTTGTACAATCCAAATTTGTAATGAAAATCATTTTGTAATCGATTTTGTTGTAACTTCCCTTTGCGCTCTATGTATTTAAATGAAAACAGAGATCAAAGAGAAAAGGGATAATTGGGGGATAATGAGGGATAATTAGCAGATAGGAGATGGACAATTCTTAGATAGGATGTAGGAGAATAAATAAGAGATGAGAGATGAGAGATGAACAATTATTGAATTTGAGGAAAATCTAAGAACTTCATTATGTTGCAATTAATTCTCTCATATGTTTTAATGAAGGAAGTTATCCATTGAGTTCTACATATGTTATTTGTAATCTGATTTGAGTTATTTCTCAAGGCGAAAATGAGTCTTAGGCAGTTGGGCCCACTACCTTGGATGAGGTGTTGCCTTGAAAATCTACAGTAGTTTAGTTGTGTGCTTGTTTCTGTGAATTTCAATCATTTTTCTTTAAACTAAATTTCCTTTTTAATCAGTAATTTGTTAAGTTGCTGCATTTTCCAGATTTGTTATTTCCCGCAACTTCTAGATTTCATTTGATTTACTGCTCTAGATTAACATTTGAATTATGTTGGGTGCAATAGATTAAATTTCCAATTCAGAAATGTCTGGTTTAATTTAGCAATGATTCAAGTTGTGTGATTAGCATAATTGTTTTTCCTGTCCTTTACTTTCTTCTTTTTAATTTTAGTTTTATTATTCAAAATTTATTTCTTGTTGAATGAGCTCACTATTATAGAACACAATCATATAGAACCATTGTTAGCCATTGGTATTGTTATGCATATATTTTGTCGATTGCCTTGAAATTAAAAGATGCTCCCCGGTTGATAATTAATGTTCAAGCGATCTGCTCCTATTGGCCTATACCTTGGCGTGCTAAGTAATTTGGTTGGAAAAACTATATTAATAGACATCAAAGTACTAGATGCCTAATTAGATTACAATATCCTACTAGGTCGACACTACATGCACAAGATGTTAGCAGTCACCTCATCGGTGCTTAGAATAATGATGTTCCCTAACGACATAAAAATTATTATGATTGATCAACTCACATACTGTGAGAAAGAAATCTTACCCACACCTGACAGTGTGTTACCTTTGTCTCATCCTCTCACGAGTTGATCATTACTTACATTGAGCTCAGCCATGTCTTGTTTAAGCCATCAACGCTCCTAGGGACATTCTCAGGAAACCCTCTAGTGATACAAGAAATTTCCCTAAACACTTCATCAAACACCCCCCAAATTCAAGAACCAGTTTCAGATGCTAACAATGATGTTGTTACCAATCTGAACTTCTTACCAAATTCCATCACTCATTCACCCTTCTTATATCCCCCACATGGTTTTGTCTCTCACAAATTCATTGCAATGCTCTCGTTGCCCCATATATCTCTTGTGATACTGGTCTTGTATTTGGCCCCACATGCCACATCAGCAAGCAAAAGTATCATTGTAATAGACGTTAGTCCTATTCCTCCTCAGGATAATGCGACACCCCAAACAACACCTACTCAAGTAGTGCCCATACCAAAAGAAATCCCGGCACCAACACCAGTCGGTGCAAAAATAAGGGATAAGAAAAAAGGTAAAAATGTGGAAGTGTCAAACACTCCCTCCTCTAGGGTCCCTCAACCCTGCGCATTGTGTGAAATAGTAGGGCACCCCACCAATAGGTGCCCCGAGTTAAAATAGCTCAAAGCTCTTCTACATGCCCCAAAAGTTCCAATGAACCCTCCTCCCCCTATCAGAGAAAAGGGCACAACCACGCATCTTAAGGCATTGCACACCAACCACGTATGCACCATGTGCATAGAGTACGGGTAGTATACACATCATTGCCTCGAAATCCCTCGATATCGAGATGTGTTAGGTGCACTCACCCACTCTAGTACCCCACTACTCTCAATAGAGGATGGATCTGAAGATGTTTTTTACGTCATAAGGGAAGTAGCTTCTTGACCCTATCCCTCATTTAGTCCATCAACCTCCCACCATGATCGAAGGAAACATGAACGAACAACCACCCTACCATCGCCACTTGCACATTATGCGACATACCATATCATTTGATCAACCAGTGCCCAGAATGAAGGGCATTTAACCAATTATATTTGGTTCCCCATGTTGCTCAAAGCACTAGACCCAGGAATAGGCATCAGACTTGCCAGCATTGTGCAGGAAATCATCACATTTGACATTGTCCCCATCTTTCTTGATTCCGTTCTTTGTTAGGATTCATGCGGTGATTTATCGTTGAGAATTCCAATTTAGTCGTGTCAGATACTGAACCGTCAAATAATTCACCACCATCATGGAATGAAGCATCTAGGTTTCTCCTATGTGTGTTTGAGGAGAAACAGATGCTAGAAACAAAATAGGGTCCCCGCCATTTCATCTCCCCTCACCACCATCAATCTAGATCATATAAAGAATGATCTAAGTCCACCTAGCACATACGATCACCCATTACATGCACTATATGTGATAAAACCAACCATTTGGTGAATGAATGGTGTGAACTGGGTAATTTTAATGACATCTTCCGTGTAGTGGTCCAAATTCCACACAAGCATCTCTCCAACCAAGAGAAAATCATGTTATGTTATTTCCGCATCTGCTATCAATTCCACCAAAAAAGGAATTTTCAATACCTTCCATGTTTTCGCACAACAAGAGCCGTGCTAAGGCCAACCCACATCAGTACGTCACATCATGCCAATACTAAGGTCCATAGATGGATACCACCAAGGATATTCCATATCATGACGTCAACGAGGTGTCAACATCTCATACTATGAGCAGTACCGCCTCCCATACTATCTACTCAGTTAATTCTGGTCTGGTATGCGGAATTTATACCAATACCTCTCATAGCACCAAGGCATGCCATATGTTACACACATTTAGGCACCTTAGGATTCAACGTCAACATCTTATCGAGGAAGCCATTTTTTCCACTTTTACACCAAAAAGGATGCAAGAACTTCCTCCCACACAGCATCAGCCCACCATAACCGAAATTCTACCACCACCCAATGCTAATGACACACAACATCATATACTTTTCATTTCCTCATCTATACGAACCATTATTTTTGTCATCTTAATCATCATTTTTTGGTGTTGAGAACGCAAAATCCACCTCAACAGTGGTAACACCACCGACGGTGTAGAACCATCCCATCTGCACTTTGTCAACCTCTCTTGGTTCTACGACATCAACCAATGAATCATATTCTTGCTTGTTGACTAGCACAACCAAGTATGAACCCCAATGTCAAGACCTAGCACAACCCAAGTCAACATTAGATAATCGTTTTCACTCAGATGAAGATATTATAGAAGCCATGATGGAACTTGAATATCCTTGGGACACCATGCACCATCGTTCAGTTTTTCTACTCGAAAAAACATTTGTTCCCAACAACGCACAAACTCACAATATCTGCACCATTGAATCAAAATATTTCCTCCCACCATGGAAGTTCGATTGGTTGAAAAACCCCATCCAAGCACCTAATGCATTTGAGGAGGGGAGCATGTCCAACATTTCACCTACCATCAAGGTGAATATTTCAAGCAAACCTGGAAAATTTGAAGAGATCTTCCCAGGGGTAACATGCTCCCTAAAATACATAACCACATATACATGTTCCAAGAATACAGGGATATTTTTGCATGGGATTACTCAGAGATGCTAGACATCATTCCCATCATAGTGGAACACCACATTGACACGTAGTCTAATGCCCATCCTGTCCGACGTAAACAATGTCAATTACATCCTTCTAAGGTAGTAGCAATCAAACAAGAAGTTGATAAACTCCACAAAGTTGGGTTCATCTACCCTATTACTTACATGTCTTGGGTTTCTAACCCTATACTCATCATGAAAAAATAGGGCACCATCTGTGTTTGTACTAATTTTAGGGATCTAAACAAAGCATGCCCTAAAGATAATTACCCAACGTCGTTCATTGACCAAGTCATTGATGATTGCACCAATCATGAGGCCTTATCCTTCATGGATGGGTTCTCTGGGTACAACCAAATTCAGATTCGCCATACAGATCAGTACAAAACCACATTCACAACCCCTTCGGGTACATTCGTATACCAAGTTATGCCTTTTGGTCTTAAAAATGTTGGCACCACCTTCCAATGGGCCATGAACTACATCTTCCATGATCTAGCTCATCTCATCCTTGCATATCTGGATGACCTTACAATATGTTCCAAAAAATGTGCCAACCATTTAGAGGACCTTCGTCTGGTTTTTTAGATATGTCGACAATATAACCTACGCTTGAACCCTCTCAAGTGTGTATTATGTGTCAACATCGAAAGACTACTAGGTTTCATAGTTTCCCAGCAAGGTATCAGAATCGACCCTTTGAAATTCCAAGCCATTAAAGAGGTACCTCCCCAAGAACATTAAAACAATTACAAAGCCTGTAGGGTAAGGGAAATTTCTTACGATTCTTTGTCCCCGATTATGCTACTTGCGCACAAGGTTTCCTGTGCCTGTTTCATCAAGAAATCCCCTTCCATTGTGATGATCAAGCCAAAAAATCATTCGACGCCTTAAAATATGCATTATCTCAATCTCCTTTGATTAGTCCCTTTGACCACAACAACCACTATACCATATACCTATCCGCATCAGAGGTAGTCGTGGTCAGGGTGTTAGTCCAAGATGGACTAGAAAACAAGGAGCACATAATTTATTACATTACAAAGAACGTATTTGTGCCTACATTGAAATATGACCCAGAAGAAAAAATGGCCTTATCCCTCATACATTTTGTACAAAAGCTTCGACATTATATCATCCTTCAAACCACTACTATAATAGCATCCATCAATCCCATGAGGTATCTCCTCACTTGTCATATGATGAACCACAATTACGCTCGATGGATTGTTATTCTATAAGAATTTGATCTAGAATTTAACTCTCCTAAGAGAAAAAAAGCACTCATCCTTGCCGTGTTTATCACGGACCTCCTAATAGAGACCCAAGGCACTCCCTGATCAACATCTATTTTTAGTATCGACGGATGACCCATGGTGCGGTGATATCCTCATCTTTTTAAGAACTCAAAATTTCAAACCCTATATTACCTGTGACCATCTGAGGCACATACGGCATCAGCCCCCTTGCTACCTCCTTTTGGGGGATGTTCTCGATTGACGAGGCATCGACACCATCCTACATCAATGCCTCAATCACCAACAAGTTGAGCAAGCCTTAAATTATTGTCATAGAAAGGCTTGTGGTAGCCATCTCTCGGGGATGGCCACTTCACAAAAAATCCTTCATGCTGGTTATTTCTATCCTACCCTCTTCCATGATTGCATACAAGAAATAAAATGATGTGAGTGATGCCAATGATACAATCATAAGGCATGAGCACCACCTGCTCCCTTACATCTAGACATAGTGGCTAACCCCTTCTTTAAGTGGGGCATCGACTTCATGACCTATAAGCCCCCGTCATCAGGAAACCACAAATACATTGTGATCACTATGGACTATTTCACCAAATGGGAAGAAGATGTCATAAAAAGGTTCAATGTTCCCAAGGAGTTGGTTTCAGACCATGGGAAACATTTCAGGAATGAAATATTTCAAGAGCTATCCCAACACCTTGGTTTCTCTCATGAGTTTGCATCACCATACTACCCACAGTACAATGGACAAGTAGAAGTCATTAACAAGGTCCTCAAAACCATGTTACAACACATGGTGAACACTCATAAAACTAATTGGAACCATATGGCATTCTTAGTCTAATGGGCATACCGCACAACACTCAAAATGTCTACAGGGTTTACACCCTTCCAACTAGTATATGGCGCAGAAGTAGTACTTCCCATTGAGTGTGAGATCCCCACCTTACACTCAGTTACTAAGTTCTTAACTAACACCAAACCTTTGGAACAAATTTTGGTGCAACTAGAGCTTGTCAATGAAGGCTGACAAGAATCCCTCCAGAATAATGAAGCACACAAGAAGAGGGTCAAATCCTTATTTGATCGCAACATCACCCCTCGGAAAGTTACGAGGGGGGTTATTCCTATGCTACGATGTTGCCAAAGAAATGGTACGACCCGGGAAGTTAGAAACCCTATGGAAGGGCCCTTACATCATCAAACATTTCCTCCTCAAGGGGGCATACATATTGTCAGAACCCGATGGGACTTGCCTAAAAAATCCCGTCAATGGTCCGTACCTCAAAATATTTCACCCATAAAATTCTATAATATACATTTATGCACCATGAATTAATTTTTATGATGATAACCTCATCATGGATTCACTCTCAACATCAATCTCTCATCATGTGTCAAAAGATGGATCATTCGCCAGCTTATCATCATGGTTTTGCTGACGGCGCATCTCGATGGTCACAAAACCTCACTGCTGCAGCCTAGGTCATATACTTTCCTAAATGGACACCTCATATCTTTGATGGAATTTGTATAGGGTCAGCCACCAACAATCAAGCTCAATACAATGTCGTCATAGGTCTCTTGGCTGATTCCCACCACCTAGGTATCCGTCACCTACATGTATTCCTTGATTCCTAGCTGGTTGTATCGCAGTTAAACAAGACCTTTCATGTCCATGATACACGCCTTTTTTAGAAGTATCTACATGAAAAAAGGTTAGCTCAACATTTTGATCATATTACATTTACACATATACCAAGGGATCAAAATCATACAGCTAATTGCATAGCTAATCAAATCCTAGACTAGCATGCATCACATATATATAACCATCAAGATACATAAACCATGAGCATAGGATACATCTCAAACAAAATACAAAAATACATCAAAAAGTATAGACACATGTGACATATCACAAGAGTTGCCAAAAAATGATCTCGTATATACATATCAAAAAATATATATGAGTACAAAAAATATAGTCTATTGACCCACGACCAAGATAAATAAGTCAAAAAATACAGGGGAGCATCCTCATAATGGGTGCTTTCCCTGGTACATACATAGTCTCATAAAAAAGCTAGACCCACAGGTCTATCTAGGGCTCCCGCAGGCCAATCTCTGCATCTGGAGCAAATATTAGACCAACCGTAGCCATCAACATAGCTATACAGTGCAAAACTAGTTAATGCGCTTGCTCAAGCGCCATCATCGTCTCCACGATGACCTCCACCAAACTTGCCCAACCATCAATGGGAAACCCTCTAATCAGAGCCTCTACTCTACCCTAAGTGTCTTGGTAGCTCTGTAGCTTAGCCTCTATAGATGCCAAATGTGCCTCTGTAGCCTTGGCATGCTCACGCTATTGCTCTGCATCCCTACCCAATGTTGCATTACTACCCTCACTAGAAAGTCCACCAATCTCTAACTGACGTCGTTGCGCCGATTGCTCAGGTCTATCAGGTGGCCTCACATCCCATGGCCTCTATGGCACAGGTGCTGCCCCTGCAACACCTATGTGTCTTGGATCATGGCTAACGAAGTAGACCAGTGGTCACCCCCATAGCCCCACATATGCAAGTAAACATGCATGGTATCATAATCCTCATATATAAAACAACATACCTATACATGAAAAAAACATATATATACACAAATGCAGAAAACTAAATATACCTACTAATCCCTAGGCATCACTCGAAGGAAGCCCCATGTTTGGATCGCCTCAGAAGTCCATGCCATGATAGTGATACTCCAAAAATAGCTAAGGATTGGAGTTAAACCAATCCTCTACATTAGCGTTCCAGTAACACACCGTCACACCACCCCCAGATCGCGGCATCATAAGTGCCCAATGGTGTATACGAGGGTCCCTGGCAGACCCCATCAACACTACTAGGATCAGACACAACATATCCACCCTCTCATACATAATGTTGCATAGGATACTCACATAAAAAAAACTTTGGAGTATGCCACGATGCACCTTTGTTAACTGGGACAACATGCCCCTATGCAACAATTGAGCCCAATCAAAAAATTCAGCCACTTGCAACTCTTGGAGCACTACTATATGTGGCCCTGATGCTCTATGGGGGGATGTTGACCCCACCAAACTAACAATCATCACCAGCACTGCTTGATCAGCGAGACCCAAAACAATCGCAATCCTGATGCAGCCCTCCTCATAAGGGTTAGGCCCATAGTGAGCCTCACCCTCAGCCTCTGCCCATCGATGGATATCCACATGCCCAGCTGGAAGTGGATATGGAAAAGCCTTCTCATGAGGCAACAAACTGGTAAGAAAATAGATATTAGTATGGATCGATTTCGATAGATCTGTCAAGCAGATAACCATCACTTGTTGGTCCACATCCCAACATCGAATAAAAAATTTAGGAACCTATCCTTCGATCTCAAAAGGGGGTTCTAAAGAAACTTTAGAAGACCCCACTGCGCTATAAACTGGCTAGTGGCTAGATCCCTTACCACATCCGCCCATAGGCATGCCCAGTCTCTCTCCCTCTAAATCATCTTGCCATCAAGGATACCATGCATTAAATTTATAGCTCCCTAGGCTATAAAAAACACACACACACACACACACACAGAAAAACCTTTTTTCTCTTAGTCGTGTGCCTATGTGCTTGATAGATGCATTGATGCGTGCCTACTTATCGAATAGATGCTCTAACATGCATTTGTCAAGCCCTATACCGCGACGTCCAAAATGCCAAAGACTACACACCTGTTCTCAAAACAAGTGCACAGTTCACACATCTGTATTGCATAATCTCACTTTTTATTATTTTTTTCTTGTATTTGTATTATATTATTATCAACTCTTCTAAGATGAAAATATAACACAACCACAATAAACAAGAATATATGTGAATAAGTTGTTTGTAATTAGGTGTCCGAACATAGCATCACACCATCATAAGTACAAGGAATACAACAAGAGTTGGAGTTCATAAAAATATTACAATTCCATTAGAGACATGCACCTCCTTAATATATAATATGTGACACTTCTTAACTTACAAAATTGTACCAAGTTTTCCCATACCACAAATGACCATCTAAACTAGTTTCAGGACCCGGTGGCCACACATACATAGAATCATATCCATGAAAACCTAGCTTGCCTCACTTCTTTATTTACCCAATAAATCACAAAGTGTAAACAAACCTCCTTCTTTCTATAGCTTAGTCCATCTTGTGCAATCCTTTTGTATGCTAGATAACCCACTTGCTACCCTGTGTCTCTCATTCCTCACGCACCCACCCTTGGTCATGAAAATAGAGGCTACTAGTCACTCATGATAGGTCAACTTCTTGGAGGCATAGATTTTGTGTCCAAACTCCAATTGATGTGATTCCTGCATGATAGTAAAGTTCTTCAAATTCAAAATAGCATTAGGAGTTCCTATAGCTACAATTACCATTTTAAGGTTATTTCCATGGTTTTTACACCCTAAAAACATTAGGATGGAGGATAATTAATATAATGATCCAACCTAGATTACGATTAAATAAGGAACATCATGCCAATACCTCTATTTTCCCAAGCCATGTACTCCACAACCACTGAGCCATTCAACACCCACAAGCTACCCAAGAATGTTCTACCTGATGCAATGTCACAACAATGATTGGTAAATACTTATCAAGTCACTTGGAATGCATTATTTCCCACATTAATAATCCATCAATAGATGTCTCATTTGACTCTCTTTTGTCACTAGCTATCTCTTGGAACAAAATATTTGAACTCTTAGTCATTCCATCCTTGTTACTCCACTTTGACGGATATGTATGAACAAGTTAACTGAACTATTTCCAAGTGCCCACATACCCTAAGGCATCCACATGAACTCATCCAAATCATTATAACTCAAGTGATTTGATCCATATTGTCTAAGCCAATTGTGATTTTCCTATCTTACATGCCTCCATTATTCTATCTCTACTCCCATTAGTTATCTCTACACGAAACCAAAACTCATGATTTTGTTTCTATCCATAGCATACTAATGTTCTGTTCAATTTCTTTGTGGAGCCATCTTTGACTAAACCAAAATCCTCTTTGGTCTATAACATGAATATTGTTGTATAAATAGTAAATCAATTTGAGAAACCAACTCCATGTGCCTTGGCACAAAGCTATCTTAATGAAATGCAATCAATATTTTTGTCAATCCACAAACTCATTTACACACTCTACACTCAAAATTGTATAAATCACAAAGTTTTCATGTTCTCTAGTAGGATCATACCTCCATCAACTTCTCCACTCCATAGCTACTTCTTCCATTGGGATACATAGTCTTCACTTCAATCCATTGTCCAACTTAAGCTACTTTCTCTAGCTTTTTGTTGGAATTATCTCACTTGTGTGATCGTTCCATTAAACGAATCATAACACCCTACCCTATGGTTTGGCAACTCATCCCAACCATCTAATTCATCATGCAATCAACTTCACCAATCATCCATTTGATTCATCCACACCTCATTGTGCAATCAACCAACTCGATGTGTCCATGGCTTTAATGATTCTTGTTTCCTTAGTGAATTCTTTATGAAGTGCATCCAACCACCCTGCATTACAAATATACAATTAAACTTATTCCCTTTTGTTTCATGTGTTTGTCCACCTAAATGACCTTTGTCCTCATGGCATGGTGAATATTTCACCAACCTGTCTTCTGGTCAACCATGACTTTCCTTCTGAAAGTCCACATCATCGAACATCTTTGTGCAAGGTGTCAACACTCTATACTCTTGGATCAACTACCCCTTTTGCAAACTCTGCCTCATACCATGCTACCTAATTCATAGTGGAACAAATATCCAACTTAATCTTTGATGTGCACCAACTCATACAACCACCACCTAGGCTACTTTCTATGCCAAATCATGAGAGATGGTATTTCCTTCGTTTAATGCACAAATTCTATGGTCATTCCATCCTTGCAGCAACATCCCTTTCTACAAAATATTATTGCACTTTGTGTTCTTTTTCAACCCGCCAAAACTCCCAATCTATTTCATTACCAAACCAATCAAGCCCACATCTCCAATTATGATTTATCATGGTTGTATGCACTCATTCACCATCATTATTCTCTAATACCATCTAAGATGGCCACACATTCTCTTAGGCACACAACTTTATATGGCACTCCTAAGTTACTCATCACTACTAGCAGTGTGGCACCATGGTTGTTTCCTCTTACTAAATTTCTCAATCCAATACTGAACAAGTCTAGACAAAGTATGTTCATTATCAATTTTCTATAATTTTAATCTTTTATTTGTGTTGTATTATCAGCAACTCCTCTAAGATAAAATAGAAAATTACCACAATATACAAGAATACATATGAACAATTTATTTATAACTAGGTGGCCCAACACAGTATAACACCTTCACAAGTAAAAGGAATACAAGAGTTGGAGCTCATACAAAGGTTAAAATTCCCCTAGGGTCATGCACCTTCCTATTATATAATATGTGCCACTTCTTGGCTTATAGAGTTGTACCAAGTCATCCCATACCCTATATGACCATCTAACGTAGCTCTAAAACCCAGTGTACACATATATGCATAATTATATCCGTACAAACCTACATTCCTCACTTCTCTATTTACGCAATACATCACACCATGCAAACCATCCTCCTTCTTACTATAGTTAAGTCCATCTTATGCACTTTGTGTATGATATCTAACCCACTCATTAACTTGTGTCTCTCATGCCTCATTCATGCGCTCCAAGTCATCCAAAGAGATGTTACTAGGTCACTCATGATAAGTCAACTTCCTAGAGGCATAAATTTTGTTTTTGAACTCCAATTGATGTTATTCTTGCATCATTGTAAATTTCTTCAAGTGAAAAATAGCACTAGGGTGTCCCACCGCTAAAATTAACCTTGTAAGGTGATTTCCCTAGTTTTTCCACCCTAAAAACATCAAGATGGAGGAAAAATAATATAATGGTCCAATCTTGATCAACACCAAAGAAATAACATCATGCCAATTCCTCCATTATCCCCAACCATGGAATCCACAACCACTGGGCCCTTCAAGACCCACAAGCTAGCCAATAATGCCCTACCCTATCCAATGCCAATCTAATGGATGGAAAATACATATCAAGTCACTTGGAATACATTCTTTCCAATATTAATCATACATCGATATATATCTTTGTTGATTCTCTATTGTCCCTATATGTCTCTTGGAACAAAACAATTGACCTCTCAATCATTCCATCCTTGGTCCTCCACTATGATGACTAGGTATAACCAAATCAACTGAACTATTTCCAAGTGCTTACATGCTCCAAGGCCTCAACATGAACTCATTGCAACCATTATAACCCAACTGAGTTGATCCATCTTGTCTAATCTAACTACGATGTGCCTAGCTTGTATGCCTCCACTTTATATCTCTACTCCCATTAATTTATCTTTTCACCAAGGAAAAACTCATTCTTTTGTTGCTAGCCAAAACATACTAATGTTTTGGTCAATCTCTTTGTGGATCCATCCTTGACTTCACCAAAATCCACTTTAGTTTGTACCATGAAGGTTGTTGTCCCAACAATAATGAAATTTCAGAAACCAACTTCATACAACTTGGCACAAATATATCTTGATGAAATGCACTCGATTGTTTCTTAGTTGGTTCAAAATACCAACTCATTTACACATTCTATAATCAAACTTGTCAAAATCATAACCTCATCATGTTTTCTAGTAGGCTCATACCTCCATCAATGTCTCCACCCCCTAGCTACTTCTACCATTGGGTTAAATTATTCACTTCAATCCATTGTCCAACTTAAGCTACTTGTTCCACCATTTTGGGGCAACTATGTCACTTGTGCGTTTGTTCCATCAAATGAATCACCACACCCTACCCTGCAATTTCGCAACTCATCCCAACCATCAGACTCAACATGCACTCAACTTAATCGATCATCATTGTGATTCATCCACACCTCATTGTGCAACAAACAACTCATTTTCTCCATGGAATTTGATGAATTTTGGCTCCTTCGTGAAGTCCCAATGAAGTGCATCCAACCACCCTCCATGAAAAAATTTCAATCAAACTTATGCCATTTTGTGTTTCTCCACCTGGATAGTATTTATCCTCAAGTCATGGAGAAAATTTCACCAACCTACTTATTTTTCATGTGTTTCTCCACCTGGATAGTCTCTATCCTCAAGTCATGGAGAATATTTCACCAACCTACTTATTTTTCAACCATGACATGCCTTCCACATGTCTACCTCATTCAACACCTTTGTGCAAGGTGTCATCACCATCTACTCTTGGATTGACTATCTCATGAGCAACCTATACATCTCACCATGCTACTTTATTCATAGGGGAATTCATAGCCAACTTAATCTTTGATTTGTATCAAATCATACAACCATCACCTTGGATACCTTCTATGCCAACGTATGAGAGATGTTATTTCCTTCATTTACTACACAAATTTTGTGGTCATTCCACCTTTCCTACAAAATATTGTTGCACTCCATGTTCTATTTCAACCCACCAAAACTCTAAACCTATTTCATCACCAAACCAATCAATCCCGCATCTCCATTTCTAAATTGTTGTTGTTGTATGTGCTCATTCACTATCATTATTCTCTAATATCATTGATCATGCCCCCCCCAATTTCCTAGGAATCCAACTTTATTTATCACTCTTAAGTTACTCATCACTATCGAGAGTGTGGCACCATGGATATTTCATCTTTGCCAAATTTGTTGATCCAAGACTCCACAAGTCTGGACTAAGTCTGCTCAATATTTATTTGTTATAATTTTTATCTTACATTTATGTTTTATTATTATCAACTCTTCTCATATGCAATTAAAACACAATCACAATATACAATAATATATGTGAACAAGGTTTTTAAAACTAGGTCGCCCAACACTACTTAACAACATCAAAAACACAAGTATACATCAAGAGTTGGATGTCACATAAAGATTACAATTTCCCTAGAGCCATACACCTCCCTAATATATTATATGTGCCACCTCTTGTCTTACAAAATAGTACAAAGTCATCCCATACCTTGTATGACCATCTAAACTAGTTCTAGAACCCAATTTCCACATATACACATAATTAAACCTAGATTTCCTCACTCATTTATTTACCCAATGCATCACACCGTGAAAAACCACCTCCTTCTTACTACAGATAAGTCCATCTTATCCACTCCTTATGTATTCTAGATAACCCACTCGCTACCTTGTGGCTCTCATGCCTCATTCACCCACTTTGAGTCATGAAAAGAGAAAATACTAGGTCACTCATGATAGTTCAACTTCCTAGATGCATCAATTTTGTATCAAAACTCCAATTTATGTGATTATTGCATCATTGGAAAGGTATTCAAGTATAAAATAGCATTAAGGGGTTTCATAGCTAAAATTACCTTTGTAAGGTGATTTCCCTTATTTTTCCACCCTAAAAATGTCAATATGGATGAAAAATAACATAATGATACAATATTTATCAAGACCAATAAGGAACATCATGGAAATACCTCTATTATCCCTAGCCACAGACTCCACAACCACTTTTCCATTCAACACCCACAAGTTACCCAAGAATTCCCTACCCAATCCAATTTCACAACTATGGTTGGATGATACCTATCAATTCACTAGGAATGCATTATGTCCCTTCATAATCATGCATTAATAGATGTCCCAATCAATTCTCTATTATCCCTATCTATCGTTTGGAACAAAATATTTGACCTCTCAATCATTCCATCCTTGGTCCTTCACTATGATGGCTTGTTTTAAACAATTCAACTAAACTATTTCCAGATGCCTACATGCCCCAAGACCTCCACATGAAATCATCTCAATCACTATAACCCAAGTGATTTGATCCATCTTATATAAGTCAACTATGATGTGCCTAGTTCGCATGCCTCCACTATTCTATATATTATTCCCATTAGTTATCTCTCCACCAAGCCAAAATTCTTTCTTGTGTCGCTAGACAAATCACACTAATGTTATGGTCAATCTCTCATTGGTGCCATCCTTGAATTAACCAATATCCACTCTAGTTTGTACCATAAAGGTTGTTTTCCCAACAAATATTCAATTTCAAAAACTAACTTCAAGTGGCATGGCACAAAGCTATCTTGATGGAATGCTCTCAGTTTTCCTTCTTTGTGTTAATCCACTATCTCATTTACATAGTCTACACTCAAAATTTTCTAAATCATAGCCTCATCATGTTCTGTATCATTATCATACCTCCATTAACATCTCCACCCCCTCACTACTTCTACCATATGGTCAAATAGTCTTCACTTCAATCCATTAACCAACTTAAGCTACCTAACCCATGGTTCTTCATCTCATCCCAACCATCAAACTCATCATGCACTCAACTTCATCAATCATCCATGTGATTCATCCACACCTCATTGTGCACTCAACCAAATCCCTCTTTCCATGGCCTTTGACGAATCTTGGTTCCGAACCCCCTTAAATTCTAAATGAAGTGCATCCAATCATCCTCCTTGATAAAATCGCAATCACACTTATGCCCTTTTTTTCATGTGTTTATCCACTTATATGGCCTTATCCTCAAGTCATGGTGAATATTTCACCAACCTGTCTATTGGTCAACCATGACTTTCCTTTAGTAATTTTGCCTCATCCAACCCCTTTGTGCAATATGTCAACACCATATACTCTTGGATATATTGCTGCTTGAGAAACCTATGGATCACACCATGCTTCCTAATTCAAAGGCAAATGGGTAGCCAACTAAATATTCATTGTGCACCAACTCATACAACCATCACCTTGGTTTCCTTCTATGCCAAAGTATGTGAGATGCTCTTTCCTAGGTTTACTGCACAATTTTTGTGGTCATTTCATGCTTGCAACAACAAACCTTTATATAAAATATTGTTTCACTCCAAGTTCTCTTTCAACCCACCAAAACTCCCAAAATATTTCATCACCAATCCAATCAAGCTCACATCTCCAATTGTGAACTTCCATGGTTGTATGAACTTTTTCACCATCATTGTTCTCTAATACCATGTATCATGGTCATACATTTTCTTAGGAGCCCAACTTCGCTTGGCACTCCTAAGGTACTCATCACTATCAGGAGTGTGGCACCATTTTTGTTTTGTCTTACCAAATTGGTTGATCCAATACTCCAAGAGTATGGACTAAGCATGCTCAATCTCAGCTTGTTAAAATTTTTATCTTGTATTTGTTTTCTATTATTAGCAACTATTCTAAGATGTAATTACAACACGATCACAATATGCAAGAATATATGTGAACAAGTTTTTTATAACTAGGTGACCCAACACAGCCTAACACCATCACAAGCACAAAGAATACAAAAAGTGTTGGAGCTTATATAAAGATTAAAATTTCCCTATAATCAAGCACCTCCCTAATATATCATATGTGCCACTTCTTGGCTTACAAATTAGTACTAAGTCATCCCATACCCCATATGACCATCTAAACAAAATCTAGAACCCAATGGTCACATATACATATAACTATATCCATGAAAACCTGGCTTGCCTCACTTCTTTATTTACCGAATACATCACACTATGAGAACCCACCTCCTTCTTGCTATAGTTAAGTCCATCTTGTGCACTCCTTGTGTATACTAGATAACCCACTCGCTACGTTGTGTATCTCGTGCCTTATTCAATTGCTCCTATTCATGCAAAGATAATTTGATAACCCATGTGTATCTCAACCAAGTATGTGAATTATTATTGACCCCCTCGAATTACACTTCCACTTCGAGTTATTTGTTAGTCCAATGTTTCTTTTGACTTCCCCTTAGCACATCTTATGGTACCTTTCTCTATTTTTCAATTTGGTTGAATGCCTCTACTCAAACATGTATATATGAGTCCTTGCATATGATCTCCCTTATGTTGTAGCAACTACAAATACCCTCCAAAATTTTTCCTTAGACTATTTTGGAGCCTCCCCTACCAACCTTACACAACACTTTGTCTTGCTTTGTCAAGTACTCAAGCTTCATTGTTTTCCTCGCATAAAGGTAGCCTATCGATCAAAGTCGATCCATTCCCCTCACAGGCTACTTACCTAGACTTGGTCCAGCTGCAGGCTGAGCAGCTTCCCCTTGAAAATTGCGCATTCCTGGAGGGCAACTAGCCTTCCCTCCAAGAATTGCGCAATCCTCTCTGACAGCCTGCTGGGCTCCAAGATTGCGCAATCCTTCCAGCCAACCCTCCCAGTAGAATTTGTGCAATTTTTCCTAGTAGCAGACTGTTTAGCCCAGGATTTGTGAAAATCTAGGCAACAGTTAGTTGCTCTACCTAGAAATTGCCCAATCCCTTTGGGCAATCAACCCAACTTACAATCAGGAATGTGCATTTTTTCCAAGCAGTTGAGCACTGGCATGCATGGACAGTCTGGTAGACTAGTTCCACCCAGGACCGAGAAAACTTGACTTGCATCCATGCATGATTTGATCTTCCCGACATACCAAGAGACAACAGGCAAAAGGCATCCCATGATTTAGGGAGCTATTTTTAGCAGCCGGGGGTTACATGCAAAGTTGTTTTAGAAGTTTCCCTCCAAGTGTCGCCTTTTCCTAGATTTGTGGCATGCGCATCATGAGACCAAACTTATTTATTCAATGCATCAGAGCTCATTCATTCACATCGATCTTGGAGCTCTGACATCCCATAGCACATCGAGGACTCTTTGACACATCTGACTCAGCTATTCACAGGTAAGTGGCCTCAACTTGTCTTTTTCAGCATTTCTGTCACTTTTTGTGTATTCGCTTGTGTGAGTGTTGTTTTCTTGATTTCTTTGAGAGCCTGATATTGTATATTCTAGCTTGTCCTAGCTCTGTTTCAATTTTCGTTGCTATCTCACTATTGTCACATGCATGAAAATGTTTTGCACAGATGTTCGTCCAATTGGAGAATGGCCTCACCCACATGCATGTTGATCAGTTTGTTGAATCTTCCATTCTTGCTTTGAATGCACTTTTTATCACTTCTACTATCACTTAGTGTCACCTTGCATTTCATTGACTTACTTGCTTTGAGTTGCCCGGCGATGAGTTGGGCCAACCTTGGGTCGATCTTTGCCTTCACCAAGGCTGCACTGCGCAATCTAGAGAAGGAAGGCTCCCCTTCCTCTCCAGATTTGTGCATTCTAGCCCAGCACTAGCCTCCTGGACTGATTTTCACATTCCTAGAGGGTAGTGGCTTCTTGGCCCAAGAATTTGCACAAATCTATCCCTGGGCCAGTAGTCCTTCCCAGCTGGAATTGCGCATTGTGCAATCCCAATAGCCAACTGCCCAACTGGATTGCACATTTCACAAATCCAACAGCCAGTCTAGCCTCCCAGTCAGTCCAGATTGCCTTTTTCATAGTTTTGGCAACTAGTCACTCAGCCTCCCAGTGAAATTTGCGTAATCTTGCTCATCAGTTTCCCAGGTATGTGCTATGTCCTTCCTTGTATTTGCTTTGTTTTCACTGAAATATTTCTTGCCATGCATGCTGCTTGTTTCCAGATCTTTCAGGTGTTCATCTATCTCAATGGTTTCCAAGAGAACAGGATCTCAGGACATTGATGGTATGGCAGCTGGAGCAGCAGCTGAGCAAGTGTCCTCTAGTCTGTCGATCTATGAAGATACGAAGCTATATCTAGACAAGGACATCAAAATGAAGTGGCAAGAGGTGAATGAAACATTCACAGGTACTTTTGGGGAAGACCTTGAAGACCGTCAGGTATGCATGAACATTCATAACCCTGTTTGTACCAGATTGCATGAAGATACCCTGCATTCCCATGCGTGGACATGATTCACTGGATTGTCTCTCACATTGACCCCGAGACAATGACCTTGAGCAATGTCAGTGGGATGAAGCTTGCAACCTTCTGGGCACGAGATTACGATGAGATGTATCAGATGACTGAGCCCATGACTGTCATGACTCCCTCGTTCATCTTGCCCAACAGCAGAGGCCACTCTAAAGACATTCTGAAGGATTAGGTAAAGGAGCCAGCTCATTTCAGGATGACACCTACTCAGATCTATAAAACAAAGATATTGAGGAAGGCATACCAATACTTGGTCATATTCGCATGTTGACTGAGTGGCCAAGCAAGCACTGAGACCTTCCCTCAGATTTGGGTGGTCACACTAGACCAACTGGCTAGAGAAGGAAGACCATGCAACTGGTCTGGCATACTGGCTCATCAGCTAAAGGAGCAAGTCATGAAGGCTCAACAGTTGCCCGAAGGTATGCATGTAGAAATTTACATGTCCGCCTACATTCTAGATGTAGTCTGTGCCCGACATGAGTTCCCGGGCTTAGAGTGGGCATGGTCACCAGCGGAGACTGTTGTGAACACATATTTCAAGCTATTCTCCGAATGCAGTTTCAGAGGAGTAATCATACGGTTGTTTGACCATCTTGTCACCCTAGTGTACAGGTTGATATTTGAACAAGATCCACCTTGCATGTCAGAAGAAGCGATGAAGGAATTGTTAGGAATTGCGGATTGGTATGCCTCACCGGATGGCACGTTCATCAGAGTGTTCAGTGTGGAGAAGCTTTCGCATGTTCTGCCAAAGTTTTCTTTGGACGTGCTTGTCATGTAGGAAGTAGCGCATCATATCTCAGCAAGATTAATAGCTAGCCTGCAGTGGAAGAAGAAGGCACCTTGGCCCACTCTTCCATTGCGGATTGGGTTATACGAGATTTGGATCATCAAGTAAGCAGATGTCAAAGCCGAATAGATGAAGAAGTACCCGTTCGACCTCTGAAGCTTCAAGCCGTATGACCCACATTGCATTGTGAAGGATCACTGCATGAGAGTTCAGTTCAATTGGATCCATGGGGCATGTCATTGGGCCGAGGAAGACTCATGGAGGTATTTCTTCAATTCCTCTAGACCCAATGAATAGGTCAGTTTCACCATAGAGTGGTTAGCACAACAGCGTGAAGCAGCGTCATAGAGAACACCAGCAGTAGTCGTAGAAGCAGAAACAACAAATCCAAGCATACCTATGCGTGAAAAAGGGAAGAGAAAGATTGTTGACTGCATGGAGGAGGAACAAAGCTGCAAGTTTCAAGCAGATCCACTTGTAGAATAAGTAGCTATGGCTATTCAACAAAGAGGCAGCAGTGGGACAAGCAAATCACACAAAGGTAGAGGGATAAGAAGAGAAGGAGATGCATGAGCTGAGGGAGCAACTCTGGAAAGAACAAGAGTTGCACCAACATGTGAAGGAAGTGCTTCAGCAGTAGATTCAGCAGGGGGTGCATCATGTGCAGACAGACGAAGCAGTGCCCGTACAAATAGTTTATTCTTCTGAACAGCTAGCATCAGGTGAATAGGGTGAACCCTCATAGGGGCAAGACTTTTCTCATGAGATTGAATAGGCTCTTGAAAAGTTAGATGCAGACATGGAGCATTAGGAGTTGGAATAGGACACTGACCTCATGCCTCACCAAAAAGAGGTCAACTCACCTGCTTCAATACACCTAGACAGTGAGCAAGTCTCGGATGACCAAGGAGGCACTAAGATCATAGGTGGTCAACCAAAAGCAGAGATGCACAACATCTCCTTTGACGAATCTCATTACAGAGTTGTGCAGTCTCAGAGAGTACCGAATCCAGAAGACCAAACATGCCCTGTGCAATTTGAAGAGCAAGTGATCATGACTGATGTACACAAGCATCCAGCTGCATTGGCTAATGCAACTAGAGTGTATGCCAAAGCCAATAGCTCAAGTGTTCATTTTCTCATAGCTGAGAATGAGTGAATGGTGAAGGAACTACAAGTGGCCAAGTAGAGAGGAGACTTGGTGACAATGTCCGCCCAAGCTGAACTGAATAAGGAAATATTGGATGAAGTGTTGTCCTTGGACACACTTATGCGAGCATTGTACTCCAAGTTTGGTACAGTGCATCAAGCAGTCGTTCATCTCCACGAATGGCAGCAACAATGTGGAAGAAGAGTACGCATCTTGAAGAACATACATACTACCATTGATAACATGAGAGCGTGGATGATGAAGTACAAGGGAGCCCTGCTTCACTTTCCAGATATGATGACGGCCAATGCAGTCGAGCTGCAAACACATATCCGGAGTCAAATCTGGAACTATGAAGACCTACTGCAACTCATCATTAGGATGCAGGCTTCCCATGCACGAGTATTCAAAAGCATGGAGTTTATAGTGCACACTCATACGATCCCATCACTTGGGACCCTTACTTAGACGAAGACCAAGAAGCAGGTCCAACAGGAGCTTGATTCATACTTTGACGAGCTGATGCTCACCACGACCAGCCCAATCTTGCCTATCAGTGCAGACATCATCCACAAGTACATTGTTGGTTCGGCCACACTAAAGACAATGATGTGCATGCTCACAGATGAGTTGGACAGAGGAGCCCGAGCAGTGGTGTTGTTGGGAAAAGTATCCAATACGGAATGACCCTATCCCACTCTAAGGGTGATAGTACCTCAGCAACAACCGAATGCAAAGCTATTCAAGATTACTTCTTTATGAGATGTAAGAGAGGGGAGAAAGAGATCCACTAACCGTTGTCTTCCGCTAATGTTTGACCCAATCTTCTCTCCTTGCTGCTTGCTCCCAGCTCCTTGCTCTTTCACTGGCCCAGCTACACAAAGATCCTGCAAAAGCACAAGAAAGGGAAACTACAAGAAGCATACATCCATAATTGATTCAAGGATTAGAATAAATCAAATATACAAGCATCAATACGCCACAAAGACACATGCATATAGAAGAACCTCAAATGCTTTATTAATGGAAGAAGTAAAGTTCTGAGAGTGTTACAACCATAATAGGCCCAATCCAGCAACACCTCCCAGCAGAAAGAAATCTCCTCTTCACCTCCTTCAAAGCAATCACCTAATAGTTCTATACTCAAACCAACAGCACTTCCTTACATTCACAAGATTCCAGCCTCCATAGACCTCATGAGAGAGCTCTATATATAGGAGATTTGGAGAAAGGATGAGTCAGCTTGAGTTTGGCATGAAGCTGACTAGTGTCCTCTCCCACTTCAGTTATACTTCAGTTCTTGAGTCCACTTGGAGTTTCTTGCTTCCACTTGGAGATCTAGATCCTCTTACTCATCACAAGGCGAATTCCCTGATCCAAGTGTCATTTTGGAAGCTTCCTGGGCATTTGACACCTTGCAGAATGACTGTGCCACTTGGCCAATCTCGCCCAGTGCAGGTAGCCTTCATTAGAGTTGACATTCAGCGTAGGTACAGAGTGGAGCAGTTGACATTCAGCGTAGATGCTCAGTGGAGCAGTTGACATGATCCAGAATTAGCTTGTTTTTGAGTGTTTTCAGGTGGAGAACTGATTTTCAGTGTTGTGGTTTGCTGACCTTGTTCCTCTAGGGGTAGGAACAACATGTTTAGGGACTTTGGATCCCTTAGATTATCGACATTTCATGCTTCATGCTGTAAGGCACAAAAATGTCTATAACAGTTGCCCCCTAAAGTATGAGGTCGTTTATCGGGTGAAATGCTTTATCAGGAGGATCCGAAGTTCATTCAATCGCTGAGAGGTGCCCTGTAATAAAATACAATACAATACATTATTTTTCATTCTGCTTTCATGATCTAGCTGAGGCGGGCATTCCCATGCTCAGCTTTATAAATTCATTTTGGTACATAGAACAGACGATCGTCTGATGGTAGACTGATAATTCTCTGCTGAAATTATCATCCTTTGAGTAGGATGATCATCTGCTGCAATGATGTACATATCAAATGTCTTTATATTTCCTGAATATATATCGTAGCCCGGATGGATGAAACTAGATCCGGGGTCTTCAAACTCGTTCGATCTTCACTCTAAGTACAAGTCGATCCATGTGAGAATTGCGCTGAAGTCGAACATGGAAAGACATCGCTTGATTACCGGTCAATGATGTAAACCGTTAACAAGCGCGAGAGGAATCACCAATAATGACAATGACCCTCAAGGTACTGCAGTACAATTCACGTGGTGTGAATAAAGGACTTGGTGTCGAACACCACGCAAAATCTTCTGGTCGAAGGTCATTGATGTATACCTATCGCCGGAAGTGAGAAACTTGCCATTGAGGCATGCAAGCTTCAAAGTACTGAGGGGGTTGTTCCTAGATCAACTTCTTGGATAATGAGCTGAAGTCGACAAGAAGCGATCCGTCAAAGGAGGGCCTTAATGAATCCCACATCAGTGACACAGAACGGAGCTAATGATTTTAGTGGAGGTGAAAACAATCTGTGAAATATGATTCAGGGTGGCGATCATGGGTGGATGAAGGATAATGTATGGCAGTGGATGGGACATGGTTGACTCTTTCTGAACAACATCTCTTGAACATATAACGACACTGATGTGATGGATCGGTAGCATTACCCCAAATGTGGATGGTTTGGCGAGGACCATGGTGATGAGACCAGTGAATGAAAACAACCCAACCCGATGTGATACAGAGGACAAAGTGTCATGTTCAAGAGCGACTTGCTACCATTAAAGCTTTGAGGTTCTCCCAATTTTTCCCCAGTCATTTCTGACCAGTACCTCTTTATTTTTGTCAAGCTTGAGGAGGATAACATATGCTTGTTCTATAACCTGCCCTTCGGGCAAGCCCATCGCTATGTTTTAACGAGCCTAGCGATAGGGAAACTCGTTCTCGTCTAAAGACAAGTTTGTCGCTATTTAATCATTTTAACGAGTCTAACGACAAGGAAAACTCGGTCCTTTTCATTTTTAGAGAGTCTGAAAAGGTACAGAAAGTTAACTCCAAAATTCCTTTTTCGTCATCTAATCCCTTAAGTCCGAAAAAGTATAAAACAATACAGAAGGGATGAGTTTTCGATAACTTTAACGAGCCGAATAAAATAAGCGCTCGACCTTTTTGTGCAATAATCCCTCAGGTCCAAAAAGATTAAAATCTAGAGGAGGGATAGCTCTTCCGTTCATTTTAACGAGCTGGAAGGCCAAAACTCGGCAAACTTTTCATATTTTACGAGTCAGATGAAAAGAGCTCAAAGAAGACTCGTCTTTTGAGGAACGAGTGATAAACAGGGATAGCAGCAGATTCCAGGTACAGGTTGGAATTTTCCAATCACGGCAGTGTCACAAGGATGGCTAGGTGAAATCACTCTTCGTAGCTGTTCCTCAAAATAGGTAAACAATCATATGGAGGTGAACGATTGGCCAAATGGAATGGAGGTGGCAGGTGCAAACACGACCAAGGCTTTTCATGGCTAATAAATTTATGATCACAATGGTTATTTACCAGCACTAGGTTCATTTTTTAAAGAGCTTGAATGCGCCAAAACACTGCTCAATCTTATGTTTATTTTTTAACGAGCATGAACTATGTGCTAAAACTGCTCGGATCTCGCTTTTCTATTTTTTAACGAGCATAAATTCCGCGGTAAAACTGCTCGATTATATGGTCAAATTTTGATTTTTTACCATTACTAGCTTTTCTCTTTTCGAATATAGTACTGCTTTTTCAATTGCTGCAACAAACTTTGTTAGAAATGAATAATATTTGCATGAAAATGAGATTATAACCCTAATATTTCACTTTAAACTGCGTAAAAAGCCATTAAAAGGTGTTTTTACCTCTCATTTACCATTTCATTTGCATTTGGTTTGTTGGAGCTCTGGAGGTGCCTCTTCCCCCTTGATTTTCACCAGCTGATTCCGGGAGATTCTGCGGACGATTTTTGGCGCCGTCTGGACCAGGTAGGAGCTAAACCCTAGCTCTTTCTTTTCATGGTTTCTTTTTCCTGTTTCATGCCTGTTTTCCAGTATTTCTGAGCCCCTGGGGTTTTGCCAGGGTGCCCTAGGATCAGCGCAGGTTCCCCTTTCGAAACCTGCGCTGAAGGTCAAGATGCCTTAAGGCAGCCTGACCCTCAGCGCAAGTGGGAGACTCTCTGCTTGCGCTGGGCTCAAAAACTGAGTTTTTAAGGTCATTTTTTGATGATTTTTTCGCCAGTTTTTCATCAAAATCAGGGACTTACTCCTTCTCTTGTTTGCTTTGCAGGGAACTCTGAACAAAATGTCCCTTACATGGCGAGAACGAGAACATGAAGAGGAGGACATGATTGCCCTCCATGACCCTGTCACGGTGAACGCGTTGCGGAACTGTGGCCTGCTGAAGTTCTTCCGTATCTCTAGTATGAGAGCACAGATTTCTTTGCTGCAGTACATGCTTGATGCTTGGGATCCTGTTAACCAAGTGTTCCAGATTAGGGGAAAGGCCATCCCCTTGACCATAGAGGACATGTACTTCTTGACTGGACTGTCAAGGCGAGGTGCCCCCATTTCCTTGTCAGGTACGGCCCAGGGGACTGATTCCACCAGAGATTATGTCCGCCAGTATTGCAGGGAAGGTTCTCAGCCGAGCAGAGACGGCAAGATTGTTATCCGTGAGATTACTGATCGGGCTCTCAGGTCCATTCTGTTCACTATTGGTAGGATGGCCGGCAGTGCAACTCTACATGTTGCCAACAGGTCTTATATGCAGCACGCTTTGGAGTGTCTCCAACCGAAAGTATTCAACTGGTGTGATGCAGTACTTGTTCAGATGAAAAGTCAATTGACCAAGGTAAAGGACGGGAAGCTGAAGAACTTTAGATTTGGTTCTATTCTGACTGCCTTCGCCTTGGAGAAAATCCCACTGATGCAGCCTCAGTACATCATACTCGACTTGCCTTCTCTGACCGAGCCACGCATGCAGAGGTGGGTCGACCACATGTCTAGGCATGCTGGTCAACCTCAGATTACTTTTACCGAGGCCTTCTTTTGGTTGTTCGAGCGCCAGGAGATGGCGTTTTCCGAGTATCCATATGTGGGTATGGATTTCTGAGGTGATCCGGATTTGGTGCTACCGGATGGCGAACAGTGGGGCGCCATTGGTAAACTCCTTGACCATATTACTGTTTACTGTTCTTATTCATAATGTTGTTGTGCTTTATTCTATCAAGACTTTTAATTGTACTCTTGGGTGCATGCAGATATTGGTCCTGTTCGTCCAGCAGTTCGTCCGAGATCGCCAGTTGCTGCCCCGGCAGTGGAGCCTGCTAGGAGAGTTGTTATTCGCGATCTTGACGATACTGAGACCCTTACAGCTGTGCAGGAGCAGGTTGAGAGCCTTACTCACGGTCTTCCGGATGTACAGATTGACGAGTTACCTTTACAGCTGCAGCGGCATACTATTGGCGTGCCTAGACGATGGACTCGTCTCTTGCGCATGATTGCACAGGCCGTGACGTACTATCATGAGCACCATTAGGCTAGGGTGCCCCCTAGCATCTTTTTGAGTTTTTGGGTCATATGACCGATTTTGTCTTAGTTACAGAACATTATGTATGAACTTATATAAACAGCTTATATGTATTTTGATTTTCGGGTTTTATTCTGGTTGATTTATGTGATCCATATGTACAATCTTTGATGATGTGTCCCTTTTATAAATGCTGCAAATGTCTATCTAACACATAGTTTGCTAATGAGTTAGTTAATGTGTTTAAGTTTCTTGAAATATGTTGATATCGAATTGAATCAAATCGTCTTTCCAAGATCTTAACCCTTAGGAACATGCGATAAATAGCTGGATTGCGAACAGAATATATACCATTGAGTTGTAGTATTACGAGCTGTGAGTCTAGCCTGACAATTAGTCAGCGTATGCCACGTGTGATGGCATCAGAGAGTAGTTCTATCAACGCGCTATACTCAGCGATGTTATTCGTTGATTGCCCAATACATACACCTCTGAAACTTACTAACTCGCCGCTTGGATCAAAAATGGCCCAGGCTGCGGAAGATAAGTTCCGTGAACTACGACTCGCTCCGTCGGCATATCCAACACATGTCTCCAGAAGGTTCGACATCTGCAATAAATGAAAAGGTGGATCACTCGACCAGGACAAACACTTTAGCGAAAACAAAATACCACAAAAGCATGCAGGTTACTATTTAAGCATAGTAACGCTTGAGGTACAACCCGTTGCGGGGCTGCGCCAGTGGAATTCCATCGTAATCCATTAACTCGTAGGCTCCTTTTGCTAACACCCTTTTAACAATATAGGGGCCCATCCATAAGGACTTGAATTTACCTGCTCCCAATTTATCGGATTCTTGGTCATAAAGCAAGACCAAATCACCTTCTGAGAAGACACGGGGTTTGAAATTTTTGTCGAACTGAGCCTTGACTCGTTTCTTATGAGCTTCGTTAGCCAAAGCGGCATCACGACGGGTTTCATCCAATTGGATTAGTTCCAAGAAACGAGTCTCTTCTTCTGAAGTTCCGGGGAGAAGATCGATTGCGAGTTTAAGCGACGAAATTTCGCACTGGATTGGTAAGACTGCTTCCAGGCCATACACCAGTTGAAAAGGTGTGAACCCGGTTGCGTTCTTCACCGACGTTCGGTAAGCCCACAAGGCTGAGTACAGGATTAGGTGCCACCTTCTTTTATGAACCCCAATCATCCTTTGCAACATATGCTTCAGGACCTTGTTGATTTCCTCAACTTGTCCGTTGGCTTGCGGATAATATGGGGTAGAGCTGTCGTGAGATAGCCCTAGCTTGGCAGCTAATTCGACCATCATGTGATTGCGAAAATGCGACCCATGATCTGTAACTATAGCCTGAGGTACGCCGAACCTGGCGGCTACATGATTGAAAAAGAAAAGGGCAGCTGTTTCACCAGTGTTATCCAATGTAGGCATCGCCTCGGCCCATTTGGTAAAATAGTCAACAGTGACTATAATATACCCATGCCCCCCGGTCGAGGTGGGGTTACATTGCATGAAATCGATGCCCCACTTGGCGAAGGGCCCAACAGCAACTATCGGCTGTAAAGGTGCGGGTGGTCGTCTGGTTTTGCTATCAAAGATTTGACAAGCATGGCAACTTCTGACTGCGGTTATGCAATCTTTGAACATGGTTGGCCAGAAGTATCCTGCTCGTAAGATCCTTTGTGCTGTTGCATATCCAGACTGATGCCCCCCACACGCGCCTGAATGACAATCATTCAGGGCTTTTTCGGCCTCTTCATGGGTAAGGCACCTCCTCAGAACTGTATCGACACCACGACGGTAAAGTGTATCACCGACGATCATGTAGTCTTTTGCTTGGTATCGTATACGTTTTTGTTCGGAGTGAGAGGTGTTAGGCCTGAACTTTTGGGTTTGGAGATAAACTATGATATCTCCATACCACTCATCGCTTACAGATATCAGAAACAAACTTTCGTCCACGATTGACTCTTCCGATGTTTCATCGTTGGATGATGATGGGAGATCGCACAATAATTCTGCGAAAACTAGAGCTTTCTTTGATTTGGATTTCACAAATTCCAGATCAAACTCTTGAAGGATCGCTATCCATTTTGAATATTTGCCCCCCAGCAATTGTCGCGACAGTATATATGTCATGGGGTTGCAATCTGACAAGATGGTAGTTTTCCGAAAGAGGACATAATGTCGAAACCTTTGAATCGCTTGAACAGCTGCAAGCACTAGTTTTTCAATATAAGAATATTTACTTTCTGTATCGTTTAAGTTTTTACTTAAATAATATATAGGATGTTCAATTCCATCGACTTCTTGAACTAAAACCATCGCAATGGTCGTATCCGCTGCAGCCAGATACAGGTTAAAATCTCTTTGATAGTCCGGGGCGTACATTAATGATGCTTTTACTAGGCAATCTTTCAGAGCATCAAAAGAAGCTTGCGCCACTTGGTCCCAGACAAAAGGTACATCCTTTTTCAAAAGACGAGTATAACCCTTAGCAAGTTCTGCGTAATTTGGAATGAACCTCCTCAGAAAGTTTGCTTTCCCTTGTAGTTTCTGAATCTGAAGCAAATTTGAAGGTGGAGGCAAATTAATGATTGCCTGAACCTTACAGGGGTCGAGACGAATCCCATCTTTAGAGACTACAAAGCCAAGTAAACGACCAGAACCGATGCAAAACACACATTTGTGCGGATTGAGTCTTATCTTGTAGTGTCGGCAACGTAGAAATATCGCTCTTAAATGCTGCGGATGATCAGTCCGCTTTCGCGAATGAGCCGGAAGATCGTCGAGATAAGGTTGAATGATGTTCTTGATGTCATGGAAGGCATAATTCATTTCCCTCTGAAACGTCGCCCCTGCGTTCTTTAAACCAAAGGGTAATTTTCGATAAGCGAATGTGCCCCACGGACAAATAAATGCAGTCTTTGACTGGTCCTGTGGGCGGATATTTATTTGATTATACCCGGAGAATCCATCCATAAATGAAAAGATTTCACATCCGGCGCATTCATCAATTATCTGGTCGATGAAGGGTGTAGGGTAGTTGTCCTTCGGACAAGCTTGGTTTACATCCCTATAATCAACACACACTCTAATCGTCCCTTGTTTCTTCATAACAGGGACAATATTCGATACCCAATCGGTTAGAGGAACCGGGTAGATGAATCCAGCATGGAGAAGTTTTTCAACTTCTGCCTTAATGGCAGCGGCTTTCTTCGGGTGCACTTGCCGAAGCCGTTGTCTTACTGGTTTGACATCAGGATACATTTTAATTTCATGTTCAACGATACTCGAGTCAATGCCTGGCATTTCATCATATGACCAAGCAAAGACATCTCTAAATTCGCGAAATAGAGCGTTATATATTTCCAGTTCTGAAGGGGAACAACCTTTGCCGACATAAATATTCTCTACAACATCTGTTTTAGTCGAGATATTTATGGCTATAGTCTCTTCAATATTGGATAGGTTTCGCTCGGAATCCACCGTGTTTACAGTATTCGTTAGGAATTCAAATACTGAAGGGTGATAAAGGTCACTTTGAGTATCTTCTTCATATTCTGGAAGAAGGGAACGATGGTGGTGATCATTCCATGGTGCCCCCTCAATCATCATTGATTGTAAGATTCCTTCGTCAGTCCCATGTACTTTCGACCAAGGATCTAATGGGGTTCCATATTCTCTAGATCTATCTACCCAAACGCTTGACGAGCGTTGATTTGGGCTCGCCTCCCATGCTTGGAACATTGATTGCTACAATATTTCTAAAGGGCTTGGGGGCAAAACCATTGAATGATCCATGTTGACCTTCGTGGAAGATATCATGTTGTAGGTTGCTACAAACAGTACATTTCCTGTATAAATAGGAGGTGGTAGCGTGAAAGTTCCCATCAATGTGGGGTCTTTCAATAATCCTACTCCGATATCTTGAATTGAATGGTTGCTCTCATGGATCATGGGAATGCTTCCTGTAACTTGTGAACCATTAGGGAGGAAATTCTGTTGGTCGACGATCGTAATCCCTCCTTCAAACGGGAATGCGATCTTCCTAAAATAAGTCGACACGACAGCTGCCATGGCATAAATCCATGGTCTACCTAGTAGGATGTTATAGTCAAGATTTCCATCAATGACTTCTACATCAATTTCTACCGTCTTTCCTCCTAGTTCAACTTTCAAGTTATTAAGGATACCGTAAGGGGTATAAGTCCTTCCGTCGAAAGCTTTTAATGTCGTCGAAGATCGCAACAAGGTTGGAGATCCTAAAGTTTTCCAGCAACTCATCGACATAATACATGTCGAGGCTCCCTCATCAATTATTGTTCTGTGAACAGTTTTGTTGAGTGCTTTCACTTGAATAAGGAAAGCTAGCTGAGCTGGTAACTGAGGATCATATCCCTTGTGATCAAAGGATACAATATTGGAATCCTTAGGATCAACCCCACCAATTGCCGATAACAACGCCTGCCTTTGGGTTGGACAATTTTGTAGCACTTCAAGAGTCGACATAGCGGATGGCGATTGGGCCAAATCTTCCACTATGTTATAATGCTGCGCCGCTCTGGCACGAGGATTAAATGTTGACTTGTGTACTACACCCTTTGGCGGTTTTATTGTTAATTCAGGGATGGTGGGTGTTACAACTTCTATCGAAGTTGTTGTCGAACTACTTGGTTGATCTTTACCTTTTTCGTTCGACGGCTGAGGATTCCCGTAATCTTTGTTCCTTGTCGAAATCAAAGCATCATTCTGCTGTTTCGAAACCGACAACATAAGTACTTGCGACGGGGAAGCATTTCCACTATCAACCAGATTTTGACATGGGTTGGGAAACGGATCAGTCAACACAGCTGAGGTTTGTGAACTTTTAAAGAACCTTTTAAGCTCAGCTTTGTAAGGACAATCCCTTGTCCAGTGATCTTCGTCACATATCATACATGGACTGTTTGGTTTCCCTTTTCCAGGAGGGTTTGAAGAATTTTTTCCAAGGGATGACTCACCCTGTTTCTTCTTCTTCCCTTTGTTTTGCTTTTTCTTGCTTCCTGGTTGATTGGTTTCTTTGCCTTTCTCTTCGGATACGGCATTTACTTCCGAAGCAAGAATTTCTTCTTTTGCATTTTGATCCGAATTCTTACGGGCTTTCTTTGACGAAGCCTTTATCGATTTCGTGTTTGCTGTGCCAATCACGTCATCACCAACATGAGAGTCACTATTTGATTTAGGAGGGGGAGGAATTGAAAATTCCGGTCTAGGGGCATCAGGTATTTTGTCATAGAGCGTGCCGGACTGAGTATAAACTAAGTCCAAATATTGCGCACGCGCAATGACTTGCTCCTCTGTTACGACTCCCCCTTTGGCCACATCTTCCGTAATAGCCGGAAGTAACGACTTTATAAACCATTCAGCTAATAGCTGATCGGGAACATATGTTTTCACCATCCTACGACGACGACGCCACTCATGTATATGATCAGATATATGGGTAGCAGTTGTCTGTTTGAAGTTGGTTAATATTTCTGTTCCCGTTTCATACCTTATTGGTAATTGAAAATGGGTTAAGAAGGTCGTGGCTAGGGAACTAAAATTGTCGAAAGAGGCTCTTGGCAATTCAATATACCATTTAGCCGCTGGACCTGTCAATGTCCTCTGGAAAAGGCGAAGCCTTATCGAATCGTCGTTAAGGGTGTTTGACGAACACCACAGATGAAAAGTCATCACGTGATTCGATGGGTCTTCACCTGGATTTCCATTGAATTTAGGAATGTCAGATGGAAGTTTATGAGGAATCGCTGGCCACCAAGGGGCATAAGAAATCGGATCGTTGGTTAAATGGTGTAAATCGGGTAACTCTAAAGTTGCCACGAATGGTAACTGTTGATTCAGGTTAGGCGAAGCGTAACCAGGGTACGATGGAATCGCTTGAGCAGTGGGCCTTTGCATACCAGCATAATGTAATTGATGTTGGTATGACTGATACGGTTGGTGGACTTGACCACTGTAAAGTGGTTGGTTTTGACCGTTTTGGATATACGGTTGTCCACTATTCGCAAAGATCTGCTGCTCAGAACCTTGGTACACTTGCTGGAACTGCGGTTGTTGGTATTGCACAAGCCATGGTTGTGACGCCATGTTTTGTTGTGCTATGTTAACCGTTGGACCGAGGTGTGGGGTAATGGTACCCGTTTGTACTTGTGTCGCCCCACCAGTTGGCGATTGTGGTTGTGACCCATGATCAAGTGACTGTTGCATTACAACCTGAGAAATCTGAGGTTGACATGCAACAGGTATCGCTTGAACTTGTGACACTGTTACAATAGCCGGTGTGGTTGGGATGTTCGTCACAGGTACACACTGTTGCATAGAATATACAACCCTTGGTTGTTGAGGTAGCATAGGTACCCAACTACTTGATGCAATTCCAGTATAACCTGAATACTGTTGAGAACTGCCATATGGATATCCTCCCGGAGGAGGTAATGAAAGGGCATACTGCCCCCCATATGGTAGCAATCCGGAACTCAGAGGGATTGTTAGTCCTTGAGGACTGGATGGCCCAAATTGACCTCCATGAGGATCAATTTGTCGAGTTTCAACATAAGAGTTGTCGGGTATTACTCTGGATGAACAAACTGGAACAGACCATACTGTCGAAATAGTCCCTTGGTGGACTCCTTCTAGCTGTTGAGAGCTAGTTGGGACAGCTGGTATGCCGGCAAACATCGTTGGAATGACGGCAGGGGCTTCTGCTGTCGCTGTGTCATTTGACACAGTCCTAGACGATGACGGTTGTTCAGACATTTTAAGTCTATCCAATAGATTGCCTAGTGATTCTACAGGAACTTCCACTTGTGGTGGATTAACTTCTGATGAAGGAAATAGAGTGACCCCGACTCCAAAATGAGTTGGAGTACTTGCTTGCGGATCCTCTGCAATTTCCTCTATCGCAATCAAACCCGGTGGAAGAGGAAGACCGTCAGGTCCGTAAAATATTTCTGGTGCCGAAGAATTGGTTGTTTCGACAGCGACAGTTGTTTGGGGAACAAAACTCTCTGGACCGGTTACAGATGGAACTGGTTCAGTTACACAAGTACTTGCCCCCAGACTAGGATCAGTGTTACTGTCCTTCTGCGGCTGTTGAACTTCTTCTATAGAGGCAGGGTTTCCAGAAATGTTAGGAGTAACCGGAACCTCAGATGCAGTCGGAACACTTGTTCTAACTTTCAAAGGAGATTTTGAACCGGTTAAACGAGTTCGCTTTGCCCGTACTGTTTTCGATTCCGAAGACAAAGACGGTTGACTCGTAAGCCTCCGCGAACGACGGGGTTTCAATTGACTTTCTTCCACGATTGCGGATTACTCGATCAACCAAAATATTAAAAGGGGAAATTTGTGTTTCCGAATTGAATGAATTTTATTAGACGCTTTTAGACACAACTTGCTTTTTCACTTTTTGAGAGTCGAGAAAAAGCTAAAGATGACTCTAGTCTCCTTCGATGTATTAACGAGCCCGAAGTGACAAATGCTCGGTTGGACTTTTTCAGTTATAGAGTTTGAAAAAGGCCAAAAGAAACTGCTCTGGAGATCTAGGAAGAGGGTGTGCCAAACCTCTCGCAAAACCACAGAATACGTTTTACAGTACGGGTGGTCGATCTTCGTGAATGCTGTGTTCACTGCATTGCGATCAGTAGGGCGGCTGACACGGCTTCCTAAGGATAAAAGATATATGCCTATAGGGGTCTCCCAATATATACGCGACGGTACGTGGGAGCACAAGTCCGTATTAGTGCCACTGACTCTCAGGAGGAATCACCCACCTTCGTCGAGATCGACAGTCACTACGTTTAACGACGCCGAAACACGTCTCTAGCTTAGACCTCTATGTGTTTGCGTTATGTTTCAATGCGTTGTTATGTAAATTCAATTTATTTTAAGGTTGATCTTGTTTAGCAGTTTGCCTTTATGGATCACCACGAGATGTATGATAACACTCCTAAATGCAGTCTAAGATGATAAGCAAGCTTTTCAATCTTTCAACTTTGAAAATCTTAACTACTGAGGGAAAAGAAAGATAACATCTTTTCACACAGATCATAGAGCACACACTAATGCACTTTTTCCTAAATCAACATGCAAGCTGTCATAATGCATATGCACAATGCAAGTATTTCTTTTCCCTTTCTTAATGTTTGTGCGACACAAAAAGAAAGCTGTTGTATAACTTTGAATTCAATTTCAAGTGAAAGCAAACAAGCTTGTCCAAAATCAAAAGACACCTTAAGATTTACTTGTTTCGACACTAGAAATATATAAATTCAAACCATATGACGAAAGCAAAAAACTCAATCAGCTATGAACAGCAAACAAACTAACTCTTAAGATCAAAACGACACTTTATCACAGGTCTAGATCTAAGAGGCCACAGCAAGACTAGTTCACTTTCGTTATGGGAAACTGTAAATGATACAAGAAATACACAAAGAACAAACACAGTTTCTTTATACAACCGAGGCGGAATAGTGGCAAGGAAAGTTGGTTTCAGATAGGCACATTGACTGGTAACAGGCAGCAAAAAACAAGAGTGAAAACAGGGCAAGAAACAGCAGGAAACCCCAGTAGCACAAGGCAAGACTGGTCCAGCGCAGGTGGTACACAGGCAGTTTGACCTTCAGCGCAGGTAGCCCCTTCGAGAACTGCACTGAAATGCAGACAGCCTTCACACAGCCTGCACTGAAGAACGAAACTTTCGTTTCTCTTGGTTTCCGGGTCACAGATTGCTCAAAAATTCACAGTTTTTGGCCAAATCAGAAGCTATCAGTCAAGGACACACTAAGGGATGAAAAGGAGGATGAAAAGCTATCACTAAGAGCTTATTAGAGTCCTTGTGGATCAGCTCTTCAAATCATAAACTCGCCCAGAAACTGAGCTAGAGTAGCTGCCCTCTACTTTGCATTTGAAAGATCCAAATGCAGTTCGATTCAGTACTCCCTTTGTTTATGAAATGAATAGCAAAAACACAAACAACCAACAAGATACGATCCCCAGTGGAGTCGCCAATTTGTTGTTGGGAAAAGTATCCAATACGGAATGACCCTATCCCACTCTAAGGGTGATAGTACCTCAGCAACAACCGAATGCAAAGCTATTCAAGATTACTTCTTTATGAGATGTAAGAGAGGGGAGAAAGAGATCCACTAACCGTTGTCTTCCGCTAATGTTTGACCCAATCTTCTCTCCTTGCTGCTTGCTCCCAGCTCCTTGCTCTTTCACTGGCCCAGCTACACAAAGATCCTGCAAAAGCACAAGAAAGGGAAACTACAAGAAGCATACATCCATAATTGATTCAAGGATTAGAATAAATCAAATATACAAGCATCAATACGCCACAAAGACACATGCATATAGAAGAACCTCAAATGCTTTATTAATGGAAGAAGTAAAGTTCTGAGAGTGTTACAACCATAATAGGCCCAATCCAGCAACACCTCCCAGCAGAAAGAAATCTCCTCTTCACCTCCTTCAAAGCAATCACCCAATAGTTCTATACTCAAACCAACAGCACTTCCTTACATTCACAAGATTCCAGCCTCCATAGACCTCATGAGAGAGCTCTATATATAGGAGATTTGGAGAAAGGATGAGTTAGCTTGAGTTTGGCATGAATCTGACTAGTATCCTCTCCCACTTCAGTTATACTTCAGTTCTTGAGTCCACTTGGAGTTTCTTGCTTCCACTTGGAGATCTAGATCCTCTTACTCATCACAAGGCGAATTCCCTGATCCAAGTGTCATTTTGGAAGCTTCCTGGGCATTTGACACCTTGCAGAATGACTGTGCCACTTGGCCAATCTCGCCCAGCGCAGGTAGCCTTCATTAGAGTTGACATTCAGCGCAGGTACAGAGTGGAGCAGTTGACATTCAGCGCAGATGCTCAGTGGAGCAGTTGACATGATCCAGAATTAGCTTGTTTTTGAGTGTTTTCAGGTGGAGAACTGATTTTCAGTGTTGTGGTTTGCTGACCTTGTTCCTCTAGGGGTAGGAACAACATGTTTAGGGACTTTGGATCCCTTAGATTATCGACATTTCATGCTTCATGCTGTAAGGCACAAAAATGTCTATAACAAGTTGACCTAGATGCTATGGAGGCAAGGTTCAGGTTTCAGACGGATGTCACAGCAGAACACACGGACATTCTCAAGGACTACCAATCTTGGCATCAATATGTCACCGTTGATCAGCATGAGGATGTCAAGCAGTTGGACTTCTGTGGTTGTCTAAGTTCGAATGATGTCTAGTTTGGCTTGTCCAAGCCATTGTTCACATAGGTACATGTGTATTGTAATGTTGAGTCATGTCAAGTGTAATTCAAGTGTCAAGAGTGGATGTAACAATCATAGAGTAGGTGAAGATTCATGAGGGTATTTGAATGGTCACAAAGGGGAATGTCAAGGGTCACCCCACCCTTTGCTATAAATAGTCCCTCGTAACTCATTGTATAGGCTTTTGGTCAGCCAAGCTTCTACTAAGACTATCTTGAAGAAGGCTTGGAAAGTATTGTAACGTGCCTTGGCTTCTCCACTACACGAAGCTAGTACATCTCTTTGGAGGAGTAGGCGGATGTGGCTGTAACATTCCACTGTTGGGGCTAGCAGGTTTACATGGATGTATTGTATGATTGTAACTTACACTTCTTTATATAATAAGAGCCAACACATTTTCATGCATATGTTGTTAATGTAGTTTGACTGTTCTAGTTTCCTTAATGATATATGTTGTTTAACTTACGTACTTGTGTATGAACTGATTTGTATGCAATTATATGAATCGTGTTGTTAATGTGTTGCATATGTTATTAATGTTGTCACCCTCCATGTCGACTGCTCTGCCGGACATCAAACATACCTTTCTCATGAACCTTGTTATACCAACTGTCACACTCATCTCAGAATGATCTGTGAGTGTTGTTCGTGTTATCTAACCTTATATGTTGTGACTGCCGCATCCGAGTGGACTGCTCCACCGGAAGTTGTGCATGTCCTTTGTGTGGTGTGTTCCTAGTCGAGTTGGAACTTATCCCTTTCAACCTGTGTTACAGGTCTATTTGGGTACATCACTGCCAACATTCAGATCAATAGAATTAGGGCTCATCAAACCCAGTTGCTACATGCCCTAGACAAGTCATCAAATTGAATTCTTCCATCCATGAAAGTTTCCTAGCTTGAAATCCTGCTGAAATGCCTCCTTGGGACACCAGCGTAGCCTTGGTTAGGGGTAACTTCACTGCATAGCAGGTAGGCCCATCCATGAGTACACTGCAGTGCACTTTGGCCCACTTTTACCTGCACTAGGCGAGAATGAGTGAAATTGGCATAGGTTTCTGGGAATATTCGTTGATTCTAGAGCATTCTAGAAGGGTATCCAGGTCTTATCTCATCTTATGAGATCAACTTTGGAAAGGTTATGGATCAATTACCGCTCTATCTTCTCATCCCTTTCTCCATGGAAACTAACTCCAATTTTTGAAAACCATTCAATGCCTAATTTATGACATAACCACTTGCATTTCCCTATAAATTGACCACTCATCATAGTGATTGAGGAGGCCGGAATTTGAAGATTGTAGAGAAATATTGTTGGTTTGAGATTTGAGTTCAGGTAAAGTAATGTTATGCTGATGGATTGATGTGCTTTTGGTGTGACGAGGGTTTTGACTGAAGTTGGATGAGTGACACGAGATCGAACCGTGTTGGGTGTAACTCTTCCTTCTACATCAATAAAGTTGTTTGTTCCTTTTCCCATATTCTTTTTCATATCTATGATGCATATATGCTTAAATTTTGCCAATTCCATTTGTTTATAGGAGATAGATCATGTACTTTAATCAGTGTCATCTTTTGTTTCTATTGATAGGTACCAATTGAGCGGATTCAGTTTGAGTGGGAGCGACGGGAGAAATTCAAATGAGATCAAAGGAAGCGAATTATCACAAGTAAGTTCCTTCATCTCATATATCTTTTATAGGAAAATGTTAAACCACTTTCTTTATGTTGTTCTAAGTGTAACTACCCACTTAGGGAAAATGTACTTATTCGTAGGTACAAATTCCATATAACAAATTGGAAACCATACTGGGGATCGACTATCATTCCTGGTAGTTTACCCTTATCATATTACATCCTAGTAGACTTTACTTCATTGATCTCTTTTCAGTCATCTTGAAGTGTTTTTTGGTCAAAATGTGTGCTTGAATGTCTCCTGATTTGACTCTCTGGCACTAGCGCAGTGTTGGTCTTGACATAGTGCACTACATAGCAGCCTTAGCTTAGAGACAATGCATTGTTGTGCACTGTCTCCCACTCAGGGCTGTGTTGATCCCTGTCAAGCTAAAAAACCCATCTTTTGCTTGGTTTTTTCCAAATTTGCTTTTGATGTTGTTTACTGAAAGATCAATGTTTTCTATGATTCTGAAATTAGTTTGTATTTCTTCTCCTAGCCCTACTTTGGCCTTGATTGTTTAGTGTTTCTTAAGATATTTCTTTATCATTATCAATTCATTGTCAAATTTAGCTTACATCAATTAGTCTTTTCTGAAAAAGAAGTGTCATAAAGTCTTCATTTCTTTGAAAAAGAAACTGTCGTAAAGTCTTCGTTTCTTGTGAAAAGCATTGATTGATCATTTGTGCATTTAGTTTCTTTATGTTCATCTAAACATTAAAGGAATGAAAATAAAAACATGCATAATGCATTTAGAAGTTTTTGTGTGCTTGTAGGAATGGTATATGGAAAGTTGCATTAGATGTGCTCTATGCTCTTTGTTTAAAGATTATGATTGCTCTATCCCTTTTAGTTATGGTTTTCATTATTTAAATCAAATGAAAATAATGTTTCTCATTTTACTTGCATTCTAGGAGTTTCAGAAACATCACACAATGAACCTGAAAGGCAAACTTTTAAACAAGATCAACTAAATTTTATCTCAATTAACCTAATGGAGCATTGTAACTTAACACATAATATTTAGAGGTCTAGGCTAGAGACATGTTTCGACGTCGTTAAACATAGCAGTTGTCACTAATGGTTTGCAATACATTTTGAATGTGATACCTCATTCCATGTACGAAAGTATATCATAGCTCATCCACGTACTTTCAGGTATATTGGATGATGTTATAGTATGAAAAGTATAAGGGAATGCTCTCATTGTGCGGTTTCGCATTAGATAACGCTAACAAGAATTGGGTCTCCACGTACTTTCGAGTATATTCGGGAGGACTACATTAGGTTTCTATCCATCCATGGGTAACCAAGTCAGTCGCATTGTATACTATGATACACCGAAAACAACATTCGGGGAGATTGCCTGCACGTATGCTAAGTCCTTGGTTTACTGAGGTAGTATATTGTAGTTCACAGTTACTTGGTAATCCTTTTCCATAGATTATCCTTCTTTTGTTTTGTTATGTTATTTTGATTAAAATAAAATTAATTGGCTGTGAATAACATCCTCCATGTCACTCCTTAGTTGATCTTAGGTTGAGACACATAGGAACAACTCCGGAGTCCACCGATCAAGGAATTCCTTTTGATGGGAATCCTAGTCCCTTTCCTCCTTTTGGAAATATTAGTGCTCCTTATATGGCTACATTGTCCCTTTTGGGACTTACCATCGGCTTTCTAGTATGGTTGTTCTCAACCTCCTTGGCCCCGCAAATGAATATTCCTACAACTATACAAAATCAACCTCTAGTTGATCCTAAAGTTGACCCTTTACCTTCTTCATCAGTTGTTTCTTCCTCCCCTTCTTCCTCTTCGCCTAGTGAAAGTATTGACACTAATAACCAAGTGGATAAGAAGAAGAATAAAGGGAAGAAGAATAAGAAGAAGAAAATTCAACAGGGGGCAACCAAGCAACCATTTCTTCAAATGTAACTTCTGATGAGAATGTTGGCATTATGATTCAAGTGTTGTCCTTGATGGCAACTCACTCAGAGGATGGTACAGGTGCTCAGAGGTTGGTACAGGTGATGGCAACTTAATCAGAAGACAGATCTCAGTACAGCATACCAAGGAAGCTCATACACGCCGTTTCGTTAAGCCCAAGTCGCGTGTACACGCAAGTTCGATTCATAAAAAGCGCGTGTATGTGGAAAGGTCCTTTGGTCCATGGTGGTTAGTCCTTGGAAGTTGTGCCTATGATTTCGGACCATTGTGTCTCGACGGGCGTGTCGATCCCTAGTTTTGAAGTTGATGGTTTTGTGTTACTATGGTTTTGGCTCTTGGTATTGAGTTAGGCCTAAGACTATATAAGGAGAAGAAGATCATTAGGCAAGATCATCTTTTGACAAGGCTTGAATATCTAAGAGAGAAAGAGATCTGATATGCAGGTTCTGGGTTGCTTGATCTAAGCCAAGGAGAGATCACATCGGTTGATGGAAGACTAGATCTAAGGATAGATCGGGATCTAATGGTTTGAAATGCACTATCATGATATGGTTGATTATGCGTATTTCTAGATCTGCATATTGTCGCAATGTTACGTTTTGGATCTAACTAATGTCTGGTATAGCTGCAAATTGAGAAAGTTTATTTTTAGATCTGTACGCAGGTTGGCTTCGGTAAAAGAGCGTGTATACGCGGGTTTTGCTCATTAAAGTAGCGTATATCTTTTGAAGCTTGATTTTGGGTTTACAGTGGGGTCTGACTGTTATTGCAGAGTTCTGTAGTCTGCTCTGTGTTCTGGTAACTGGTGATTGACAGGGTTCAGTGGTTCAATGATTCAAAGTTTGGTTGTTTTATGCTTCAATGATCTGTTGTGGAAATTGAATGATTTGTGGTCTTCAGATTGTAATGTTGTGCTTCAGGAATATCCAAGTCTGAAAATGTATGAAAAGTGATATCTGAAAGAAGGAAGATTGTAGGTCAGCACCTACGTACTAGTATCTTGGCTAGTACAAGAGCAAAGGGGGTTGGAGCTCCCTTCCAAGGAAGTTTGGAGAACGAGAGAAGGTTGAAGCCTTCTGCAGGTTGTAGCCTGCGTACTGGTATAAGGCTGCACCAGTACAAAAGATTGTAAACTGAAGTTTCATATTAAAGAAAGATAGAGACAACTTGCAGCAGGTGGTTTTCACCCACATTGGGTTTCCACCTTATATCTTGGTGTTCATGTGTGTGGCTTTTTATCTGTTCTGTTTTACTGCACATGTTTACTGTTAATGTGATGAATAATGTCCTGATGCACTTAATTGAAGAATAAGCTAACTAAATTGTGAGTTTTCTTCCTATACGCTGTTTTACTTCGTCACAGTAGCGTGTACACGCTGGTTCACTTAACTGAAGTAGCGTATATGTTTCTGAGCATTTAAAAAGTTTGATTAATCAGATAATACTGATTCACCCCCCTCTCAGTATTATTTCCAACAATTGGTATCAGAGCAGGTCCTTCAGAGAAGCTTGATCGCTTGAAGGAAGATCATTCATCATGAGCAACTACGAGAAAGAAGCATCAATCAGGCCACCGGTTTTTGATGGAACAAATTTCAATTATTGGAAGGTAAGAGTTACTGCATATCTTCAATCTCTTGGTACAGAAGTTTGGGACATTGTAGAAACAGGCTATGCTTTTCCTTCAGCTACTCCTACAGATCCAGCTGAGAAAAAGGCATATGAAACAAATGCAAAAGCAGTCAGTACTCTATTAGGAAGTATATCTCAAACAGAATTCATGAAGGTCATGCACTTCAAATCAGCAAAAGAGATATGGGACAAAATGATCACTAGCTATGAAGGAGATGAACAGGTAAAGCAAGCTAAACTTCAAACTCTCAGGATTCAATATGAGACCCTCAAGATGTATAATGATGAAAGTGTGGCTAATTATTTTCTTCGGGTAGATGAGATTGTTAATTGTATGAAAAATCTGGGTGAAGAAATAAAAGAGACTATAGTAGTTCAAAAGATTCTAAGATCATTATCCCCCAAGTTTGAATCTAAAGTATCTGCAATAGAAGAAAAGGAAAATCTCAAAGTTCTCACTATGTCTCAGCTACATGGAATTCTAACTGCTTATGAAATGAGAAAGGGAGGTCCATCAGACAGAAGGGAAGCTGCTTTTAAGGCATCAAGAAAAGAAGATTACTATGAAGCAAGCCATGTTCCAGAAGAAGAGGAAGAAGAATCAAACTTTGTCAGAAATCTTCAAAGGGGTGCTGGAAGGTTCAGAGGTAAGCTACCTTTCAAATGCTTTGCTTGTGGAAGAGTAGGTCATTATGCTGCAAAATGTCCTAATAAGGATAAAGGAAAAGAACCTGCTAGATGGAATAAGAAACAAAGTGCAAATAAGAAAAGCTACTACACCCATGAAGATAGTGATGGCTTATCAAACAGTGATGAAGATGAACAAGGTAATAAATATAAGCTATTAATGGCATTTGAAGATGATGATTATGAGGATGCTGTAGATGTGGATAATCTCTATAATGAAATTACTAGACTCAAGAGATGCATAGAAGAAAAGAGTGTGATCATTGATACTTTGCAATTTCAAATTGATGAAAAGGAAAAACATCTTGAAAAACTAGAAGGTGAAATTGTTGGTCTCAGAAAAGAAATTGAGAAAACAAAAACTATTAATCTTAAGTTTGTCAAAGGATCTGAAACTTTGGATGAGATTATCAATGTGCAGCGGTCTCCTCTAAACAAGACAGGTTTGGGCTATAATGGAGAAACCTCTCAAGCATCCACCTCAAAAAGTTATCTTGATGCAGCAAGAAGAAATGAGCAGAAGAACAATGAAGATAATCAGGTAAAGCAGGGACGAATTACAAACAGAAACTATCAGGGACAATCCTTCTTAAGGGTGAACAAAAGCTACAACCAACCACAGGTAAAATCTTCTCAGTTTGGCACAAGAATAGATGAAAATAGAAATTACAATCAGTTGGCTGGTAGATTCAATAACCGCAGAAGCTTCTTCAATGGACAATGCTTTTCTTGCCATAACTTTGGTCACAAAGCAGCTCAATGTGTTGCATATAAAACAATCATGACTAGGGAAGCTCAAAAACAAAGAAGTATGACAGGGATTACAAAGAGGACCTATAACAACTTTTCGGTTCTTGAAAATGAAGTTGAATGTTCTATTTGCAATAATTTTGGTCATAAAGAGTCTGAATGCAGGAGCAGGTTTCAGGAGAAAAAGGAACAAGCCACGAGCACCAAAAAATGGAGAATAAAAGAACCTCAGACAGAAAGATGTGGGATAGCGTTTTATGCAGAAGGACAGGAAAATCTATGGTACATTGACAGTGGATGTTCGAAACATATGACAGGTGATAAAGAAAAACTTGAATCTTATTCTACTTTAGAAAAGGGAAAGAAAGTTTCTTTTGGAAATGATACTCCTGCAACTATAAAAGGAAAAGGTATTGCTCCTTTGAAAGAAAAGGTTAAGGCTGGAAATGTTTTGTATGTTGATGGATTGAAGCATAATCTTCTAAGTGTCAGCCAGATGTGTGATCAAAAAACCGAGGTTATTTTCAGATCGAATGGATGTCTTGTTCGTGATCTTGATACAGGTAAAACAGTTCTCAAAGGCAAAAGAACTCCAAATAATCTGTACATATTTGAAGAAGGACAACAACAATGCTATCTTAGCAAGGATGAAGAGCACTGGTTATGGCATCGAAGGTTGGGACATCTAAGCTTCTCACAAATAAGGAAAGCATGCAAATATCAGGCAGTTCGCGATCTTCCAGATATCAAAATTCCAGACAACACCATATGCAAATCTTGTCAGTTTGGAAAGCAAACCAGAACTAACTTTCCAGAGAAGGAAGGATCAGCTAGCTTGCCTCTTGAGCTAGTCCATACAGATGTATGTGGTCCATTTAGGAAAAGGACACCTCGAGGAGAAGAATATCTGATATTATTCATTGATGATTTCTCAAGGTTTGTTTGGTTAGGGCTTATGAAGCACAAAGATGAAGCATTCGAAAAATTCAAATCCTTCAAAGCATTGGCTGAAAATGAATCAGGACACAAAATTAAGTGCCTCAGATCTGACAGAGGTGGGGAGTTCACATCAAATGAATTTTTCGATTTCTGCGATGAACATGGGATAAGAAGAGAATTCTCTACAGCTAGAACTCCTCAGCAAAATGGGGTTGTGGAAAGAATGAACAGAACTATCCAAAAAATGGCTCGTGCTATGCTCGATGAATCAGGTACTCCTGCAACCTTCTGGGGTGAAGCTGCACATGCTGCTGTTATCATTCTTAACAAAACAAATGTCCGAGTAAACAGCACTCAAACACCTCATGAGCTTTGGAGTGGTAAAACTCCTTCCGTGAAGCATTTCAAAATCTTTGGGAGCAAATGTTATATTAAGAACACTGATGAGCAACTTGGCAAACTTGAACCTAGAGCAGATGAGGGCATTCTTCTTGGTTATTCTCCACATAGCAAAGCATACAAGTGCTACAATAAAAGACTTGGCAGAATTGTTGACAGTATTGATATAGTGGTTGATGAGAAGGGATATATTCCTAGGCAAGTTCATCATGAAGACATTGAAGAAGATGAAGGTTACTCTCAAAGGCGAAATGATGAAGAAGAAGAACCTCAAGAAGAAGAAGAATCTCAAGAAGAACCAGAGGAGCAGACAAGAATAGAAGAGAAGACTCCATCCAGATATGTCCAAAAGAATCATCCAGAAACTCAGATTGTGGGGCAGAAAGAAGCAGGAGTACAAACAAGAAGGACACTTGCAGAAGCTTCAAGCTACTTGGCTCTACTCTCCTCCATTGAACCACAAAATGTGAAAGAAGCATGCAAAGATGAATGTTGGGTCAAAGCAATGGATGAAGAACTTGAGCAAATCGAAAGGAACAACACTTGGGAATTAGTTCCTAGACCAAAAGATAAGAATGTAATAGGAACAAAATGGGTCTTCAAGAATAAGTTAAATGAAAATGGAGAAGTAATTAGAAACAAGGCCAGACTTGTTTGTAAAGGGTATGCACAGCAAGAAGGAATAGATTTTGAAGAGACCTTTGCTCCTGTGGCAAGACTAGAGGCCATCCGAATGTTCCTTGCTCTCTCAAGCTTTCAAAACTTCAAGGTATTTCAAATGGACGTGAAATCAGCCTTCCTGAATGGAGACTTAGAAGAAGAAGTATATATTGAGCAGCCAGATGGGTTCATTCTTGGAAATGATCCAAACCTTGTATGCAGATTGAAAAAGGCACTCTATGGGCTCAAACAAGCTCCAAGGGCTTGGTACTATCGGTTGGACAAATATCTTCACCAACAAGGCTTTTCAAAAGGATCAGCAGATAGCAATCTCTATATAAAAGTTGAAAATAACAAATTGCTAATTCTTGTTGTTTATGTAGATGATATTATTTTTGGCAGCAATGAAGAGACCATGAGTCAAAACTTTGCCTTGGTTATGCAGAAAGAATTCGAAATGTCACTTCTTGGAGAATTGACATATTTTCTTGGATTGCAAATCCAACAAAATGAAGGAGGTATCTTCTTGTCTCAAACCAAATACCTCAAGCAGATCTTGAAGAAGTATGGCATGGAAGAGTCAAAGCCAGTATGTACACCCATGGTTACAGGATGCAGCCTCAGTGCAAATGATGAATCAGCAGCAGTCCACCAACCCACTTATAGATCCATGATTGGGAGTTTGCTTTATTTGACAGGTACTCGACCAGATATTACACATGCAGTAGGAATGGTTGGAAGATTTCAAGCCAACCCAAAGGAAACTCATCTTCAGGCAGTCAAAAGAATCTTCAAATATCTTCAAGGGACCCAAAACTATGGCTTATGGTATCCTAGAAATACTGATCTCACTCTTCATGCTTACACAGATGCAGATTGGGCTGGAAGTGTGGATGATAGGAAAAGCACAAGTGGAGGTGCTTTCTTCATGGGTTCCAGATTAGTATCTTGGTTCAGCAAGAAACAAAGTTCGATTGCCTTATCTACAGCTGAAGCAGAATATGTGGCTGCAGCATCTTGTTGCACACAACTTCTTTGGATGATGCAGACCTTGCAGGACTTTCAAATCACTTGCACTCCACCTGTCTCTATCTTATGTGATAATACAAGTGCAATCAGCATTTCAAAGAATCCTGTCATGCACTCAAAGACCAAGCACATACCAATCAAGTACCATTTTCTTCGGGAACAAGTGCTTGAGCAGAAGGTCAAGTTGGAGTATGTTCCTTCTAAGGAGCAAGTTGCTGATATTCTCACAAAACCACTGCCCAGGGAAACTTTTGAATATCTCAGACAAAAGCTGGGAGTAGTTGATGCTTCATCCTGTTGTTGAAGTTTGTTTGTTCTACAGAAAAGTTGGTATACGCAGGTTACGGAAGGGATATGAGCGTATACACGCGGATTCATGCTGGGTAAGTCGCGTGTATGCTGGACGCTTGTTGCAGAAAGAATATCCGCGTACATACGCTGTTTTATACAGGATAAAACGCGTATATGAAGTTCTGAACAGCAAGGGAAAACTCTGAAGTTCTGAACAGCAATAGGAATGTCAGAATTCTTCAGGCACAGTTTCAGGGAGTGCAACAGGCACAGGTTCAGGGGGAGCAGCTCAAAAGTCTCATAAAGCATTGTTGGCATTCAGATGTTTTGGTTGTTGGTTTCAGGAGAAGGAGCTCAGAAAGAAATTCTGGTTGCTGATCTAACAAGATGTTTATCAGATGCTGCTGGTGTCTTTCCTAAGTCTTGGTCTAGATCTGTTGTCTCTATGTCATGTATCTCTCTTGTCATATCTCTTTTATGGTGTCAAGGTCATGTAACGGCCTTTGTTGGTTTCCCCACTATGCCTGGGATGAATGCTGTAATATAATTGGTTGTTTCTGTTATGTCCCCTCTTGGTAGGGAGTATGGATGTATGTATTGAGTCTTTTGGTGATAGGAAGGTCCCTTATGGTGTATAAGTCTTGGTTCTTGTTGAAGAACATCTTTTGCAGATCTGGCCTTCGGTCAGGGGGAGCACAAGTCAGCACAGCCAAACAGAGATATCAGCATGTCCTCAGGGGGAGCACAGCCCTTTGCCCTTGATGTCAAAGGGGGAGAGTGACTTGGTGTGGTGGTTGCCATCAAGTCCAAAGGGGGAGATTGTTGGCATTATGATTCAAGTGTTGTCCTTGATGGCAACTCACTCAGAGGATGGTACAGGTGCTCAGAGGTTGGTACAGGTGATGGCAACTTAATCAGAAGACAGATCTCAGTACAGCATACCAAGGAAGCTCATACACGCCGTTTCGTTAAGCCCAAGTCGCGTGTACACGCAAGTTCGATTCATAAAAAGCGCGTGTATGTGGAAAGGTCCTTTGGTCCATGGTGGTTAGTCCTTGGAAGTTGTGCCTATGATTTCGGACCATTGTGTCTCGACGGGCGTGTCGATCCCTAGTTTTGAAGTTGATGGTTTGTGTTACTATGGTTTTGGCTCTTGGTATTGAGTTAGGCCTAAGACTATATAAGGAGAAGAAGATCATTAGGCAAGATCATCTTTCGACAAGGCTTGAATATCTAAGAGAGAAAGAGATCTGATATGCAGGTTCTGGGTTGCTTGATCTAAGCCAAGGAGAGATCACATCGGTTGATGGAAGACTAGATCTAAGGATAGATCGGGATCTAATGGTTTGAAATGCACTATCATGATATGGTTGATTATGCGTATTTCTAGATCTGCATATTGTCGCAATGTTACGTTTTGGATCTAACTAATGTCTGGTACAGCTGCAAATTGAGAAAGTTTATTTTTAGATCTGTACGCAGGTTGGCTTCGGTAAAAGAGCGTGTATACGCGGGTTTTGCTCATTAAAGTAGCGTATATCTTTTGAAGCTTGATTTTGGGTTTACAGTGGGGTCTGACTGTTATTGCAGAGTTCTGTAGTCTGCTCTGTGTTCTGGTAACTGGTGATTGACAGGGTTCAGTGGTTCAGTGATTCAAAGTTTGGTTGTTTTATGCTTCAATGATCTGTTGTGGAAATTGAATGATTTGTGGTCTTCAGATTGTAATGTTGTGCTTCAGGAATATCCAAGTCTGAAAATGTATGAAAAGTGATATCTGAAAGAAGGAAGATTGTAGGTCAGCACCTACGTACTAGTATCTTGGCTAGTACAAGAGCAAAGGGGGTTGGAGCTCCCTTCCAAGGAAGTTTGGAGAACGAGAGAAGGTTGAAGCCTTCTGCAGGTTGTAGCCTGCGTACTGGTATAAGGCTGCACCAGTACAAAAGAGTGTAAACTGAAGTTTCATATTAAAGAAAGATAGAGACAACTTGCAGCAGGTGGTTTTCACCCACATTGGGTTTCCACCTTATATCTTGGTGTTCATGTGTGTGGCTTTTTATCTGTTCTGTTTTACTGCACATGTTTACTGTTAATGTGATGAATAATGTCCTGATGCACTTAATTGAAGAATAAGCTAACTAAATTGTGAGTTTTCTTCCTATACGCTGTTTTACTTCGTCACAGTAGCGTGTACACGCTGGTTCACTTAACTGAAGTAGCGTATATGTTTCTGAGCATTTAAAAAGTTTGATTAATCAGATAATACTGATTCACCCCCCCTCTCAGTATTATTTCCAACAGAGAAACTGTCCAATAAGCCTCACAAACTTTGATATCCTTGCAAGCTTTGTATGGGAGACCATTTTCTTCAAAATTGTTCTGGTATTCCTCGTATCTTAGAATAATGGTCTACTCGTTCACATCATCCTATATCATCAACTTCTAGAGATCATGCTGGTGACACACCATCAACTAGGGGTAGTAAATTTCATGGAAATAAGGGTAAAGTTAAGTTTCCTTGTAGGTTATGCGAAGGGAATCACCCTATTCACCTCTGCCCCTATTTGGATGAAACCAAAAAAGTGTTGGATAACCACCCTGCTTCTCCGCAACGACTTCCATCTAGTTACAGGAAACTCTCCCTTAATCCTTCACTAGTTGATGAAGTGACTGACCCAAATCAACCGTCAGTCAAACCCACTCTCTCTGAATGTGAATCCCATGATTCTATACCTGACCAATCACAGGTTGAGGAAACAGTTGACCTAATTTCACCTCCAGTTAATCGTACCTTTCCTGTAGAGAGTGAGTATGATACCACTCAGGTTCTTTTCATTTCTTCAAATTCCAATGAGCTTGGAGGCAACCCTCCTGTTCCATCAAGACAAGAGGAAACTCCTCTCGTTCTCATAACTCAAGGGGGTAATTCTCCCATTCTTATGGTATCCCCTCCAAGTAATCTGGTCACTTCCTTTGATTGGAATTGACTTGCAAGATGTCATCTTCCTTCTTATGTGCCTTTCCAGATCATAGTACAGGTTCATAATATGATTGTATCTGGCACTATTATAGATGAAGGTGCATCTGTGAGTATCCTTTCCTCCACTGCTTCATAGGCACTCGGCTCACCGACACTTGTGCTTGTTACCCAGAATCTGTTGGATTTTAATAGAGTAACCAGTCAACCATTAGGGATCCTTCCTCAGTTCCATATTACTTTGGGAGGAAAAATTGTTTATCTCAATGTGATGGCAGTCCCAGGCCCTTTAGATTACAATTTACTTCTTGGGCGTGACTATGTTTATGACATGGGAGCTATTGTTTCAACACTCTTTCGAGTGATGTGTTTCCTGCATGAAGGCAGAATTGTCACCGTTGACCAGCTTTCATTTCCTGGTCCAAATATGGCTTCTAGTCAACCATCTTCCCTAAATGGTCCTTTTGTCCCAATGGTATCTTCCCCACCACAGGTCAATTATGTGGCAAGCCGTTCCATGCCTACATCAACTGACGATTAATTTCATGATGTTGTGCGTTATGTACTGGGGGCATTGGAACCAGATCTCTCTAATGGATTCCTTGCTATGTATCCCTTCCAGAGCATTATTCTTCCATCTGATGAGAACCTCTTGGAATTCATGACCTCTTATGGGTCGTGATCAAGGAATCATGAGCATAGTTCCTTGCCTTGTGTCAAGCTCGTTAAAAAATGAAACAAGGAATATGAGGATAGTTCTTTTACTGTGTCAACCTCATTAAAAAATGAAACAGGTTCCATGAGCATAGTTCTTTGTCTTGTGTCAAGCTCGTTAAAAAATGAAACAAGGAATATGAGCATAGTTCCTTGTCTTGTGTCAAGCTCGTTAAAAAATGAAACAAGGAATATGAGGATAGTTCTTTTATTGTGTCAACCTCATTAAAAAATGAAACAGGCCTCAGAGCAAAGTTCCTTGTCTTGTGTCAAGCTCGTTAAAAAACAAAACAAGGAATCTGAGTACAGTTCCATGTCTTGTGTCAAGCTCATTAAAAAATGAAACAAGGTCCCCAGGAGAAAAGTTCCAATTCGAGTCTTTGATTAGATCTCGTAAAATCCCAGCCAAGTCTTTCACTTGATATCGTAAATGAACCTTCATTCCATCCACCTGATAGCCACAAGTAGTCTACTTAGGTGAATGTAATGAAGCTTGGGGGGCATGCGCCTAGAATCAAATCATCATGCTGGGGGCATGTAAACTGTTAGTGTCAGTCTTGCCAGCCTTCCTCCAGTGATCAAATATGCTCTTACAAAGTGGTCTCAGAGTTTCCAAGTCAAATTTTGTCATTTCAGTGAGTCTTCAAGCAAAATTTGGTCACTAGGCATTAGGTCTAAGGTTTGCTTTCACTCCTTCTAAAAGTTGCCCAAATGCCAATCTATGTCACTATTCAGCCGAGTATATCATCATTCATAGGGTTTTCATTATCATGTCAGTGTCTAATGAGTCATTTTACATCTTGTTCATGCTTCAGTGGCACCTAGGCAAGGTCATTTCCTTCTCCTAGGGTTTTGAAAGCTAATTTCTCTTGGGTGGTCAAATCACTAGCAAAACTTGTATCTTGATGTTCATACACCTTCCCCTATCCTTCATGTACCTTATTAAATACTTCCCATCCCTTAGATCCACCAAATTCCTCATTTTTGCACAAACCCTAGTTTCTAGCTACAACCTGGCAATTTTCTATGTTTGGCCTGTGTTTTGCCCTTTTGGACCCCTTCCCCTCGCTCAATCTCTAGGATTCCACTTTCCCCTACTTCCTAAAATCCTTCCTCACTCCCAAAAATTTCCCCAAGAATTTAGAAGCCCCCTATCCCCTTCATTTCGCTCCATTTCGACAAAATTCCTTGTTTCACACATCGGGACAAGTCGCACTCAAATGATGTTCCAGAGCAATAAAAGATGAATTTTGGAAACCTGAGAGAGGTTTTTGTCCATAACATTCCAAATAAGAAAAACCTCCTTCACTTTTTGCACAGGTGTCATGGTTTGAGAGAAATGTCAAGAATATCGTTGCCTCAGGAGAATCAAAGACACCTCTGAAGTGACCTTGGGAAAATCACGTTTTATCCTAGATTGGTTGGCCAAATGATTTTCTTGATGGGTAAAATGAGAACTAGACACAAAGATATTTCCAATGAGATATCATGAGCTAAATTTGGGGTTGAGGAAGGCATTCAAAAGTTGACTGCAACAACACTCTTCCTTGAGGCAGCCTCATTTGGCACTTTTTGACCAGTCTTTGGAGATTTGATTTTTGATAGGGAAAATGAACTCCAAATTGAAAAATTCCATTTGGGTTGGAAATTAGACTCAAAGACCTTTCCAACGAGCTATCCTTCACCTGATTTTGACACTGGGAAGGCCTCCAAAAGCCTCCTGCAAAAGCGCGACCCGTTGAGCCTGGCGCACGACCCGTTGAGGGCGCGCGACCCGTCAGGCAGAGGCGCGCGACCCGTCAGGCAGAGGCACGCGACCCGTCAGGCAAACTTTTCCAAATTTCAGTGTACAGCTCAGAAAAATGCAGTTTGACCCTGTTTGACTTTTTGGGGTGGATTATTAGGCTCTTTGATGTAATTATTGTACTTTTATGACACTTTTACTCTTATGTACCTCTTCTAGAAGATTCATTCATGGAAAAGGTGAAAATTAAATGAATGAATTGGTTTCCTAGCTTATAGAAGCAAGTTGTTTTGACTGCCTACTTTTCAGTGCTTAGTTTAGAAGTGGTTGAAACAGCTCCTAGGATAGTGAGCTAGACCCATGGAGGCAGGGAAAGAGGTTAGATGATCTATATTATGTACTTTCCTGCTCATTTTCATGGTTGGACTCTTGAGGGAGAAGATATCATTGTATTATTCATTGTATCTCTGTAATTTTTGGCTAAGGAAGACCAGGGTTTTGCAGTCCTCTTTGGGATTCTTGTGGACTCATGTGTTGATGGTGTGTTTCTCAATGTACTTGTAAGCTTGTTATGTGATTCATTTCCTTTCTTTTACTTTTGCACATTAAACAAATGAAGTGTTAAAGTAAGAATTCATGCTTTCCATGCTCTGCTTTTAAGTTTGTTTAATTTCAATGTTTTCTTCTGTCTAAAGAGAATTCAAAGTTATTGTTTGCTCTCTTTAGCTCCTCACCTTTCATTCCCGACCATCCACCTCAATCAAAGGCATCAATACTGTCTCCTACCTCGCCCCAAAGAACCCCCTGCAGAAACTGTGTCCAATCCCCGCACCCAAAATTTCCATCCCCTCAATTTGCCACCAAAAACCCAAAAAAAACCCCAAATCAAACTCTTTGATCAGTTTACTAGCCTAATATCAGTGTTACCTTATTGGTCATCTCATCTATTGAAGACTTTACGAGATAGACCGGAGAGAGCCTTCTCCTGCCCCGTAGGGCTAGCTACGAGGCTAAATGGTTTGATGTTACCTTGAGGTTTACCTTTCTCAGCCTGAGGTGAAATTTCAAGCGCTAACATAAACCAATCCAAGCATAACTTTTCATTTCAAGCTTGTGTAAAATTGAAACTGAATCCAAGCATAGTTTTTCGTTTCAAGCTTGTCTAAACATGAAACTGAATCCAAGCATAGTTCCCTACGGTTCAAGCTTGTGTAATGGTGAACCCATTTCCATTTTAACCCTCATGATTGCCATTCTATCAGCCTCTTTCGTCAGATGAGCCTTGGTTTTTCTCCTTCCATTGTCACTATGTGCTTGGCCGATCATACACTTTCACTTGGTTATTTTACCCTTTTTGAGGAACAGTTGCAATGAGTGGTCTTATTAGCCAGCCTCTTGACCATTACATGTTTTGATAAGTTCCAACATCACCAAAACTAGTTTCTATCCTAGACACCACTCATTCCTCTAAGTGGAGTCCTCTTTAAGCTCTTTTCAGACTCTTGAAACATGAAAAGATTGTCGAGCGCTTGTCCTTTTCAGCTCGTAAACGGATTGGAAACGACATCTACTCAGTATAAGTTTAACCGTTTTCCGGACTGAGATAGATTACTTACGAAAAAGGAATACATTGATCGAACATGTTCAATAGGTTCTCTCTTGTATTATTTTATGCTTTTTCAGACTTGAGAAATAAATTTATGAAAAAGAACTTGTGGAGTTTTCCTTTTTTCCCTTTCCAAACTCTCTAAACATGAAAAGGACCGAGTTCTCATTGTCGTTAAACTCGTTAAAACATCAAATAGATACAAACTTTTCCATCATGACAAGACCAAGTTTCACCTTCGCTAGACTCATTAAAAAATTACATAGCGATGGATTCACCCAAAGGGTGGAATTATACTACAAGCATATGTTATCCTCCTCAAGCTTGTTAAAAAATAAAGAGGCACTGGTAAGCAAGGACTGGGGAAAATGGAAAAGGGATGAATCACTTTATGGTAGCAAGTCACTCTTGAACATGACACTTTCACTTCATCTCTGTGGTTATTTGGGTTGGGTTATCTGCTTGATGGTCATCATACCTATGGTCTATCAAACCATCCATCACTTTGGTTTTGTGTCAATGCTGCCAATTCATTCAGTGTCGCCAACATGTTCAAGATAAGTCACTTAGTAAACTTCATCCTTTGCAATACTCATAAACCTTCATTTTCGTGACCGCCATTCCTGAACATTGTGTCGTCAGTCACATTCTGTCTTCAAAACCATTACACTCATTTCATGTTGTTGATGGGGGATACATCAAGGCCCTCCTACAACAAGTCACTTCTTGTCGACATCAACACATTAACCAAGAAGTTGAATTAGAAACACCCTTCCAGTACCTTGAGGTTTGCATACATCAATGGCAAGTTTCTCACTTCCAGTGACAAGTTGACATCACATGCCTTTGACCGAAAGACTTTGTATGGTGTTCAACATCAAAACATCTATTCACACCATGCAGAATGTACTGTAGTACCTTGAGAATCATTATCATTATCGGTGATTTCTCTCACGCCTGTTAACAACTTACACCATTGGCTGGTAATCAGACGGTGTCTTCCCATGTTCGACTTCAAATCACATTTTCACATGGTTAGAATCGTACTTGAGCGAATGATTGGATGAGATAGAAGACCCCGGATCTAGTTTCATCCATTCGGGTTGTGATTTCAGGAGAGTACTAAATCATCTGTATGATGGCTTTACATAGATGGTCATCCTATCATGGGCCTATATCTATAGATGACTATCTAATTTATGTACATGTAATGAAAAGTTTATATGTTGAGTATCGGTATGCCTTCCCTCAGCAATTCATAAAAAATTCAAAGATATCATGATATTATGTATTGTAATTGATGCAAGTCACCATCTGCTTCAGATCCTCCTCAACACATCATAAAGCATATCACTCGACATTATCATTTTCGACTTCATGCTTTAGGGGGAAACTGTTATAGGTCTATTTGGGCACATCACTCCTGACATTTAGATCAGTGGAATTAGGGCTCATCAAACCCTAATTCAGTTGCTACATGCCCTATACAAGTCATCAAATTGAATGCTTCCATCCATGAAAGTTTCCTAGCTTGAAACCCTACTGAAATGCCTCCTTAGGACACCAGCGCAGCCTTGGTCAGGGGTAACTGCACTGCAAAATAGGTAGGCCCATTCAGGCCTACACTGCAATGCACTTAGGCCCACTTTGACTTGCGTTGGGCGAGAATGAGCAAAATTGGCATAGGATTCTGGGAATATTCCTTGATTCTAGAGCATTCTAAAAGGATTCCCAGGTCTTATCTCATCCTATGACGTCGAATTTGGATAGGATATGGATCAATTACTCCTCTATCCTTTCATCCATTTCTCCATGGAAACTAACTCAAATTTTGGAAAACCATTCAATGCCGAATTTATGACATAACCACTTGCATTTCCCTATAAATTGACCACTCATCATAGTGATCGAGGAGGTTGGAATTTGAAGATTGTAGAGAAATACTGTTTTTTTGAGATTTGAGTTCATGTTGAGTAATGTTATGCTGTTGGATTGATGTTCTTTTGGTCTGACAAGGGTTTGGACTGAAGCTGGATGAGTGACACGGGATCGAACCGCATTGGGTGTAACTCTTCCTTCTACATCAGTGAAGTTGTTTGTTCCTTTTCCCATATTCTTGTTCATATCTATGATGCATATATGTTTAAATGTTATCGCTTCCATTTTTTTATAGTAGATAGATCATGTACTTTGATCATTGCCATCTTCTATTTCTGTTGGCAGGTACCAATTGAGTGGATCCTGTTTGAGTGGGAGTGACGAGAGCAATTTGAAGGAGATCAAAGGAAGTGAAAGATCATAAGTAAGTTCCTTCATCTCATCTATCTATTATAGGAAAAGGTTAAACCACTTTCTTTCTATTGTTCTAAGTGTAACTACCCACTTAAGGAAAATGTACTTATCCATAGGTACAAATTCCATATAACAACCTAGAACTCACCTCCACCTTCCTCTCCCTTCGAAGTGTTGGAACCTCTCGTACACATTCCTTGACTTCTACATCAGTCACACCCTTGCTACTGACAAAGTTATCTTACTTGCCTCTTTGCGACATCGCGGTCAAGGAATTACCTTATGACCCACTGTTGGGACTCCTACACCAAATGGTCTAAGGTCTAATTGGGACTTCTTACCAAGGGGGATCCCGTTGACATGTTGGCGGGTCCAGCACCGTCAACACCTTAGTATCTAGTTGACTTTACACTTGGATGTGCCACTTGATTGTAATTGTTCCACTATTTTCTCTTATAGACAACCCCACATCCAAGTCTTTCATACCAACTCAACTCATTCACACATGTTTTGCAGTACTCGTGTGCCATGTTCCGTAACTAACCTTCATCTACTTAACCCCTTAGAACTTGTTTACTTTACTCCCATTCCAAGTCCATGTAATTTCCTTGTGTTAGCTCTTGTCATCACATGGTGCCAACATTCACTCCAAACATTCAATTTGTTTGGCATAACATACCTCTTGGCATGCCTCTATGCCAAAAATAACTAATGTACTAAATCTCATGCCTAAGGTGAAGGTAGAGCACCCGATCCATGCAACCTAGTCATCTCTTGTGTACCATTTTCAACTCCAACTTTCATCTAATCGAGGACTTGGACAAAGGCACCCATGTCAGTCTAGCAAAGGCTCTTACAGAACACCTGTGGGTGCATCCTTCTTAGAAATGTTAGAAAATCATAAAGACACTTTTTTTTCTTTTGTTGATAATTACTTGTGATATTCTTGTGTACTTATTAACTTTCTTATGTTCTTCTTTTATGTTTATTTCATCAAGTAATCATCAAAACAAAAGCATGAAGATAAGTGACACCAGATGTAGACTCTCATCCAAGGTTAAAACCCCTCTATAGGGGAAAACCCAGTCAAACTCTTCCACTAGTAAATCAAATTATGATAGATTAAGACCTTAGACCCAAAAGACCTTCCTCCTCCACCAAGTGTTGAAAGTCCAATAAGAAAATCCTAATTTGATTTTGTCCTTGAATTAAATTAGGAACAAAATTGTAATTCCACATCATAAGACAACTTGTACAAGCTAATTAAGTTAATTTGACCTAGTTGGCTCAGTTAATTTGAGTTGAGGGTCTAACTTGAGTCATGTAGAGTGTGTCCTACATTATAGGAGTCCTAGTTGAGTTTATTTTGAGTTGTAATTAATTAATTAATTCATCTTAAATGAGTTAAAGTCAGTTAAACTAGTTCCAACTAATGAAGGAACTAGTAGGAGGTCAAGGAGTGGAATGTTACTTCATGTGTTCAACTAGTTAACTGAGGGTTCACTCATAAATAACTCATGCATGTCAAATATGAGAGTTACCCAGTTGAGATTGGATCTCAAGGGAAGTGTATTATCAGTTGTATAATCATCTGAATTGTACAGGTGGTGCATGTAGTCAAAGGAAGGCCTATGAGGATTGTGCAATTCCAATTGAGGAATTTCCTAATTTATAGGGGGCTAATTCCTAAGGAAACAACAAAAGGAAATAGAGACTTGGGAAAGCCAAAATTTGGTTAATTATTGACCAGACTTTGTCTAGGAATATGTGAGACAAATAGAGATAGTGGAGAGGTTGCTTGGGCTTGAGCAAAGCATTGTAATATTCTCATATTTTCTGACTACTGCAATATACAGATAACAGTCATTTTTTAGTTGTGGCTTCCCTAGGAAATCATTGTGTAATGTGTTGATTGAACTATTTCTCTTCTATGCTTCGTGATTTTGTGACCATTTGATTGTTTCCACTGATGAGTAGAGTAAATTCAAGCATATTGCTTTGGTAAATTACAATTAGAACTTTGAATCTACAAGGAATTTCTACATGGTATCTGTTAGAGTCGGTCTAGTAGCCCTCCATCAGCGATCAAAGCTCTTTGCATTTGCATAAGTAGGTGTCTCATCAATGTCAATTTTTGCATTCCATTAGGCATGCCATAACCCTGATAGAGGAGCTGGTGTCTTTGTCCCCCTCCTGGCATTGCTGGATCAAAGTCATTTCAGTCCTTAATCTCTTTCAAGCTTGTCTTATCTTGTCTTGAAGTCAAATTCCTAGGTCTAGGGTTTTGGTCAAGTTTGTTTCCAAGGTCATGTCTCTGAAGGTCAATAAGTGCTCAGCAAGCTAGAGGGATGATTTTAAAGGTGTTTCTTCGCAAATTTATATCTTGTACAGTTAATTTTCACCTTGGATTTAAAAAACTCTGTTTTTAAAGCCAAGGTCATTTTTCAAATTTTTGTAAAAGTGGTGAAATTTCAAAAGGCTTCCAAGGACAGCATGTAACCCTGACTCCCTTGCCAAGATCCCTCAGATGCTATCCTTGCAAACAGCATCAAAGAAAAGCATCAAATCAGTCAATTTCAGGACAAAGGAAACCAAGAAAAAGTCAAGTTTATAAAGTGTCAAAGAAAAACATAATAAAGTGGGTTTGGGCATGAAATTAATTCAAATCAAAGTTATAAAAGCCCAATCTCCCTCCATCGACCCTCATTGTGCATCCAAATCGTTGAGCAAGTGCTTGCAAGTGATTTCGAGCTGAGTTTGTGAGCTTGACAGGCACGCGACCCGTCAGACCAGGCGCGCGACCCGTCAAGCGCCTTCCAGCAGTGTTAATTTCTAACGAGCGTGACCCGTCAGTGGTGCACGACCCATTGGGTGAGGCGTGCGACCCGTCAGCGTCCTCCTTATAAAATCGCCTACAAATTCATCCAAGGAGCCAACAAAATCGCCAAATTGCCTAAGCATATAGATCAGCATTTTGCAAGGCAGAAACAACAGTACATTTTGGCCACTTTGCTCCTAAGACAATGTCAGAAACCGAAACCTATGAGCAGAGTGATGACCAGGCATCAGCTTCAGAGATTGAGGTACAGAGGAGGCCTCATAAGGGTGGAAAGGGTGGTCATCATAAGAGAGAGGAGCCCACTTCTTTGACAGATTTACAGGCTTGTCCTATGGCAGTTTCATGTTTCCAGTATATGTCTTGTTATGAGTTTTGCGAGAGGATCTCTCGGATTCAGCATCACAGAGAGTTAGCTCGCCTATTTGTTTTACATTTTCATGATGGACATGTCAACCTTGCCGGGGTGGACTTTACATTGACACCCGAGATGATTGCACAGGCCACAGGGATACCTAATGTCGGAGAGGTATGGAATAAGCGCAAGGTGTTGGACAGTGTTCATTTTGAGCCTTTCGTTAGACCAGCACTCATGAGGCACTTGACAGGTGTGTTTCCCTTCAGATTTCTCAGGAGTGAGTATGCTCCCATGATGAGGCTCATCATGCTCTATTTTACCTGTGAGGGCAGATTTTCACAGGTATATTCGTACCATATTCGCCTATTGATGCACTTCACACGTGTACGGATGATGAACATCCCTGTTTTCTTCTATCAGAACATTGAGAGGATGGTGTCCATGATGCAGAGGAAGAGCCCGGCACAGCAGTATAGGAGCCTTTACCATTATGGTTTGATTCAGCTTGTGGTATTACATCAGTTGGCTCAGTAGGGCATCTCATGGGAGGAGTTTATCTCTCATGAGCTATTCACAGCATCACCCCCGCCACATCCTGAGGTTGTTCACGAGGAGGGAGGACCATCACAGCAGCATGACATCCCCGTCACTAGACATGTCAGCTCCTCACCTTTGGTTACTTATCAGAGAGGCCAGAGGGCCTTATTTGCAGCAGCTCGGCGAGTACTTTCTCCACAGCATGTGGAAGGGGTCCCGCCTTCTTCATCGGCTCAGCGAGTGTTATCTCCACATCAGGTGGAAGGGGCCTCGCTTTCTTCAATAGCACAGGTATCAGAGAGGGGCAAGCAGCCCAGGATTGATGAGGGGCCATCAGGTGTTCCAGATAT